>CM040240.1:155551515-156051515 GCA_022545495.1 Chrysanthemum lavandulifolium
ACACTCCATTATATCTGTCACATGTGCTAAGAAACTTAATATGAAGCCACAACCACTAACGAATCACTTATCGATATCTACGCCTATGAAAAACCACATGATCATTGATCATAAATACGCTAAGTGTCCTCTTCGTTTTGATGATCGTATTCGCCCTGCACATCTGTATCCTCTCGACATGGTCGACTTTGATATCATTCTAGGCATGGATTGGTTGGCTTATCATAGAGCTTCCATCGACTGCTATGCTAGAACTGTGATCTTTGGAGACATAAAACATCCTGAATTCGTTTATTATGGTTCTAAACCACTCAAATCTGTTAAGTTCATTTCTGCTATGAAGGCACGGACCATGATTGCTCATGGGTGTCAAGGTTTTCTGGCATCTGTTAAGGACACATCTTTGGAGAGTCCTAACATTGAAAATCTTTCTGTTGTTTGTGAATTCACCGACGTTTTTCCCGATGAACTTCCTGGTCTTCCTCCAGCTAGAGAAGTTGAGTTTAGCATTGAGTTGATTCCTGGTGCTAAACCGATTTCGAAAGCTCCGTATCGTATGGCACCTGTAGAACTGAAGGAGTTGAAGGAACAGCTGCAAGAGATGATAGATAATGGATTCATTCGACCTAGTGTTTCTCCATGGGGTGCACCTGTCTTGTTTGTGAAGAAGAAGGATGGAAGTATGCGTCTATGTATCGACTACCGTGAACTCAACCGTATTACTATTCGAAACCGTTATCCTCTTCCACGCATAGATGATTTGTTTGATCAACTGCAAGGAGCTAAGTTCTTTTCTAAGATTGATCTGAGGTCTGGTTATCATCAACTACGTGTGAAGGAGCAAGATGTTCCTAAGACCGCGTTTCGTACCAGATATGGTCATTATGAGTTTCTCGTTATGCCTTTTGGTTTGACGAATGCGCCTGCTGTGTTTATGGACCTGATGAATCGCGTTTTCCATGAGTTCCTCGACAAGTTCGTTATTGTTTTCATCGACGACATTTTATTCTACTCTAAGTCTGAAGAAAGAGTCATGAGAAGTAAAGTCATTCCGTTCGTTAAGATTCTTTGGAAAAATCACCCGGAGCGTGAGGCTACTTGGGAAACCGAAGAGTCGATGCGAGCTAGTTATCCTCATTTCTTTGAATAGTTCGGTATGTTCTCATCTCGTTTTCGTTTTCGTTTCATTTCAATTTTCGAGGACGAAAATTTTTTTTAGAGGGGAAGAATTGTAAAACCCGAAAATCTAAAACATTTATAAGTACGAAAATACCCTTGGAACCAAGAATAATAAAATACGTAAAACCCGTTTATAAAATGATCGACATTAAAAACTTAATAAATAAAACGTGACGAATATAATTACGTAAACGACTTTAGTGCGACGAGGACTTAAACGTTTCGCTTATATGTTGGGCCGTTCATTTGTTGGATGGGCTCGTTTCTTTTGTTTTGTTTTGCGCCAAGCCGAGGATCAAGAGAAGCCCACGAGGGGCGTTTGTTTGTGCATGTATATGTCGAGTTATATTTTGTTTGGTCGAGTTTTTGTTCTCTTTGTTTATGCCGAGCCGTGTAAACCAAAACAAGGACAACCCTTAACTAATTGAACTTGTAACTAATAAGGAACATGTAACGTGATAAGTATTATTGAATCGGGTCATGGTTGTGTCGAGTTAATCTAGGCGAACCATGCATGAGGTTGGACCGAACCATATGTATTCGAATAAGGTATAAACTTAATAACTTGAATATGTAACATGTTTAGATGAGCTAGACTTATGATAACTTGCTAGCCGAAACCCTAGTTTGAACCGAACATCTATACATGAGTTTTGAATGTGTAATAAACAAGTAAGGTCACGTAAACATAAACCCTAGTTTAATATGTAAAGCGAATAAAGTATATCAAACCCTAAATGTTGTGAACGTGTCTCTTTGTGTGCGTTATATTAATTCAAGTGAACTAGTAGTTATGTATACGTGTAATTTATCCGAGTAATAAGTAACTTGTATGTCACATAAAATCATAAACGACATGGTAAAACATAAAGGAAAGATTGTTATCATTTACACATTAGGTTAAGTAGCGAGTCATTAAGACGTAACATGTAAAGTAAATGCATATTAATGAGATATTAAAGAATAAGAAAACCCTGGAACATAAATGAGAGTCGATTAGGGTTTGAGCTAAATATAGTAATTCGTTATTTCATGTGTGAGTTATGACTTATAAACTATTTTCACATTTAACCCTAGACTTTAATAAATGACATAACGAACCCTAATCTACAACATTAATTGTAAAATACTTAAGTCTCATTTAATAAAACCCTAAAGTATGAAGATCATTAAGTATGAACACCAAATATTAAAAGATCATTTCGACGATTATGGAATCATAAATAACATGGACGACCGTTAATGTCTATAGGTTCTGAGAAGAGGGAGTAATCCTTTGCCTTCATCTTTCTCGCTTCTTGATCATTTCGTTGGAATAAGGTAGATATTCCGACCTTTTCAAGAGAGGTTTCCTTTAACGTTTTCTTCAGATTAGGGTTTCCTAGGCCTTTGCTATGAACCCATCTTGATTTGTTTGAGCTATTGCTTATCCGAACTCGATTTACGAATTATGAAACATCGATTTTTGAACTATCGATATGAAAACTATGATTTTGGAAATATGAATGATTTTCCGATAAAATATGATCTCGTATCGCTTATGACATTCGATTTAACCCGAGATAGTTTGACACCCGAGCCAAATATTTAACTAGTCATGGGGTTCCATGTCCGTATCGTTGATGCACCTCGATATGACTCTAGGGGCAAGAGAGTGATGTTCGCACACGTCTCGGATGGTGAAGCATATTTGTGAATATGTAGGAAGGGCGATGGATGCATCCTAGATCGTTATCCGTTATATGTTATATGTTATCGATGATTGATGCTGCGTGCATGCACGCCCTTCATAACTCGTAGGTCTCCCCTACAAAGGTTTCCTTATGTGAATATGAATATGATCGATATATGTTTCGGCTCGTGGTAGTTGACTATAAACTTTATTTTAAAAGTTATGAATTGTGCTTTGAAATGATTATGATTTTGCTATCGCTCATTCACTTTATTTCGTATTCGATAACGTTTAGTATTCGCTTTGCTTTCATGTCTGCATTCTTTGGGCTTTTGAAGCTTAGCCGCACTTTTCTTTTCTTCCCGCGGTATCTAAGCATTGAAGTCGGGTTGCTTGGGATGAGTGCTTGAGTGGACTTACCTTAGAGATTTTAGCTTTGATTTCTTATGATGCCATTTAAGACTTATTTATTTCGGATATTATGTTGAGGTTTATTATGTTTCACTGGGACCTATGTATTGAAGTCATTTGACTTGGATTATTTCGCATTTATGTTAAGACTTCTTTTGGTTATTTATGTTTTGCTTTGATATGACACCATTACTTGTGATTCCTTTACCCTTGGCGGGCCGGGCGCTACAATTTATGGCATCGAGCCTGTGTTTGACGATTTGTAGTCAGGACCTGTGAACATAAGAACCTTAGGTTATCCCTTAGAGTTAGGATTTGACCTGTGAGGATTGGGTAGACTTAGGTTTCCTTCTGCGAACTTCCATTTCATATCTCACCTTTGTTCATTTTGCTAATCGTGTGAATATCATTCAGATGGTTCGAACTCGTCAAAATCTGGATGGAGACGATGATACTCCTAACATGGATGCTGCGATTGCGAATGCCCTCAACTCTCTTTTCCCTGGTTTGACTACACCTGAGATGATGGAACAGGTGATCAACAACATTCGTAATCGTAATGGTGCTTCGGTAGTGGTGGAGGAAATCAACCCACAGCATTCACATTTGGCTCGAAAGCGTTTGTAAGCTCAAGCCTCTTTCTTTTAGCATCGCCGCTACTCCCAATGGTCGAGGACTGGATCACTCATGTTGAGAAGTCGCTTGAAGCACTGGTTGTGGAGACGAGTTTAAGACTCGTTTGGTTGCGTTTAAGTTGGAAGGTGATGCTTTAAATTGGTGGAAAGCATTGAAACAAGCACAGGAGGAGATGCTTTTGCCGTTACTTGTACTTGGGCTGAGTTTCGACTATCTTCTATAACCATATTCCCCGATGTTGAATAAAAAAGGTATGAGAGGATTATCAGCGATCTACCGGCTTGATCATGAGAACCCAATGAGTACATGAGTAGGTTTATGAGGTTGGTAAGCTTTGTTGGAGCGATCTTTGGAGATGGTAGGCGCCAAGCTAAGCATTTCAAATGGGGATCAAGAAATGGGTGTTGGACCGACCGCTTAACACCGAGTATGAGGATGTGTCGGCCCGCAATGATGCAACTCGTAACATTGAGATCTTTCATGAGGATTCGGGTTACAACAAGCGTAATCGCGATGGTGATCGGATTCAAGGTAGGACTCAAAGTAATGAGTATAAGGAAACATCGCAGGAGTTATGATTCAAGGGACAAGTGGATAAGGGTTATGATCACGGGTCACGGGAAGGAATGTGGACTCTAGGCGCCCGAGGCGTAGGGGTCGATAGCGAGAGGCGGTAAGAATGGAAATGATCGTCTTAATCAAGGTAACAATAACCGTTACAACAAAGATCACTGGCTCGAGGATCGAATCGTGGTCGTGCTTCAGATCTTCCCGTCGTGAAAGGACAACCAAGTTTTGCCTCCCCACCTATCTCGTACTACTTGTGGAAAGGCTCATCCGGACCGTGTTTCAAAGCCACCGGTGGATGTTTCTCTTGTGGTTCCACTACTCACAAGATCAAGGATTGCCCTAAGAGGAACCCAATGATTCGGAAACTACACCAAGCCGCCACCAACCATCGGATGTGTTTATGCTACTACTCTAATCAAAGTGAGCACACTTCGTGTACCATTACTGCACTCTTTTCATTGATGATTATTCTGTCTTCGCTTTATTTGACACCGTGCCACACACTCCATTATATCCGCCACATGTGCTAAGAAACTTAATATGAAGCCACAACCACTAACTAATCACTTATCGATATCTACGCCTATGAAAACCACATGATCATTGATCATAAATACGCAAGTGTCCTCTTCGCTTTGATGATCGATTCGCCTCGCACATCAGTATCCTCTCGACATGGTCGACTTTGATATCATTCTAGGCATGGATTGGTTGGCTTATCATAGAGCTTCCATCGATCGCTATGCTAGAACCGTGATCTTTGGAGACATAAAACATCCCGAATTCGCTTATTATGGTTCTAAACCACTCAAATCATAAGTTCATTTCGCTATGAAGGCACGGACCATGATTGCTCATGGGTGTCAAGGTTTTCTGGCATCCGCAGGACACATCTTTGGAGAGTCCTAACATTGAAAATCTTTCGTTGTTTGTGAATTCACCGACGCTTTTTCCGATGAACTTCCGGTCTTCCTCCAGCTAGAGAAGTTGAGTTTAGCATTGAGTTGATTCTCGGTGCTAAACCGATTTCAAATCTCCGTATCGTATGGAACCCTGTAGAACTCAAGGAGTTGAAGGAACAATGCAAGAGATGATAGATAATGGATTCATTCGACCTAGTGTTTCTCCATGGGTGCACCTGCCTTGTTTGTGAAGAAGAAGGATGGAAGTATGCTCATGTATCGACTACCGTGAACTCAACCAGACATTATTCAAACTGCTATCCTCTTCCACGCATAGATGATTTGTTTGATCAACCGCAAGGAGCTAAGTTCTTTCTAAGATTGATCCGAGGTCCGGTTATCATCAACTACGTGTGAAGGAGCAAGATGTTCCTAAGACCGCGTTTCGTACGTATATGGTCATTATGAGTTTCTCGTTATGCCTTTTGTTTTGACGAATGCGCCCGCTTGTGTTTATGGACCGATGAATCGCGTTTTCCATGAGTTCCTCGACAAGTTCGTTATTGTTTTCATCGACGACATTTTATTCTACTCTAAGTCCAAGAAAGAGTCATGAGAAGTAAAGTCATTCCGCTCGTTAAGATTCTTTGGAAAAATCACCCGAGCGTGAGGCTACTGGGAAACCCAAGAGTCGATGCGAGCTAGTTATCCTCATTTTTTGAATATTTCGTATGTTCTCATCTCGCTGTTGTTTATTTCAATTTTCGAGACGAAAATTTTTTAGAGGGAAGAATTGTAAAACCGAAAATCTAAAACATTTATAAGCACGAAAATACCCTTGGAACCAAGAATAATAAAATACGAAACCCGTTTATAAAATGATCGACATTAAAACTTAATAAATAAAACGTGATTTAATATAATTACGTAAACGACGTTAGTGCGACGAGGACTTAAACGCTTCGCTTATATGTTGGGCCGCTCATTTGTTGGATGGGCTCGCTTTTGTTTTGTTTTGCGCCTGCCGAGGATCAGAGAAGCCCACGAGGGCGTTTGTTTGTGTTCAGGATCAAGGGCCGAAGCCCATTTTGGGCGAGCCTTGAGCTCGGTTGGACCAAGCCGACCCAAACCCAACCCCTCCTAAACCTAAACTAAATACTACAACTATAAATACAAGACATAATCATTAAATTGAAACCCTTGTTCTAGTTTTGTGCCTCTTCTTTCTTTGTTCCTATTCGCCGAGACTCACACCCCTTGGTGTCTAGATTTTGCTTCAAACGAGTTAAGGTATAACGCTTATTCGACTTCCTTTAACGCACCTTGCATGTATATGTCGAGTTATATTTTGTTTGGTCGAGTTTTGTTCTCTTTTGTTTGTGCCGAGCCGTGTAAACCAAAACAAGGACAACCCTTAACGAATTGAACTTGTAACTAATAAGGAACATGTAACGTGATAAGTATTATTGAATCGGTCATGGTTGTGTCGAGTTAATCTAGGCCGAACCATGCATGAGGTTGGACCGAACCATATGTGTATTCGAATAAGGTATAAACTTAATAACTTGAATATGTAACATGTTTAGATGAGCTAGACTTCATGATAACTTGCTAGCCGAAACCCTAGTTTGAACCGAACATCTATACATGAGTTTTGAACGTGTAATAAACAAGTAAGGGTCACGTAAACATAAACCCTAGTTTAATATGTAAAGTTTAATAAAGTATATCAAACCCTAAATGTTGTGAACGTGTCTCTTTTGTGTGCGTTATATTAATTCAAGTGAACTAGTAGTTATGTATACGTGTAATTTATCCGAGTAATAAGTAACTTGTATGTCACATAAAATCATAAACGTACATGGTAAAACATAAAAGGAAAGATTGTTATCATTTACACATTAGGTTAAGTAGCGAGTCATTAAGACGTAACATGTAAAGTAAATGCATATTAATGAGATATTAAAGAATAAGAAAACCCTAGAACATAAATGAGAGTCGATTAGGGTTTGAGCTAAATATAGTAATTCGTTATTTCATGTGTGAGTTATGACTTATAAACTATTTTCACATTTAACCCTAGACTTTAATAAATGACATAACGAACCCTAATCTACAACATTAATTGTAAAATACTTAAGTCTCATTTAATAAAACCCTAAAGTATGAAGATCATTAAGTATGAACACCAAATATTAAAAGATCATTTCGACGATTATGGAATCATAAATAACATGGACGACCGCTAATGTCTATAGGTTCCGAGAAGAGGAGTAATCCTTTGCCTTCGCCTTTCTCGCTTCTTGATCATTTGCGTTGGAATAAGGCACAGATATTATGACCTTTTCAAAGAGGTTTCCTTTAACGTTTTCAGACAGGTTTCCCAAGCCTTTGCTATGAACCCATCTTGATTTGTTTGAGCTATTGCTTATCCGAACTCCGATTTCAATTATGAAACATCCGATTTTGAACTATCCGATATGAAAACTATGATTTTGGAAATATGAATGATTTTTCGATAAATATGATCCGTGTCGCTTATGACATTCGATTTAACTCGAGATAGTTTGACACCCAAGCCAAATATTTAACTAGTCATGGGGGTTCCAAGTCCAGATCGCTGATGCACTCGATATGACTCTAGGGCGATAGAGTGATGTTCGCCACGCTCGATGGTGAAGCATATTTGTGAATATGTAGAAGGGCGTATGGATGCATCCTAGATCCGTTATCCGTTATATGTTATATGTTATCCGTTATCCGATGATTGATGTTGCGCATGCACGCCCTTCATAACTCGTAGGTCTCCCCAAAAGGTTGCCTTATGGGAATATGAATATGATCCGATATATGTTTCGGCTCGTGGTAGTTGACTATAAACTTTATTTTAAAAGTTATGAATTGTGCTTTGAAATGATTATGATTTTGCTATCGCTCATTCACTTTATTTCGATTCGATAACGCTTAGTATTCGCTTTGCTTTCATATCTGCTCACCTGGCTTTTGAAGCTCACCAAGACTTTTCTTTTCTTCCGCGGTATCTAAGCATTGGAAGTCGGGTTGCTTGGGATGAGTGCTTGAGTGGACTTACCTTAGAGATTTTAGCTTTGATTTCTTATGATGCCATTTAAGACTTATTTATTTCGGATATTATGTTGAGGTTTATTATGTTTCACTGGGACCTATGTATTGAAGTCATTTGACTTGGATTATTTCCGCATTTATGTTAAGACTTCTTTTGGTTATTTATGTTTTGCTTTGATATGACACCATTACTTGTGATTCCTTTACCCTTGGCGGGTCGGGGCGTTACACGGTGCATCTTAACTTAAAGATATTGAGACTGAGGGATTGACTTCATTCACAGGAATATGTGCAGCCTCTGTTGTAGGAATCGACACCTCATTAGTACTTGGATCATAAAGTTCATCGAACATAGGATCAAACAATTTCTTTAAATCATCTTCGATGGAGGTACATATGGAGTTTCTTGAGAAGAGTTTGGAACAAGGATGAACCAATGGGACTGCTTTTGAAGTGCTGGTCCTGAATCTAATTGTCCAGAGCCATTTGACCGTCACCATCAAACGAACGTGAATTGTTTCCATGATATTTCGGGTTCTTTGTTGTAGATTCGGTATCCCTTTTGTTTGGTGCATACCCTACAAATACTCCAATGTCGGCTTTAGCTCTAAGTTTGCCTAAGTCTTGTCCTCATTAGTTGGATAACACAATGCACCAAACACACGAAGGAAGAGAGATTAGGTTTTCATGGACAAGTTCATATGGAGTTTTTCCATGAGCAGTGTGAATCGTGAACGATTTTGTGTGTAGCATGCAAGCAGCAATAGCTTCAATTGAGAAACATCGGAACCTTTGAGTAAATCAAGATTGTTCTAGCGGCTTCTACAAGAGTTCGATTCGCCTTCAACTACACCGCTCGTTGAGGAGTTCGTGGAACACTTTGATGGTCGATTCCAACGCTTTCATAAAATTCACCGAGTTGTTTGTTGACAAACCCGGCCCATTGTCTGCTCGGATTATTCGACCGCTTTGTTAAGTCGAACTCGCAACTGCTTGATGAGTTTGATGATGATATCGGGAGTTTCATCCTTTGTCCTTAAGAACTTGACCGGGTGAATCTAGAGTAATCATCAACCACAACTAACACATATTTCTTCCCAAAGATATTCTCGCACCTCATTGGTCCACATAAATCCATATGAATTATATGAAGAACTTCGTGATGAGTTAGTAGGTTTGGGTTTATGGGCATACTTCTTGCTTTTTCCCAATTGACATGTCGAACAAAGATGATCCTTTTCATACTTAAGTCTAGGTAAACCTACAACTAAGTCCTTTCTCGAGAGATCATTGATGGTACCAAGTTCAAGTGATCGAGACGACGATGCCATAACCATGACTTTGTTTTGAGGCCTTTGACAAAGAAGCAAATTGAGAAGACTTCATCATATCTTCGATAGAGATGGTGTATAGATTTGAACCATGTGAACCTCTTAAAAGTTCCTTACCATCAAGTTCTCTAACGAAGCATATATGTTTTCTCAAGGCTACTTAGATCGTAATCACAGAATCGGACCAACAGAGAACAAGTTGTGACCAAGACCTTCTACATAGTGTGTAAATACTCATCATTTTCGTCAACTGAATCGCAAAACACTTAAAACGCTCGATAAATGCATCAAAATACCGAAAATATCTCAAAATTGTATTTTATATGTCTCAGATGCAAAATGTTTAAAATCAGATGAAAAATGAGCTAAGTTTGCATAATTGGCAGTTTCAGTCCCCCGAGTTTCAAAAGTTGTCAGAAATAGTCCCTGAGCACTTATTTTAAAAGAAAAGTCACCAAAGGTCCTTTTGAAATCATAAGTTGTCATATTTAGTCCTTTGGTGAAAAATTTCAAAAGTTTTGAGAATTTACAAGTTTGGTCCTTCAAGTTTCAAATTTGGCAAAAATAGTCCTTGGAAGTTTGAAAATGTCTTTTATGGTCCTTGTACTATTGAAACTTGGCAAAAGTGACCCTTGAAACAACTTTGGAAATTTGGCTTGTCATTTTGGTCCTCAAGAATCAGAAATTGCATATTGGTCCTTGTTATTTAATACAAGCCTTGACCCTTTGTGACCTTTGGACCCCTGCCATATGCCTTGACCCCTGTTTTTGACCCCCCTTTCATATATTAAACCCCCAAGTCAAACCCTGGTCAAACCAACCCACCCCATTTCCCTCCTTTTTCTTCTTCTTCACCCAACTGCTCTGCAAACACCAGGTACCCCTCACCTCCAGCTCACACACTCCACACCATGTCCCCTCCACCTCACCAAACAGCCAAAAAGCATTAAATGCTCCCCCCCCCTTGCACTCAACCCCAACTATTAAAAACCATTTTTGCGCCAAAAATTAATCAAACGGCCAAAATTGTCTCAACTCATCCAATGGCTAAAAAGAGTGGTGGGATTTACTCAGAGGACACGTGGGAGCATTTTGGTGTATAAAAAGAAGCAAGAGAAGGAGAGATGGAGAGTAGTCTTTAGTTTTAAATTTCATATATGTCGTTTTTGTTTAAATAGTCTTAGTTTGTTTCTAAAGTTGAAATCTTTGCTTGTATTCTGTCACCTTAATGTAATTTGAACTCATTTCAATCTCAGTTTCAAGTTTGTAGCATTAATTCTCATGTTTGCAATTTTAAAGTCGAATTTCCAAATTAAGTTTTGTTGAGCTAAAATTGTTACATTGGATTGATTAGGTTCATTTAAGCTTGTTATAGCTTATTGTGAGCTTAAATTTGTTTCAATCTTAAAATTTACTCAAATCTTAGAGACAGTCAACAAAAGTCAACTGTGATCAAATGGGGGGTTGAAATGGCTTAGATACTTGATGCAGATGGAAATGGGTGGAATCAATAAATATGGGTTGGTATTGTTGGAATTGAGTTGAGTTAGATCCGATTTGGGTTGATATCGGTGATAGGATAGTGGTTAATTAATCTCAAGAGCAAACCATAGTGGTTGGACCACTTGTAAGTCCAATCGCTTTTTAAGTTCTTAATCGAGTGTAGAAGTGCTTAAGTGTTGTTTAATGTTGCTTGATATTGTTAGTTTTAGCTTTAATCTTAATTATTTCGTCATTAGTCTCATAATCGATATTAGTTTGCATCTATAGTTCGAGTTGGATGTAAGCATTGTTTTGATGTTATTTTGAAATCATTAAAGTATAATTTTGTACTGAACTGAGTTGAGAGTTAAGTAGGTTGAGTCATTGATCCGAGTTGGAAATTTTGCACTTCACCACTTAAACTAATGTTTGGATTGGATAGTCATAATAAGCTTGAGCCTTGGTTTGTACTTAAAATCGCTCACTCGGTCTCAATTAGGTCCATTTGAATCATTTTAGTCATCACTTTGCACCGATAAGCTCAAAGTCAAAATCTTTCTAAACCCGTCCTAATTTCATATCATTAAAATTTTGTAAAACCAAAAGCTTGCATTGTGTTCATAATTCATAGGAGAAGCCTAATCAAGTTTTATAATAACTCATTTCATCATTTTCAGTTGGTAAATTAAGCTCAAAACTCACAAAAGTCAAAACTCTCAAAACTGCTTCAAAAGTCAAAAAAATGAATAACTCAGTTTCCACCCAACTTGGGTGATTTTTAATTGATTCATTGTTGGAACAATTCAAGTGAAATTTTGGGTTTAAAAACTTCAGTTGGTCAAGTTTCTTAATATGATTTTTGTAGATTTTTAGTAATTTTGTACAAGCTTCAAAATAGCTTGTCAAGTTGGTCTAAGTCCGAGAATGCACCGACTCGGTGAATACCGAGTGTGTGTGTGTTGTGCAGAGCTTGTCACAAGCTCATTAGAGCTTATCTTGGTCTAATTTTGGTTTTAAGTAGCTAGCTAGGTCTTCTTGAGAGTCCAATATCTTGTTTCAATTTCCGGCTTATTGGGTAGCTTATTTTTAGGCTGCAACTTAGTAGGTAAAAACTGTTTAGCACTTGATTTTCTAATTCATCAAATCTGTTTAGCTTGCACTATAGAGGTTAAGAGCAGTGGTAATTAGTTGCTTTTGAGTAGTTTTAGCATATTATAGCTTCTGTGATCATTTGGTTCTCTGTTGTGTCCTTTAGCTTATTTTGAGTGCTTATTTATAAGCACTTCTCATTGCAGCCTCATATTCTCACACATAAGCTATTGTTTTTATATTTTTCTTAGACTTAGAATATTATTTTAGACTTTTTCTGAATTTTTCATATTTTTCCAGCACTGTTTGATATTTTTCCTTAATTAAATCAGTTTTTAGGACTTTTAAATTAGCTTTTATTGCAAATAAATCAGAAAAGTTTCAAAAAAAATAAGTTTTCATTTTTCCTAGTTTAAGATAAATATAAAAAGTGAAAAAGTAATTTTTCCAGATTTTTCTTAGTTAAATTTGTAATTTTTAGCAATTTAACTAGTTTTAAATAGTTTTTAATTCATAGAAAATAGAAAAATAATCAGAAAAATACAAAAATTAGTTTTGAAAATTCTCTTTAGTTATTTTAGATTTTTCTAAGTCATAATTTCATTTTTCTATCCTTATTTCATATTTTCTTATATTTTAGGGTATTATTAAATAGGTAAAAATAGTTTTTAATTAATAATAATTAAATAAATAGTAATAAAAATAATTTTATTTTTCTAAAAATTTTCTCTTGTCATTAGGTTTGTAAAATGTCATTTTTATATTTTTAGGATTAATATTGTTTCAGTTTCACATTTTCTTTTGTACGTTACGTAGTTTTAATTTAAATTTATAAAAGAAAATCAAAACATCATTTTAAAAATAGTGATAGCGTTTATTTAATATAATTTATCTTTTAATTTTCTTTAATTTGTATTTAAGCCCCTGTAATTTATAAACTTTTTCTTTAGGTATAATCAATCATACCCCTTTTCCCGTTCAAATTCTCCCGATCACTATTCGTTTGATTATTCATCGCACAGCTCGTTGGGACTTAACGACCTGGGGAAACACTACACTCCTCTTGATCTTCATTGCATTGGTCTCAAGCTGTCTGGCTTTTGTTACGGTTGACCATTCACAAGTGGTTAGCTTGCGTGATAAAACTTGACGGTTTGGCATCGATCAAATTTTTGGCGCCGCTGCCGGGGAGCTGTGCTAATAGTCTTACGTTTAGCAGATTAGTGATTTGAATATTCACTCCTTATTTATACCATCTATATATGTTTATATTTTCTTATAAAAATCCAAAAATCCAAAAACATCTTAAAAATCAAAACCCAAAAGATTTTCTTTCTTATTTTTACAAAATGTTTATCCAAAATCCAAAATATTCATCTTTACCCTCTTACCCTTTTTGATTCTTTATCCCTTTACCTCTATCCATTTGATTCTAACTTCTATTCTCATGGAATCTCTCGACTACGACAAATTCTCGAACGGTTGAAAACTTGATACTTTATCACAAATGTCAAGAATTCGTGTTGTTCGTGATGATCCATTAATTCGCGTAGGGAAATGGAACGAGAAACCGGGTGACAAAGGACCGGTACTTCCTCCGATAATGGAAGTGCTAATACGTCCAACCTACGGTTATCCAAAGATCTAACCCTCAATTTCTCCTAAGCCGCCTAAAATTGATCCTAAACTTTCACAATTTACGGTTAAAAGCAATCATGCGTAATTTAGACCGGTGACTAGCAAGAATGACTTGCCTAAACTTCACGCTTCTCAAAACCGTAACCGGAGACCATAACGGAAGTGGTGGAAATTGCTAGCTCTCGAGCACACCACTTGTCCCACCTCCGGATTTTTCAAAATGTTCTTCGAGACTTGATAGTCATTCGGATTACCATGTTGGTTTTGTTAATTCTTTGAATGAACCGATTCCTTCTCATAACTCTCAAATGGAATCGTTTATTCCTTGTGTCGGTTGTGGTGAGCCTCTTTTGGTTCACCATGTCGCTGGTGTACGTGTACAGTGTGGTAATGATATTCGAACGGAGTTGTTTGTTTTGTGGTTCGAGGAATTCATTTGATTATGATCCTAATCGAACTCATTTAACGACCCTCAAACTTTTCCAATTACCCACCACAGCCCGACTTATCTTCATATAATCAACATAATCATTGTGAATTTTTGGAGGTCCTCACCAAGGATTTGAGTGTCAATCCGAAACACGCTTATCTATGAACAGCTTTTCCGATGATGCTCGAACTTTGGTTATGACCAATATCCATATAATTCACCATCCGACTCAACAGCTTTTATGTTGTGAGAATTGTGGAGGTCCTCACAATAATCTTCAATGTCAACCGTGGAATCAAAATTACTATACTTCCGGTTTTGACAATTTCCAACCTCCACAAAGACCATACGGTTCAAACTCCACCTGAGCCGTTGTCTCAAGAAATTTCCCAAAATTTTGAAACCGCAATGAAAACACTTGATGATATGATTCGTAACTCTAAGAATCAAGTGAGTGGTGAAAAGACCATGGGAGAATTGCTAGTCAAGAACGAGAGGCCCGCAAATCTAGGGAAGAATTATTAGTCCTAGAGCAAGCGGCTCTAAGGCGCTCCCAATTTCTTAAGGCAACTATGTATGATGATGACGAGGAGAGTATTCCTTTAAGAATATTATTTCTCAACTCCCTCGGTCATTGATATTCCAAAGATTGAGATTCCATTTCAAACAATCGCTATCACACCAAGCTCCCACTCACTCTCTAAACATGGGGACGAGCATCTTGACACTGTTCTCGAAAAGGAATCGGACGAATTCATAAAGTCTAGTGTTGAGAACCTTGTCTCAATCCCAAGAGAGTCACAGGAACTTCGATCATATGTGTGATTCTCTTCCCTCTCGAGTGTTCAAAAGATCATGTTGAAACTTTCTCCAATTGTAGCGAAGATTGTGCATCATATGGAGACATCGAGTATGTTGAGGCATCACTTCCACAACTGATGTCGATCATCTTCTTGAGGAGTTCACCGATGAACTCACTCACATCAATCCACTTTCATCGGAAGTGACGATGTTCTCTTTGATTTGAAGCCGATCCGGGAGAGATTGAAAGTCTCCTTATAATGATCGCTCACTCACTTCTCACCCTAACAAATTCAATAGAGAATGTTGATCACTTTGTTCTGAAGCATTCAAAACAACTCTCACTAATCCTCTATTTGAATTCGACTGAATTCACTTTAATTTCGAGAATCCACTCTTTGATACTCGATTGAGGATAGTGATGAGTCTCTGATGGAACAAGAATTCACAAATTTACATCTTGCTATTGATTCTCTTCACGAGGAGTTCGCCGGTGAACTCACTCATATCATATCTCCACGGAGTATGATAACTTCCACTTTGATCATGACACACCCGGATTTGTCTTGATCACGTGAGCTTAAATGAAGAGATTCATAATTCAAATTATGGATTCTCCTATGGATGAAGATGAGTTAGTCATGATTTTCATCATGACTTTCTTTCTTTCTTCACCTATCCCGTGACTTCTTCTCTTCTTCACTCCTTCGGAATGAAGACACTATCTTGACCCCGCATTTTCATTTATTATTTGTGAGCGGATCTGTCAGATATCTCATCGGTGTGGAACTTTCACGTGCTTCAAATATTTGTCCAAACATCTTGAATGAAAGTCCGATGGAGATTGTCTCTTCCACTTACTTCCCATGAACAAATTAATTGGGTCGAGTCAAGCTAGCGACTCGGTAATCAAAAACAAGAGTTAAACATGGGTTTTCACCGTGTGTACCACCTAGTGTGGGAGTTGCCCCACCGTTGTATATAAGTTTCAAAAAAAAAAAAAAAAAAAAAAAAAAAAAAATCTTTCAAAATAATGGCCGTAGTATTTCCCTTTACGTTCTTTGTTTCGCATAACCGTCGGTACTTTGAATATTGAGGGCAATATTCATTTCTAGTGTGGGGAATTCTCACGAATTTTATCATGTAATTATACCGCCCAATTCCCCATTTTGGCCAAAATTTTTTTGGAGTAAGTGTTTTGCACTTACTCAACTTATGGTTATCATCCGCCATGTCTAATAAACAAAAGGATTGGCTAATCCAGAGCAAACGGCTCTTGGTAAAGATATCTCAAACCGTTGATGGCTTGCAATTTGCCCAAAATTGTATGGTATTCGACTCACCATATCCTTAAAAGTGAAGAGTTGGCTAGCCCGCAAGGTTATGGCTTGTGGTAAAGGCGCTTGAAAACCATAATTGGTAATCACTCACCAAAGATTGTATATATTATCTAAGAGTTGGCTAGTCCATAAGCAAACGGCTTCGTAAAGACAAATCAAAACCGTTGAAAGTCGGTGGTTTGCTCAAAATCATATGGTTATCATTGTACCATAGTTCTTACTTGAACTGAAACATTGGCTACTCCAAGTAATGGCTTTTGGTAAAGAGATTCAAATCCATTAAGTTTTCTCAAAAGATTGCTAGGGACTAGCAATAGTTTAGTGTGGAGGATTGATGAGTGTGTAAATACTCATCATTTTGGTCAATCTGAATCGCAAAACACTTAAAACGCTCGTAAATGCATCAAAATATCGAAAATATCTCAAAATTGTATTTTATATGTTTTAGATGCAAAATGTTTAAAATCGATGAAAATGAGCTAAGTTTGCATAATTGGCGCTTCGGTCCCCTAAGTTTCAAAAGTTGTCGAAATAGTCCCGAGCACTTATTTTAAAAGAAAAGTCACCAAAGGTCCTTTTGAAATCATAAGTTGTCATATTTAGTCCTTTGGTGAAAAATTTCAAAAGTTTTGAGAATTTACAAGTTTGGTCCTTCAAGTTTCAAATTTGGCAAAATAGTCCTTGGAAGTTTGAAAATGTCCTTTATGGTCCTTGTACTATTGAAACTTGGCAAAGTGACCCTTGAAACAACTTTGGAAATTTGGCGCTTTGGTCCTCAAGAATCGAAATTGCATAATGGTCCTTGTTATTTAATACAAGCCTTGACCCTTTGTGACCTTTGGACCCCGCCATATGCCTTGACCCCTGCTTTTGACCCCTTTCATATATTAAACCCCAAGTCAAACCCCGGTCAAACCAACCCACCCCATTTCCTCCTTTTTTCTTCTTCTCCCACTGCTCTGCAAACACTGTGTACCCTCACCTCCACTCTCACACCCACACCATGTCCCTCCACCTCACCAAACAACAAAAAGCATTAAATGCTTCTTCCCCTTGCACTCAACCCCCCATTGTTAAAACCATTTTGGCGCCAAAATTAATCAAACGGCCAAAATTGTCTCAACTCATCCAATGGCTAAAAAGAGTGGTGGGATTTACTCAGAGGACACGTGGGAGCATTTTGGTGTATAAAAAGAAGCAAGAGAAGGAGAGATGGAGAGTAGTCTTTAGTTTTAAATTTCATATATGTCGTTTTTGTTTAAATAGTCTTAGTTTGTTTCTAAAGTTGAAATCTTTGCTTGTATTCTGTCACCTTAATGTAATTTGAACTCATTTCAATCTCAGTTTCAAGTTTGTAGCATTAATTCTCATGTTTGCAATTTTAAAGTCGAATTTCCAAATTAAGTTTTTTGAGCTAAAATTGTTACATTGGATTGATTAGGTTCATTTAAGCTTGTTATAGCTTATTGTGAGCTTAAATTTGTTTCAATCTTAAAATTTACTCAAATCTTAGAGACAGTCAACAAAAGTCAACTCGTGATCAAATGGGAGTTGAAATGGCTTAGATACTTGATGGATGAAATGGGGTGGAATCAATAAATATGGGTTGGTATTGTTGGAATTGAGTTGAGTTAGATCGATTTGGGTTGATATCGGTGATAGGATAGTGGTTAATTAATCTCAAGAGCAAACCATAGTGGTTGGACCACTTGTAAGTCCAACTCGCTTTTTAAGTTCTTAATCTAGTGTAGAAGTGCTTAAGTGTTGTTTAATGTTGCTTGATATTGTTAGTTTTTGTTTTAATCTTAATCTATTTGTCATTAGTCTCATCGATATTAGTTTGCATCTATAGTTCAGCTTGGATGTAAGCATTGTTTTGATGTTATTTTGAAATCATTAAAGTATAATTTTGTACTCAACGAGTTGAGAGTTAAGTAGGTTGAGTCATTGATCCGAGTTGGAAATTTTGCACTTTGGCACTTAAACTAGTGATTGAGATAGTCATAATAAGCTCGAGCCTTGGTTTGTACTTAAAATTGTCACTTAGTCTCAATTAGGTCCATTTGAATCATTTTAGTCATCACTTTGCTTTTGCATAAGCTCAAAGTCAAAATCTTTCTAAACCGTCCTAATTTCATATCGCTAAAAATTTGTAAAACCAAAAGCTTGCATTGTGTTCATAATTCATAGGAGCTAGCCTAATCAAGTTTTATAATAACTCATTTCATCATTTTCGGTTGGTAAATTAAGCTCAAAACTCACAAAAGTCAAAACTCTCTTCTGCTTTTAAAAGTCAAAAATGAATAACTCGGCCACCCAACTTGGGTGATTTTAATTGATTCATTTTGGAACAATTCAAGTGAAATTTTGGGTTTAAAACTTCAATTGGTCAAGTTTCTTAATATGATTTTTTAGATTTTAGTAATTTTGTACAAGCTTCAAAATAGCTTGTCAAGTTGGTCTCAAGTCGAGAATGCACCGACTCGAACAACTGAGTGTGCAGTGAACTTGAGTTCTCACAAGCTCATAAGAGCTTATCTGAGTAGCTAATTTTGGTTTTTAAGTAGCTAGGTCTTTTGA
Organism: Chrysanthemum lavandulifolium; assembly: GCA_022545495.1. Taxonomy (NCBI): domain Eukaryota; kingdom Viridiplantae; phylum Streptophyta; class Magnoliopsida; order Asterales; family Asteraceae; genus Chrysanthemum; species Chrysanthemum lavandulifolium. The sequence goes on from CM040240.1 coordinate 155,570,661, forward strand.
GAGTCCAATATCCGGTTTCAATTTCCGGCTTATTGGGTAGCTTATTTTAAGTCGCAACTTAGTAGGTAAAACTGCTTAGCACTTGATTTTCTAATTCATCAAAATGCTTTAGCTTGCACTATAGAGGTTAAAGTAGTTGGTAATTAGTTGCTTTTGAGTAGTTTTAGCATATTATAGCTTTCGTGATCATTTGGTTCTCATTTGTGTCCTTTAGCTTATTTTGAGTGCTTATTTATAAGCTTTTCTCTTCTCATTCTCACACATAAGTCCTTGTTTTCATATTCTATATTCGTAATATTAAAGCTATTGATTTTTTTTATATTTTTTCATTTAGACTAGCTTTTATTGCAAATAAATCGAAAAGTTTCAAAAAATAAGTTTTCATTTTTCCTAGTTTAAGATAAATATAAAAGTCAAAAAGTAATTTTTCAGATTTTTCTTAGTTAAATTTGTAATTTTAGCAATTTAATTAGTTTTAAATAGTTTTAATTCATAGAAAATAGAAAACAATCGAAAAATACAAAATTAGTTTTGAAAATTCTCTTTAGTTATTTTAGATTTTTCTAAGTCATAATTTCATTTTCTAGCCTTATTTCATATTTTCTTATATTTTAGGGTATTATTAAATAGGTAAAATAGTTTTAATTAATAATAATTAAATAAATAGTAATAAAAATAATTTTATTTTTCTAAAAATTTTCTCTTTCATTAGGTTTGTAAAATGTCATTTTATATTTTTAGGATTAATATTGTTTCATTTCACATTTTCTTTTGTACGTTACGTAGTTTTAATTTAAATTTATAAAAGAAAAATCAAAACATCATTTTAAAAAATAGTGATAGCGTTTATTTAATATAATTTATCTTTTAATTTTCTTTAATTTGCATTTAAGCCCCGTAATTTATAAACTTTTTCTTTAGGTATAATCAATCATACCCCATTTCCTGCTCAAATTCTCCCGATCACTATTCGCTTGATTATTCATCGCATTTCGCTGGGACTTAACGACTGGGAAACACTACACCTCTTGATCTTCATTGCATTGGTCTCAAGTCGTCGGCTTTTGTTACGGTTGACCATTCACAAGTGGTTAGCCATGTGATAAAACTTGACGGTTTGGCATCGATCACATCGAATGAATATCATACTTGGCATTAGGCATCGAACATGGAATCAAAGGATTAACTCTCTCACCTAAGGACTTTGGGCATATTGTGATCAAGCATTCTAGGATTTCTTGAGATCGTTTGGCATATAAGCATGCATGTCCAATTGCATTATCATGAGGTTTCTCTAACTTATCCTCTTCAACAATCTCACGCAGACATTCTAGGCAATCCTTAAGGGATGAGAAGTATGTTTGAACAAACAAGTTTGTTGTTCCCGAGATGAGGAGGACATATTTCACGCATAAAGCATATTTATTACAAGAGTGAACCTTTGATACACCATTCTCCCCATTGGTCATTGGCATTTTCCTTTACCGACTCTTGATTCTCAATTTCCTTTGCAATGAAGCTATTTGTTCGTTATTTTGTTACGAGTGACCTTTATTGATTCAAATAACTCATTGAAATGACGTTAACCTTTTCATTTTCTTCTAGAAAACTTTCGCTTTCCTTTGTAATGCATTTACTAGGTTTTGAAGATGAAACGTTTGAGAATTCGAGAATCTAAAGGAGGAGGCATTTCATGAGCCCGCCATATTGTTCGCTTGACCCTTTAATTGAGAGATTTGGGCTTTCAACTTTTGATCGTGTTGCAATGAGCTTGAATCTGCTCATCACGTTTGTTAATTTAAAAAGCAGATCAAACTCGGAGCATCTAAGGATGTCTTGATATTTGAAGTTTTGACATTTTCTTTAAGATGTTGATATTTTAGTTGTAAATTAAAATGCTCAACTTCTAGTTTAGAAAATGTTTAACCAAATTGTCGTGATCATCCAGCTCAATTTTCTCGCTTAGTTCGTAATTAGTTTTTTCAAGCTCAATGGCACGATCATGGAGACTTTCAGGCAACAGATAATTCATGAAATTGGGAAGCATTAATAGAACAATTTGTAGCGTTGAAAACACATCTTGAGCAATACATTCGTAAATCAGTTCTCATTTAGTGTATGCAAGTTCTTCCTCTCAATCTCATTATATTTTAGTGCTCGCTCATAGTCACTAACTTCAACTATCATTGCATCAAATTCCTTTCCATTCCCTTAATATCAATATCTATCCCTTTTTAAGACTCTCAAAGTGATCTTTTAGAAGTTTAAAGAAAGGCATGACCTCGTTAAATAGCATTCTTTTGTTTGTTCAAAACCCCTTTCCCTTCAAGAATCCCATGGGTGTGATCCTTTTCTTACAAGTTTTCTCAAAATCAACAAATAGTTGAAAAATAACATATTGACTTATTAAGATCTTGCTTTTAGTAGCAATCGTTCTAGAACTAGATGCATTGGCGTATTGGGAGGATACACAGTTGATTTAGGAATTTTCCTAAGGGAGGGTTTGTTTCAACAATATTTTACGCTTCGCTTATCTAAGTCCATTTTCCGAACACTTGTTCGGGAGTCAACAATGTTTGAGGCTTAAACATGTTCAAGGAGATCCAATTCTCCTTTTTGTAGTCATGGGGAGTGATAATTACTTTCTTCTTTGCATTTAGGATCATTTAGTTTCTTATTCATTTTCTCCTCGGTGATTTCATCTAATTTCTTATCTTCCTCTGTGTACTCAAAGCAACTAGGTTTTTGTCTAGGTTTAAGAATCTCATTGCCATCATAGATCACACTTTGAGTGCTTTTGCTATCTTCCCGCACTCGTGGTTGGGTTTATCTATAATGGGAACACTATGCTTATCGCTTAGAACTCTATGCTTAGTGATCATGTGAGCGATCTGAATGGTGTTCCTTGTATGTACAACTTGTTTTCAAGTTTGTTTTCAAAGTTTTCGATTAGAAAATCTTTCAAGAGTTTTGATTCCTTTGCATTAAATTCTTGCTTAAGCATTTTCACATTTTCTTGAAGTTCTTGTTTTTGTTTAGCGCTTTAGAAAGCTTTTCTTGCAAGGAATTTAACTCTTGTTTTAATACTTCTTCTCTAAAATTACTTTTTCTAATGATTGTACGCACTTGGTCATCCATTTCCGCTCACGAGTGGTCAACTCAAATTTTGCACTTTGTTCATAAATAGCAACACGTTCTTTATAGGTATTTAGTTCGAAATTACTGTAATCATCGGGGCACATGCGGTGTATTCATCAAAACATAGTCATTGTTGATCGTAGAAGATGCATCACTTGGTACAACTTCCTTTCACTTTGTTTCACATATTGATCATATGGGACAACATTGATATTACCCATATTTTCAATATTTGATTCAATAGTTTCAGCTTGATTGTAGTTTGTCATGCATCTTTTGCACATCAAGATCATCGATAGTCTTAATACCTCCGAGATGAGTTTGTCTTTGGATGGGCCAGCTTGTGGTGAGGATGAGACCTTGGGAGAAACCATTGGAGAAATGCTAGCCATAAAATTGTGTGTGCAGATGGGTCCATCATCCACATCGTAGTCGTATGCATCACAATCGCCGACTTGAAAGGCATTCGATGATTGTGACCTATCTCCGAATAGGATGCTCATCCACATCTCGCATCATAGGTCTTGGCATTGCCTCAAGAAGAAACAACAATTCCTCTTCATCCAGCAAGACCATTATCCCGAGCTTGTACAAGCAAGATCTTATCTCTCAAGTAATCAAGATTCGTGGACGTTTGGAGATGTGCGCCTTGCAATGTGTCCTCACCACCACAGCTTAAAACATTTGATCGGCTTAACTTGACCTTGATTACCATTCCTTCCTCGATTCGATTACTATAACCTCTACCACTCCACCTCTTCCCCGATCATACTGCCTTTCCCGAATGGTTGCACCACGATCCTCCCATCTTTAACAAGAGCTTGATTGTGTGGGTTAGATGTTGTTCGAGGTTGTTGTTGGTTTGTGGAGAGAATTCATGTTTTGACTAATCGGAAGAGCTAGTTGATTAATGATGTTACCCGTGTGCATCAAAGATCGCCTTGTTTGAACATAGGATCGTGAATGAGTTTGTGATTACCATTACCCATGGGTATGACTTGTGAGGCTTTGGTTGTGATTCCGATGTTTGAGTAGAAGGAAGTTGAGTCATTAGATGAGCTTGTCTCTCCCTGGTTGGTTTTGAACCGATTAAGAATCATTTTTCAAACATAGCATGTCTCTCATTCCAAGGAGGAAGGCATAGAGTTGCTCATAGTTTGTATTCTTCAATCCTTTAGTGAGCTTCACAGAGGTGAGAAACTTGTGCCATTCGGGATTCATGTTGTTCACAAATTTTGAGTTCAAATTGAATGTTAGGCATAGTCATTCCGATGTTCCTCATATCATTCACCATTATGAAATCTCACATAGTACTCATAGACACTCATCCGGTTTCATCTTGAAGTGTTCAAATTCGTCATAGAGTTGTGATTCTCTCTTCCATAGTTAATTCGAACCCGAGAGAAGCATCTTGATATTATCCCATAACGCCTTTGCTTCGTGTTGTGATTGATCACCAGATGTCTTTTGAAGACCTTGAAGAACAATGTTAAGCCCCGATATCAAGATCGAATCTCTTTTCTCCTTATCATCAAGCTCATCATACATCTTTGGTCCGTCCATTCCAGAAATCGAGTTCCATCTTCAAGAAGATCAAGTACATCTCTAGTCGCCTCAACCCGATACGGTCCTTCATCAATGGATTTGAGAATGTTGACACCATTTTCCTTTCCAAGACAAGATAACTGATTCGCTGAGCCCAAGAGTCGTAGTCGGCCTCGTCAAGCATGGGTGGAGGAGTATCCGAACCACCGCTTGAACATCCTCGGCAACAGTGGAGATGATTGTAGAAACGTTGGTAGACATGATGACAAATTAAACGGGATTTTATAACTCTATGATTAAACCGGAAATAGATTCTTTCACGGATTTTACTTAATCAAGAGAAACCGTAAAGAAATCACCCAAGTCGCTAGAAAATTATGCACCAAGTCGCTATCTTCTAATTCGCTATTCCACCAAGTCGCTAAAGTCCCAATTGCTAAACAAAAGACAAGTCGCTAAATAGCAACTCGCTAAGCCTCTAGTCGCTAGCAAAATTTTGGCAAAGAATTGCTAAGATACAAGTCGCTATGAATCAAGTTGCTAAATAGCAACTCGCTACTTACCAAGTCGCTAACACTGTCGCCACCCGTAGTGGAGCATCCACTACTTGTACCGTTAGTCGCTAGGCCTAAGTCGCTAACTCCACAAACCGCAACTCGTTACAAAAATGTAAAGCAAGTCGCTAGCAAGAAAAGAAACCGTGGGTCAAGTCGCTAGCAAGAAAACATCACAAACATCACTTTTCAATCCAAAAACAACCCAACCAAGATGATTCAAGCTTACCAAATAAAAACCTAAACACTTGTGATGATTCTAAACATAAAAGTACTAACAAAATCCAAGCTTTAACACAAGAAATCAACCAAATGATGCACAAACCACTAAACTTTTTACAAACTCAAAAACCACCTAAAACCCACTAGAGATCCAAAGATGTGCAAGATATGATCTAACCATCTTGATACCAATTGTAAGATATTAGATTTCATATACACATCAAACCATAACACAAAGTGGGCATATAAGTGGAATTCTAGAGAGAAAGTTAGAGGTTTAGGGAACTTAGTGAGAGAAAGTGAAAGATATTATTATGAGCTCCAACTCTCTACCTTGGGAGGTAGAGAGTATTTATAGTCTTACATAAACGCCACACAACGGGTCATGGATCGGCATACAGTGGGTAAAGACCCGTCCGTCCTCCACGGTGAAACTTAACTAAATACTACTTAGCTTGAAATAACTACGACTACGATCTTTCTAACGATTACATATACTTGAGGTGACCGACTCTTTAATACCTAGAATTTCTAATTCCTAACAAAGTCTTTAAAAACTTGATGCATTGTAGCTGCTCTTAATACAATACATGGATGAGCAAACGACCCAAAATATCCATTTTGGATCAGTATCTTACTTGTTCCTTATCACCCAATATTGACCGATAATTTTCCCGTATGGTAATCGATATCGTGTTCATACTTGATATGGGATTCTTGAGTTTCGGGGACAATCCCGACCGATATCCGTTAGTCGTATATTTACTATAGTTTGTATGTATTTTGTATGGGCTAAGGCCCGTGCGTCATTGGTTAGGGTTTACACACTATGTATGTACTATTGAGTGATATCAATATATACGAAATACATTACAATCATACATGGTATCGGCCACCAGTAATATCGATCCTCAACCCTAAACAATTAATTCCTTTTAAACACTTGTTCTTATGTCGATCGTTGGTATTGTGATTACAAGTCGACGAAAACACGTTCGTTTTCTCTTATCAGTCGTTGGTATTTTTATTACTAGTTGACTTTGGTGTATGGTGATTAATCAACCGTTGGTATTTGTGATTACCAGCCGAAGCTTTTGGTTCGTTGTTTGTTAAAAGTTTTCTGTTATTTGTTGTCTTTGTTATCTGTTGGATAAGCTGTGTTTTTTGTTTGTTACAAGCCCTAAATACCCTAAACCTTACCATTGTTCATGCACCCCCTTTTTAAAACCCTACTCTATTCTCCCTTTAACCGAACCCAAACCTTAGGCAGTCAACATGACTGGTGACACTGCTTCTCCTATCATTCTCAAGTCGGATAAACTCATGACACTCACCAATCTACCCCTTCTTGTTCCCGTCAAGTTGGATATTGATGAAATGAACTACTCATCATGGACGTATTTCTTCAAACCTCTCCTATCATTCTCTAGTCGGATAAACTCATGACACTCACCAATCTACCCCTTCTTGTTCCCGTCAAGTTGGACATTGATGAAATGAACTACTCATCATGGACGTATTTCTTCAAACATCTTTGTAAAGGCCATGAGCTTTTAGAGAATATCTTCGGAAAAACATCTACTGATAGGGTTGAATCCTAATGCAGAATGGTTGAAAATTGATTCAATCGTTTTATCATGGATATTCACCACAATTTCTAAACCTCTTCAATCTCGACTCGTGGATGAAAATCCTCAAATGGCTAAGGATGCTTGGTATATTCTAGCCGAGATTTTTCAAGATAACAAACGTACTTGTTTTCTTGCTGTAAAATCTGAGTTGACCTCTTTGAAATTGGTTGATTTGAGCATTGATGCGTATTTTCACAAAATTGAATCTATTGCTACTTTCTTGAAGAGTCTTTGGTCACCTCTTACAAATGAGGATGTGGTGAATATTGCTCTTGAAGGCTTGCCTACTAAGAATGATAATGTCTACGGTATTATTGTTCATCGAGAGCCTTTCCTAGATCTTAAAACGGTCCACTCTATGCTCACTATGGAAGAAATGAGGTTAAAGTCACGGGCACAAGATACTTTTGTTGATTCTACTTCCTCGTCACCAATGGTGTTGTTGGCTAACTATAGTTCTAATGCTCACTGTTCTTCTCCTACTATGGAAAAGGTAAACAAACCTTGCTTTAATTTTAATAAAGGTTCGTGTCACTTTGGTTCATATTGCAACTTTCTACGTAATGGGGTTCACGGTAATCCTTCTTCATCGTCAAGTCGCAGGCTTAGTTTTAATGTTACATCCTCATCAAATTTGACACAAAATGATCTCATAACCTCGCAAGGGCTTTTGGCTAAATTGGGGTGTACTGGGTCACAACCCCCTGGTACCACTACCCAATTAGCATTTCACTCAAATCCTACGCATGCGCCTACTTATGGCCCGTTGGGTTCTACTTATCCACTACTGGCCTAAACCACTACTTATCCACCACATATGTACCACCCGTCCTAGTTAGTGTAAAACCCGAACCAATTTTCTCAATCACTAGCACAACCAGGTCTATCGGGTAATTTAGGACAACTGAGTCAACCCGAACTCTCAGGTCAACATGTCGGTCAACTGGGTCAGCAAGGTCAGGCGGCAGCCGAGTATTTGGGTCATTTGGGTCAGCTACCGGGTCAAGAGACTATTTTTCCAAATGCTTTTCATGTTGTGACACTTCAGAAACCTGCTAAGGGTAACTGGAACATGGATACAGGTGCAACTTCTCACCTTAATGATTTTGTCAATAGTCTTAGTGATGTTTGCAATTCGTGTATTTATCCATTTGTCGTGGTTAGTGACGGGCATTCTATACATGTTACCAACTCTGGCCATAGTGACCACTTCATTTAAATAACGGTCTTATTACTCCTAATATTATCAAAAATTTGATTTATGTTCGTCAGTTTGTTCATGATAATTATTGTACTGTTGAATTTTATTTTGATTTTTTTGTTAAGGACTTTCAAACACGTCGGGTGCTGCTCCACTGTGATAGCACTGAAGATATTTAGCCTGTTATGAAGCCCTCCACCATTCCTCATTCTTTCCTCACCAGTCAGTATACGTGGCACCAACGTCTTCGACATCCAGGAAGTGAAGTGTTACGTCGTGTTCCTTCCAGTAATTCTATTTTGTCTAATAAAGAGAAGTCTCCCGTTCTTTGTCGCCTATGATATCTCTTGGTTTTTTGCATCTGTTTATGCCTGATTATGTTATGGTTCTGCTCTCTATCGGGTTATGCACCTTGTTATCATTTTACTTAATTTGGTTATTGGTGATGGTGATATTATAGTCTTAACTTATCCAACTATGTCTTGAGTAATTATGTGTAACATTTCGGTATCAACAACATATATGATTCCGCCTGGTCTTGCATCTGATTATGTGTCTGAATCTGTTTTGTCTGCATCTGTCTAGATTTGATGTCTGCATATCTCTGTCTGAATCTGCTCTACGTCTGCTTTTGTCTTCATGTGTCTGTCTAAATCTGCTCTTTATCTACTTTCGTCTGCATCTGCCTGTCAGAATTCTTTGATTCTTCTATGTATTTGTGTGATTTTGCTATGGTTCTGCATCTGAACCTGTCTGTCAGTTCTACTTTTTCCCAATGCTTGATTTTGTGTTTTGCACCTATCTGCATTTTCGTGATTTTGCTCTGCATATGATTTCGCCTGTTCTACTCTCGTTTATATTTGTACTTGTGTTGATCTACTCTGATTTTGTATTTGGGTTTGGTTTATTGTCAACTTTGATCCATCTGTTTTAGACTTGACTATTGTCGCCTTCTTACAATTTGGATTGCATCGGATCAAGACTTCGTCTAGCACCACTCTGGGACATTCCCTTTTTTTGTTTGTTTTCCAATTTTAGTTTATTTTTGGTCTGACAAGCTCTCAATGTTTACCACTGCATTATTGATAGTTTGAGAGGGGATGTTAGATAATAAAGGCCTATAGGTTTAGCCCACTTATTTAGGTCCATTTTATAGTTAGGGTTTCATCTGTATCTTTATCTTTTCAATTTAATGTATTGTAATGCGTTAGCTGTAGTCAAATCAGATCAATATTTTATTCATTTTTCCTCTGTTTTAACTTCGAGATAGGTCGGTAGTTAACTAGAGGGTACCGAGCTCATTCCTTGACTATAGTATAAGTGCATTATGCATGCTATTCGCTAGATATGCCCTTCTTTAGCATAATAAATGTGTAGTCACTATCTAGTTAATTGGAGATCTAGGACTTCTCAATTTTGTGATATCTTAATTTCATTGAAAATCATTATGAACTGAAAACGCATGCGACGACTATTCGATCATTTGTAGATTGGTTAAATTAGTAAACTAAAATGCTACGAGTATTTGATTGTGCGATTGTCAAAAAAGAAAAGTATCTAATGACAAACTACAAACTAGCCAGATATCCAGCAAAATTCTTTGGTGCCCACCCGGACTAATTGTTCACAAGAAAATGTTTATAAGTTGCGGATCTCACCATCTTCAGACCCCTTATTTTGGTTCAATATGGTTCAGTTTGGTTCAGTTAGATATTCTTTTTTTATTTACTTTCTGATATAACGTTTTAAATATGTTTCTTTTTTATATAAAAGATTTTTAGTCAGCTAATTCGCTGTCGTTGACATATCTATTTCTATTGTTATTGCACATTTGAAATGTAACTACCGGCTTTAATATTCTTCCTATGCTTTTGAAAAAAACACGAATCGCCTTACAAAATGGACCTTGCTTATGAGATAAAACTCTAGCATGCTCGTTCATATTAAATGCAAAATCATACATAAATAACTAATGTAAGGCAGATTGAGCAACTTGCCTAAAAAGTTTACGCTATTGTGCGGACATTATAAGCCAAGCAAACTTCAAATGGATGTAATTAGTTTTTCACCCACACAGAGTTTTCCAAGCTACAAACACTCGACAGAAAGCCTTACCAGCTGATCATCGAGCTTATATTTCTTTGTTTAGGGCAATCTTCAAACTATTTTTCTATTACATCTAATGTAAGTCTTGTGCAACCGATCGACAAGCTGTATTAGTTGCTACCTATCTTTTGTAGGTAAAAAACTTATTGTGAAAGATGAGTCCAAAAATAACTGTAATATCTCGTTCTCACTAAAAAAAAATTTCTCTAAAGTTTGACATGCACAATCGTACTTTGAGTCTTTAAAATAGTTTCATTAGTATTGTCTCTAAAGTCACAATTGAAAGATGCGTTTGAGGACGATTTTGATGTAGTAGAAAATTAGTTAGGAGTTTAGGACGAAAAAGCAGCAAGAGCTTGTTTTAGACTAGACTAGCTGATGAATGCATCCCGTCGTGTCTGTGTGAGCCCTCAACTCATACTCTTCCTACATCTTTACAAACGGTTGCGGAAATAACAATTCTATATAGAATGGTAAAAGTTAGAACTTAATGAAACTTTATATGATACAACATTTATCTTCTTAGTAATACGTATTACATTAGCTAGAACTTTTCAAAACGTTTATTAAACACAAAAACTAAATGATTTGCACCCCTTGGTTATCATCCACTTCTATATAAAGCAACCATTTGCATGGGGGTCTCCCTACAACAATAACTGACTCTCAACCTGTCTTCTCTAAACAATCTGTTTTGTTAAGATGAAAGCATTTCCACTTGTAGTTACCTTTATTTATTGTTTGTTCTTTTGCCTATCTACGGATGAGGTGCATGGTTACACCATAACCGAGATCAGGTCATGGTGCAACCAAACACCTCATCCTGACACATGCGAGAACGTCTTGGCCAATAAACCAAATTTAGGTCCGATGAAGCAAAAATCTGACTTCATCAACGCTTTATTAAAAGTCACCCTAGAACGAGCTACAGATGCTGAGTCAAACACAAAAGGACTTGGTCCAAAATGTCGCAACAATCTTGAAAAGGCTGCATGGAATGACTGTGTGCAACTTTATGCATACACTGTTGAGAGGATTAACATGACTCTTGATCCTCATAAAAAATGTAGCCAGATTGAAATGCAAACCTGGCTAAGCGCAGCACTTACGAATCTCGAGACGTGTAAGTCTGGTTTCGAAGAGCTAGGTGTCGGTGGCTCCATGTTGCCACTAATGAACAATAATGTCTCCTCTTTACTTAGCAACACATTGGCGATGAACAACGGGGGACCTTCAACAAGTTATGAGCCAAATTATGAAGAAGAGTTCCCCACTTGGGTGAAACCTGGTGATCGGAAACTATTACAATCATCAAATCCTGCTTCTGGGGCTAATGCTATTGTTGCTCAAGATGGTTCAGGTACCCATATGACAATCGCATCCGCTCTTGCATCTGCAAAGTCCAGTGGGGGGAGGTATGTGATATATGTGAAGGCAGGCACTTACGATGAGTATATTGATGTTAAAGCAAATAACATCTTCATACGAGGAGATGGTATTGGAAAAACAGTTATAACAGGCAGTAAAAGTTATGGAGGAGGTTCTACCAGTTATGGATCATGTACTATGGGTGAGCACACCATATATATTACATATTTTCAACTTTTATTATACATAAAATGAGCAATATTGTAATATACATTTTTCCAATCTTAAACTATTTCTTTGATTAATATAGCGGTGGATGGGGACGGATTTATGGGCCAAGGCTTTACGGTTAGAAATACTGCAGGGCCACAAAAACAGCAAGCAGTGGCCTTGCGCTGCAATTCCGATCTCTCGGTCTTCTACCAATGCAGTTTTGAGGGGTACCAAGACACGCTCTACGTTTACTCGAACAGACAATTTTATAAACAATGTAACATATATGGTACTGTTGATTTCATTTTTGGCAATGCTGCTGCAGTTCTTCAAGATTGCAACATTTATGCGCGTGACCCTCCAAACAAGACCAACACGTTGACAGCACAAGGGAGGACTGACCCGAACCAAAATACTGGTATCTCAATCCAAAACTGTCGTGTCACGGCAGCCTCAAGTTTAAATGGCGTCAAGACTTATCTTGGTAGGCCATGGAGGCAATATTCAAGGACCGTTTTTCTCAAAACATACCTTGATGGCATAGTGAACCCCGCGGGCTGGATGCCTTGGAGTGGAAATTTTGCCCTTAATACGTTGTATTATGGTGAGTACATGAACACTGGACCTGGTTCCTCGACTGCGAATAGGGTTAAATGGAAAGGTTACCATGTGATCACTAGTGCCGCTGAGGCAGGAAAATTCACTCCAGGTAACTTCATCGCGGGCGGTTCTTGGATACCAAAAACCGGCGTGCCCTGTACTCTTGGCCTATGATTCATTCATCCAAGTGATATATCATATAGTTAATATTGTTTGAATTGATCATGACATACATGTTCAAAAGTCAAAATAAGTGATGGCTAGGAAAGTTCTGCCTTTTAGATCTTATACTATACTTATAATTGTATACAAAGTATTTATGCATATTCGTACTTTATACATGTTTAAACAATAATGACATTGTTATCTCATTGAGTACCAAACTACCAACTGACATCTTTGTTTAAGGCGGAATTTATTTGAGTTTATACATCCACGTTCTTATATAAACTTTAAATTTGTGACATACTAAAAAAAGTAAACTGATCATAAACACAAGTTACGCGGAAATGCAATGGCAACTAATTAATTCAATGATCACATGGGAAAAGCCTATAATGTTTCATTTTACAGATGGGATATTTCATTGGTTAAAGAGTGTTGTGCTTTATGTCTTGTGACAATAATTTTGCGACAGTGGGAGGTGAGTATTTTCTAATATGTTTTTCTTTTTATGAAATTTTATGTTAGAATCTTTCCCGTTGGTTGCCCATGGCACACGAACGAACACATGCAGTCTCCGTCTGCATTTATTCGAGTTAGAGTACTAGTAGTTGAGTGAATATGAACACGTACTTCAACGAAAAATTGTTCAGTGTCAAAAAAAAGTTTGTTAAAAAAGAAGTTATAAATATGACAGACATGCTGTCAGTCAGTAACTAGAATTTTTATTCATTTATCATCTCTAGGACCTTTATAATTTATGAGTTATCACATCAAACTAACTTTTTTGCATATTAATAGTGACACTGATATTTTTAAAGACAGTGGATTAATATTCAACATAACGATACATGGACCCCAAAACTTTGCATCATCTAAGCTGTATAACTTCATGCTAAGAACTGTTAAATATTTAATTAATAAAAAAAAAGTTCTGTTAATAACTAGATAAAATTATATGAAAAACAATACTGTAAAACAAGAAATTAATAGAAAATGTGGATGGACAAGCTGTCTAAAATGTTTATTTGCTCTTTTTTTAAAACAAAAAATTTATTAAAACCTGCAAAAAATTAGACAACTAACAAAATTTACAACATTACATGCGGATAAATTTTAAAGGGTTGATTGTTTTTAACCAATACTAAATGTATTCAAAATTAGGAAAACTCGTATTCATGCTGATTTCATGTAGACTAGCGGCTGTACACAGTCCAACAAGGCAACAAAGATCATACAATCTGTTGACAAAATCTCAAAAACCGTTTTAGTTTAAGGTCCAATAAAAAATCTAGTTACTGACTCACATCATGTCTGTCATAAATGATTGGGACACTCAAAATTTAGAATGTTTGTTCATTTATATCTTTACAGGATGAAGTTGACTAAAAGTAATGTGATGATATATATGCCAAGACACTCAAATTTGAGTGTGCTAATAAATTGAGAGAGTGTGCAAATCACCTCTCTTACTAAAATGTCTATGAATAAAGTTATTTTTTTAACAAACTTTTTTTTGACACCGAACAATTTTTCGTTGAAGTACGTCACTACAAGAAAATAACCTTAGCTTTTAGCGACATACTTAGCGACCTACCATCTTAAATCGCAAAGTTGCGACACATGTAGCAATTGCTTTAGCGTCGGTATGCCATCGACGTCGCAAAGTATGTCGCCAATGATGTCGCGATGTTTTTCGAGATGACATTGTCAAAATTCTTGCCGCAACCAGCGTCGCTGTATTTGCGTCATTCTCTACCACGTCGCTAGCAAAGTCGCTAATTTACGACTTCCCAAAAAGGTGTCGCTAGGGGTGTCGTTAGCTTGCGACAAGGCAGAACCATGTCGGTAAAAGTGTGGCTATATAAACGACTTTCTTAAACATGTCGCTAGTTACGTCGCTAAATTTTAACCTCCGAAACAAAGTGTATTTTTAATCTTCTTAAGTAATAATTTTGGATTCTGATTTTAGGGTTTTACTTTAAAGTTAATGTGCTATAATTTAATTATAAATTAAAAAGTTAATGAGTTTTGTTATGGGTTTCTCTAATAAGTATCCATGAAGCATCGGTTTAGATGCATAAAAAATTGTCGAGTTCATTAAATTAAAAATCACATGTAGTTAAGATAATTTATGTCTAATTTTTGTGTATCATATACATTTTCTAACTTAAAAAAAAAGGTTCAAGTTTAATTAATACTGTAACATCTAACGAGTGCCCTATAAGCACCCGTTAAACAAACTTAATGTTATTGTAGAAAACATTTTAATTATTTTCTTTTCCTCTTTAATTACTACGCCATATTTAGAATTCAAAATGACACCCTCATTCCCAATTCCCGGTTACTCATAAACCTGTACTACCATCACATCACCATCGCTCCGCCACCTCCATCGCTCTACTACCAAAACATCACCGCACTACCATCACACCACCATTGTTCCGCCACGACCATCGCTCTGGCACCACAGCATCACCGCACTACCATCGTATCACCACCACAAACTCACAACCTTCTCGATTATACTCAACTATACCTTTTAAAGATCGATTTTAGGTTTTTTCGGTGGTTTATCAACTTTAGACGATAATAATTGATCGGATTGCATCTCTTCTTCTAGTTGGTACAATTGCTTACATTGCTTTAATGTATTGACTTTTGAGTGTTTTATGTCAATATTTGATATCTTCTATCGATTTTAGTTATCGATAAGTTATAGTTTAGAAATTTACTGTTGATGATTATACATGTGAAATTTTGATGCAAAATGTAGAATACTTGTAGGACATTTTTCGTTTTTGACATGCACACTAACTGTTCGATATAATGTCTGGCCTACACAGTTAACTTTTATTCATCTTAATTATTGATATAACGTCGATAAGACTGTTTAGATATTGAGAATTTGGTTGTACATGACGTCTTGTATAAAAATAAAGTTTTTGATTTATAAGTTAGGGCAATTGGTGTCGGGAACATTCCAGTTAAGTACTGTGGAAAGGATGTGGTTAAGAATGGGATTGATAAAATATTGTGCGTGTGAGCGATTGGTTTTGTATCATAATTTTGACATTGTTTCATTTACTTTTGATTATGACGTGGGTAGAAAAGGTGCACTTGATAACTTGCAGGACTTCCTTATGTCAACTTCTAAACTGGCTGTCTAGGGGAGTAAGGATGGTAATGGAAATAAGAATAAATCATCATCTAAAATTGAAGATTTAAGTGAATCATGAGGCTACTGAGATGAAACAAAAAAAAAATATCTAAAAGGGTCAGCAAGAAACCAGCATGACATCGCGTGCATTCTGGATGCAGGAAGATGTCATTGAAAAACTGATAGATTTTATGTTGCTTCCGCATGCCACAACTAGTAAGTCACATACAGAGAAAGGACATTTTCGTTGTTTCATCCTTAAGTCCTTAAAGTGCATACATACTATTATGATTACTCTAGTGAAGTGTTTGTGGGTCTGTCTATTACCTAATTTGTTTCTTTTTCTAGAAGAAGAAAACTCAAAGTGTATCGGAAGAAGACTCGGAAAATTCACAAGATAAGGAAGAGGAGAAAACAGTGAAAATAAGGAAGTAAATGGGGCTCATATACCTCTATAAGCGAAGAAGAACATGTGTACGAACCTGGGTCTGAAGAAGAAAGTAAGAAACGCAAATGGGGTTCCAAGAAGGAATTAGCTCCAAATTCAAAGTCAAAGAAAAAAATAGCACCAAATAAGTCTAGCGCTGAAAATAAAACACCAACCGAATCAAAGAAGAAATAGTCACAAACACATTTTTGAGGAAGAAGAAAGATCAAGTGGTTGAAGAGAAATCTTCTATATGAAATGTCCTTGGTCTGCCACTCTGCCTACACATTTCTTTGGCTGTAAAGTATGTTAGGTATTGATATCTTTACAAACTCCCATTGATCTTGAGCACTGACCACATTGCATCTTTTTTCTTTATATTGCAGGCAACCTTTACCGGCAATTTTCATGCTGCTCAATAAGTGTTCTATACTTTTCGTATATCATGGTGTTGGGTTTTGATTTAGTATATAAGTTGGTAGTAGAGTTCTCGGAAGATCGGTTACTTGGGTAATGGGTAGCGGTTTTAGGTTTTTGTGCATTTATAATATCATTGAATAATTAATGCATTGATTACATGGTTGATTTCATTGTAGCACCCTGAAAAGGACTTTCATTTGAAATACTCGGCCATGGAGATATATAATGAATCTGTTAAAGATATTCTCGGTGAAATTCTGATTTCTTTTATATTTTTATACACCTTTTGTTAATCTCAGTTTCATTGGCGGTGAATAAATGTTAACATAGGGTAACGATTGTTGAGAAGCTCAGAAGAAAGTGTTAGGGATTGGGATCATATGATGCAGCTTCTTTCTATATGTGAAGGTGAGAACATATTTAAGTATTTTAGCACTCGATTCATAGCATTTCACTTAGCTTATAGGTAGTAATGCATCATTGCAGCTTAAAGAAAAATAGGGGAGACATCCTTAACGAAACAAGCTCTAGATCACATCAAATCATTAGACTGGTAAATAATTGTTTTGGATGCAGTATTGCGTACTATTATTGGTAAAAATTATTATTTAATTGATTTTGATAAATGGATGCAGACACACAACTATGCAGGCAGGGACAACGCAATTACTCTTGTTTCTACTGTGGTTGGTTTGCTTGAATTTATTTTTATGCTATATTCCTTTTCATTTATCAACAAGCTATGCCAGTTTCTGATTTGTGCTTTACTGTAGAACTTTATTGATCTTGTTGAAAGTGAGCATGCATCACAAGCGTTAATAGCAGGTGCAAGGTTAAAAGAGGGTTGCCACATAAATCGTAGTTTGCTAACTCTTGGAACCGTAATTCGAAAGCTAAGGTCAGCTGACTTTTCCTCTCTTCATTGACAGTTGATTTTTCCTCCCTTCATCGATAGTTCTATTTATCATGAATACTTTTGATCTTGTGTATTGGATACAACAAAGGAAGAAGTGGACACATACCATTCAAAGATTCTACACAGAAACCTGAACTTATTTATGATTTTCTTCAGGCGTTTGTGATGAAAATGAGCAGCAAATGAGGAAATGATTTTCTGGGGGCGCCAAAGATTCTGAATTAGGCAAGACATGATAAAGCTTGACACGCATGGTTTGTATTCAAATTGTGGTGCTAGTGTTAATTTTTTTTGTATTGGTACTTCCATATACCATTCTATTATGTTTTTACTGAAGAAAAGGTTTGGGCCACTACATGTAATTCTTGTAACAGTGTAATAATATTTATAAGTAATTTCTATTGCCAATTTTGATTATATTTGTATTGCAATAGTATTCTAATTCTCAGATTTGATGGCACATGTAGCAATGGTGCTCAAGAACACTGGCACAAAGATAGACCTACAGATAAATAGCGACTCTAGTAGCGACTTGAATAGTGACATTTCTAAATTTAGCGACGTGCATATCGACTTAAACAGCGACATGATTTATCGATGTTGCAACTTTATAGCAACATACTATGGGAAGTCGTTATACTTGTCGCTATGTGTAGCTACGTATTTTCACAGGTCGCAAAAATTTGCGACTCGTTTACAGCGACCAACCAGTTGCTGTCGCTAACAATGTCGCAAGCCTAAAATACGTCGCTAAACCAGTCGCTTAAACAGTCGCTAAAAGACATTTTTCTTGTAGTGCGTGTTCATATTCACTCAACTACTAGTACTCTAACTCGAATAAATGCAGACGGAGACTGCATGTGTTCGTTCGTGTGCCATGGGCAACCAACAGGAAAGATTCTAACATAAAATTTCATAAAAAGAAAAACATATTAGAAAATACTCACCTCCCACTGTCGCAAAATTATTGTCACAAGACATAAAGCATATGGTTTAAGAAAAAAAAGACCACAACACTCCTTAACCAATGAAATATCCCATCTGTAAAATGAAACATTATAGGCTTTTCCCATGTGATCATTGAATTAATTAGTTGCCATTGCATTTCCGCGTAACTTGTGTTTATGATCAGTTTACTTTTTTTAGTATGTCACAAATTTAAATTTTATATAAGAACGTGGATGTATAAACTCAAATAAATTCCGCCTTAAACAAAGATGTCAGTTGGTAGTTTGGTACTCCAATGAGATAACAATGTCATTATTGTTTAAACATGTATAAAGTACGAATATGCATAAATACTTTGTATACAATTATAAGTATAGTATAAGATCTAAAAGGCAGAACTTTCCTAGCCATCACTTATTTTGACTTTTGAACATGTATGTCATGATCAATTCAAACAATATTAACTATATGATATATCACTTGGATGAATGAATCATAGGCCAAGAGTACAGGGCACGCCGGTTTTTCATTAGATACACTTTTCTTTTTTTTGATCAATTGCACGATCTGATACTCGTAGCATTTTTGTTTACTAATTCAACCAAATCTACTTGATCGAATAGTCGTCGCATGCATTTTCAGTTCATAATGATTTTCAATAAAATTAAGATATCAAAAATTTGAAAAGTCCTAGATCTCTAATTAACTAGAAAGTGACTACACATTTATTATGCTAAAGAAGAGCATATCTAGCGAATATCATGCATAATGTGTTAGCTGTATTTTTTGGTTGTCCATTAAAGGATAAAGTTGATGTGTAGATGATTAGCTATAGAGTAGCTAGGCATTAAAGGGTGATTAGCAATTTACCCTAAATAGTTTTGTATAGTCTCTATTTATTCATTGTATCATTGGTACGTAGGTCCATCATCAAATATACAAAACATATTCCAATCCCATATACTTGCATGGTATCAGGCCTTGTTCTAAGCCGATTCATACCTTAAACCTTTTTTTTCTTCATTTTCCATCATTATTGATCGTTGCTACCTTTTTCTTTTATTTGTTTGGTTTGTCGATCGTTGGCTCGTTGTGATAGCCAGTCGACCACTGTTAACCGATCGTTGGTTTTGGTTGATAACCAGTCGGTGTTTATATATATTGATCGTGTGTGGTTATTCATAGTTGCTTCCGCCCATCATTACTCACGTTTAAACCCTAAACCTACAAACTGATCACTGTTCAATTAATTTATACACCCCAAATAACATCATGATTGTTCTCAATACACCACCACCACCCGTCATTCTCCTCTCCGATAAACTCATGACCATCAACAACCTAAATAACCTTATACCCGTAAAGTTGGATGTAGACGAGATGAATTATTCATCTTGGGTCTACTTCTTCCTAAATCTTTGTCGAGGCTACTCACTCTTGGATCTTATCGAGACCAAGAATAAAGATGACTCCTCCTCGAGTAATACCCCACCTCCTGATGAGGAGTGACTAAAAATCGATACCATAATGTTATCTTGGATCTTTGTCACCATGTCTAAAACACTTCAACAACGACTTGTCGTTGACAACCCTCAATCGGCCAAACAAGCATGGGACATACTTTCGGATATTTTTCAGGATAATAAACGTACCCGCTCGATTGCCTTGAAAGCGGAACTACGTTCCTTAAAGCTTGGCGATATGAGTATTGATGCATACTTTCGAAAGATTGAAAACATAGCCACCATCTTGTCTAGTCTTGGGTCGAATATGGACAATGATGATGTTGTCACCTTTGCACTTGAAGGCTTTCCCTCGAGATATGATCACATAGCCACCATCATTGCCCATCAGGAACCTTTTCCGGATCTCAAGACCGTCCGTTCCATGCTCACAACCGAGGAGATGCGCTTGAAGTCACGGATGCAAGAAGCTTATGTCGATTCCTCGTCCTCGTCACCGATGGTTTTGTTGGCTAACTCAAGTTCTAATGCTCGTCGCGCTTCCTCATCCATGGAAAAGGTACATAAGCCTTGTTTTAATTTTAACAAGGGTGCTTGTCGTTTTGGCGATTATTATAAGTTTCTTCATAACGGAGTACATGGTAATTCTTCTATGTTGTCCACCCGTACCCCTAACTCTAATGGTACGCCTTGTTCCTCTTTATCATCTACGGATCTACATACTTTAAATAATCTTTTGGCTAAACTGGGAATGCATGGGGTGAATAATAATGTCACTCCTACTATTGGTTCAAATACTACACATAAACATACCTCAAACTCACATAATACTGTTGGTTCACCTATGGCTCTTTATTGTGGACCTCACTCATTGACTAACTGTTGGGAATTATATTTGAGTTGATTATGACAAAATATGAAAGATGAAGGACTTATGAAGACAAATAAAGACAAGGGACTTACTTGTTAAAGAAGACTTTATTATTTGGTCCATAGTAGTCAATTGTAACCCTAGACTCTTTAGTATATAAAGAGAGGCAGGGAATTAGGTTTTATGTGTGTCAAGATGTGAACACCAAAGGTGTGTGTGTGTAACCTAGGCGTAGTGTATAAACGCCTAGGGATAGTTAGTTAGTAGTCGATTAGTATTATAGTGTTTAGTGGTAGAGATGATGACGAAGAACTTTGTTAATAATAACAAACGATGTTTTCTTATTCCGCTGTGCATTCATGTTTATCATTGTTATTGTTATCCCTATATGAGCTCTTAAATGATCTTCACAATTGGTATCAGAGCTGGGAGCTCTTGATATAGGGATCTACAAGGTTTTTCGAAGAAAAGATGCAAAATTCGAACCTGTTACAAACTTTCGTATCTTTCTGCATGGCTGTTTTCAAGAGGGCATAACTTTTTCTTGAACCGTTGGATCGAGCTACAATTTTTTCTGGTGCATCTCCGTATATCCAACTAACGTTTCACCGGAGGGATTGTCAATTATAGCTCTCAATCAAAAGTTATAAGCTGTCAAAGTCTGCTGCAGAAACTGAAAAAGTTCCGTAAGGTTACTACAGCACTGTTTTGAAACGATCATAACTTTTTCGTTAACCGTTGGATCGTGATTTAAATGTTTGGTGGACGTTAAGCTATATAGCCATCTAACTTTCCACCGGAGGGATCGTCGATCCGAGCTTTTATGCAAAAGTTACAGTGTCGAATATGGTCACGACAAAGGTACTGCTCCTTGCTCAAAGTACTGCTGTTTATACTCGAAGGTACTGCTGCGATTTTCAGTTTGTACTGTTATATTTCAAGGTACTGCCCATGTTATATGGTTAATATTTGTCCCCTACAAGCTAAGTACTGCTTGCACTAGACCAAACAACACTTTTCCTGTCGACGTTTTTTGTCTAGTCCCTACAACTTGTCGTAGGGATAATAAAATCCATACGACATGTCGTAGGCATTCACTTGTCGAGAATGCCCAGTCTGCGATTACTGTGCCGACGACATTCCCCTACGACAAGGTAGGGCCCACACCCTTTTTGGTCAATGGTTTTGTAATTTCGGCTATGTATTTCCCTACGACATGTCGTAGGGATAATAAAGATAATTAATCACTTTGATTAATTAACTAATCGTTATCCTTTATTATACCTACGACATGTCGTCTACGTATACTTAGTACAAAAGAATATTTTTGTTATTATACCGACGACATGACGTCGGTATAATAAAACCCAACAATGTATATATGCTTATATTATACCTACGACATGTCGTAGGTATAATAAAAATAAAAAATTACTCTTTTTTTCCCGACGACATGTCGTAGGGAATTATGTTGAATTGCTGTTGCACAAATGCGTGCACAGCAACAATTTTCCAGATTTTTTTCGGAGAAAATCTACCAAAACCTGTACGCAACCAATTCGAAATGCCAATATTCAAAAGCAACTTATAACGGCCAAAACGGCGTAAACACTTATATATAATCGCTAAACACCCTGAAAATACATCAAAACAATAAGAAGTCTACAAAACGGGTGTTATAATATCTAAACCTAGCTGCCATAACCACAAATGTTGCAATATCCAAAAGGTTCAAGTCGCCAAAATGTTAAACTACACAATAACAAGATACGGGGTCGACAAAATATATAATTAAAATTAAACCCGGAAATCAACCAAGACTATAACACAAAATGCATCCGTTCATTCATTCATTCATAAACAACCAAAGCAAGTCATAGTATTCGTTTATAAAAGTGAGACAGTGTTTACGAGTAGATGAAAGTATTAGACAGTAAAACATAAATATTTATTTATAAGTCATAAAGGATAAGTTATTATTAACCAAATAAAATGAGCATAACCAAGAAGTGGTTTTAATACTCCGTATCTTGAATGTACATGTTACCGGTATCAATTTCCATACATTAGCACCTAACTACTCAGCTTCGGTAATACACCATTATAAATTAAACCTCACCTTAAAAAACCATGTAAGTTGTATTACGATTCTCCTCCATCTGCATCCAATCCTTATCTGTTAGTTTGGAATTTATAGTTTTTAAACTTTCCTCTAAGACCAATCTCAAAACCGGTGCAACTTGATCTAATACTATTAGCCCAAGGACAGATCCAATCATCTTCACATGAAGTGCCTTTTCGTAATTGAAATCTGTGTATCTATATGTGCATGTTTAAATATATGTGCATGTGTATCTATTACCAAATTTTTTTTGATGCGGCTACTAGTAGTAACTTCTAGAGAGGCAGACCCTAGAGATTCACAAATCAAAGCTACTATTACAACTTCATGCCACATGAGCACATCAAAAAGAATTTGTCCAACACGTTTTATTAGAGTATACTATTAACTATTACATAAGCGGCTTCAGATCACAAATCCAAACAATCCCTCAAGAAAATGGTGGAAAAAGTTAATAATGATGATAATAAATATTGTAGGACTAGGAATATAAACAATGATGATATGGGAAAATATAGTAAGAACAGAAGGGTCGCCTATAGTTTAGTTGAAGAAAGACTACCAGTAAGTTGAAACACGGTATCCCATATTAAACTCATCTGATAAATTCACTGCGTTTCACTGTTTATGGCTCAATTTGACATGTATTACTTATAACAATCAACTACATAGGACGCATATATATCTATATCAAGAGACCCTTCCCCCATTGGTTATTTGGTTATAAGCATTGTTACATCTGATTTTGCATCATTTGCAATTCATTACAAGATAGTACTTCCCCTGCATCATGATAACTAATGCTACTTAAATTCAATAATAGCACATCTAAAACATCCATAAATCAAAACTATTTATCTTCTTCTTTATATATGAAGTGTCAGGAAGTGTCTTAATGCTATGTTAACCCTCAGATTTTGCCATTCAAGTAGCGCAAATCAAAACTCAGGGCACTCATCTTAGATTCTTTGTTGCTACAAGTAGACCACCATCACTCCCTCCCTCTATTCCTAATACCACGTCTATATCGTCTTGCTTGTTTACAGAGACTAGAAGACCTTGGGAAGAACTACTCAAAGTTGCTGTTGAAGTTAAAAAGGCTAAAGCTAATTAACCAAAATTAACACAACAAAATTAACCAAACACATACCTTTAACAAATGGCAGTGGCGAAAGACATCGGCTGTGGTCCGACGAGGCAGAAGGCGCCAGCGGTACTGCCAAAATCAAACACAAACATAAATTAACAAATAAAACAAAAAAATAAACACATTAACCGAACCTTTTAACAAAATAGATGGGTAGTGGTGTGGTGGGGCAGACAGAGACAGAAATAAGAAATGCAAAAATAATAATAATAATAATAATAATAATAATAATAAAACACAAAACACAAACATAAAAAAACAGTTACACAAACTAACATTAACAAACCTTTAAACTAAATGATTGTGGTGGGGTGGCTGTGGTGGTACGGCGATGGCGGTGGTGCCCGGTTGTGGCTGTGGTGGTACGGCAAAGTTGGCGTGTGTGTGTTGGTTTCGTATGTATGGTGTGGTGGTTTTTTGCGTGTGTTTTTGGATCTATAGAGAAGGATGAATGAGATGATTTAAAAACAAAAAGAGGAGGATGAATGAATGAGATGTGTTTTGTGTGTTTTTGATCCAGATCTACTTTCGTAAAAAACTTTTGTCATCTTCTAATTTGGCGGGATAATGAAAATTTTGGGATGGGTTTATCAAAATACGTCCCAACGACTTGTCGTACGTATTTAATAACTTTTGAAAATTAAAAAAATGTTTAGTATAAAAACTTTTATTTTGTTAATACAATTTTGGGCGCTCCTCCGATGAAGATTAGTGTATGCTAACTTCCCGGAAAATAAATCTTGTATTAAGTACGATTCCTGGTTTAAAGCTGCTAAGAAAGCAAACACCGTTAGTCTCACCGCGGAACGGGGTTCCGCGGTCAACCTCTGGCGTGAGAGTGAGTAATGGTTTTAGAGAGATAAAGTTGGTTCTAGAGAGAGAGTGTGTGTATCTGTTACCGTTTGAATAGTGGCGAGGCCTCTATTTATATGGTTGAC
The DNA here is from genome assembly GCA_022545495.1 of Chrysanthemum lavandulifolium. Lineage (NCBI taxonomy): Eukaryota > Viridiplantae > Streptophyta > Magnoliopsida > Asterales > Asteraceae > Chrysanthemum > Chrysanthemum lavandulifolium. The sequence goes on from CM040240.1 coordinate 155,595,813, forward strand.
ATTTCTGTCGTATTCTCAAGGTCACGGGCCATGAGAGCGATAGTTTGTAAGTGGGGAGTGGCGAGGTCAACTCCGAGCTTGTCCCGTTCTTTGTGACGATGCTTTTGGCGGAGTTGTCCAGCTTTCCCTTTTTAGGGACTGCAGGCTGTAGTACTCTAGGCATGTGCGAGATTCCCTACCTTTTATGTGGGACACGGTTATGGCCATCCTCGAACGTGTCTCTTGTCCGCGGATTGGTCCTTCCTTGGTGTCCGAGACGCGCGCCCCTTGGCAATGGTTGAATGGTCCTCGGCGGGTTATGTTTGATCCGCGCCTAACCCATATAGGTGCCGGGGGACTAGACGAGATCAAGTCCCCCCAGTCTAGTATGTTTGTTGGTTCAGGACATGCGTTCTAGACTAATTCTTTCGTCTATCCGCGGATTAATGTCCCGCGTGTGCCCTTAGTCATTGCTGACTGTGCTTCCCACTTACACTATGGATAGGCGTTACAGCTGTCCTTTGGGAATCGCGAACGGTTCTTGACCGCGCATTTTCTGACTGATGTGACGTTTTGGCTGCTTTCATCTTGTCCGTTAATCTAGGCAGATCTGGGCCGTAGAATAAAGGCTTGAAACGTGGTGACTTTTTGGCCCCACGATTAACCCATTAGTTTTACTTTTAGGAGAGTATAAATACCCCTCCTTTTTTACCTTCTTGGCTACTGTTGCCATTTCTTCTTCGCGTGTAAAAAGAAAAAGCCCACCAAGCCTTTTGTGTACGTCCTTACTTCTCAGGTTAGGTTTTTCTTCCCTTATTGTAGTACAATGGCTAAAAAACTCCTATGCGATTTTACTTGTAAGCTATCACAGAAAGATCTTAGTGATTTTTGCTCCAAATACCATATCCCTTCTACTGTTCATCCTCTTCTCCCTGGTCCTGGTAATACCATAAAGGATGCCCCTGAGGGTAAGATAGGCGTATACACTAGGTTTTTTGAGTTCTGTAATTTTATGATTCCCCTTTCCGCGTTCCTGTGTAGGGTTTTGGAGTATTTTCAAATCCACTTGTCGCAATTGTCCGTATTAGCCGCTGCTAGGATTAGTCATTTTGAGATCCTATGCCGCGTTCATGGTGGAACCCCTACCGTACCTTTATTTAGGAAGTTTTACTATTCTAGGATGAAGGATGGGTGGATGACCCTAGAGAAGCGTAAGGGTCCTAAGTCGTTGGTTGTGCCGGTTTGTCATACCGCTCCCTTGGATTCTGTAAAGAATTGGAAGGAGTATTTCTTTTGGGTTGATGCGACCGTTTTTCCTTTGTCCATCCCGTGGAATGATAAGGTCTCTGTTGACCGTGATCCACCCCCGGCCGATGACGATATTGACGTGGAGTTAATGTGCCTCCTTGACACGCAGCGTGCTCCTTTTAAGAAGTTTCCGAAGCCTTTCCTTTGTGTGATTGGCCTTAGCCATGCTTGGGATGATGCTACGGTGCGGCCAACCTTTATGGCTTCGGATACTGAGGGTGGGTTCTTCTTTTAGGGTTTGTCGCGTCTTATTGTCTTCTTTCCCCTTTGTTGTTATTAACACTTGTTTTCTTTTGTTTGCAGAGATGTCTCTTTTCGCCTTCATCAACCAACCAGATCCCTTCGAAGTGACGTCCGGAGAAAGAACATTACAAGAGGGCGAGAAAACGCTGCAGGATGAAATGGCTAGGCGCGTCATAGAGCCCTCCGAGAACTTAGTCACGCTGGTCCAGGAGACCATTGTGGACAATGTGGAGGCGGCCAAAGCCAGCAAAGCTACTGGAAAAAAGAGAGTCCGGCTTGATGTCCCCGCCAAGCAGCCTGAGAGGAAAAAGATTACCCCTGTGCCGTGGCAAGGTTCTGGATCTGCTGCTGGTAAGGATCCCATTCTTTTTTTTTGAAGAAATAACTTTTGCATTTTTTGGTTATGCGGGTGACCTTCATGGAACCTAGTCCTGTTATGGAGCTTCGTGACGAGTCTGATTACGGCCCTCGGCCGTTGGAGATAGCTATTGTTTCTTCTGAGGCTACCCCAGATCCTCAAGCAGATCCGGATTCCACCTCGAAGACATCCACCAATGCTCATCAAGAGAATGTGGATATGGATATGTCTGGCCCATCTCAGCCACCACCCCTTCATTAGGAGAGCTCTTTTGGGATTGAGTCTCCACTGCAGGACCAATCCGTTCATCGTCCTACGGCATCCGACGAAGATTTCTATGAATCCCTGTCCGTGGATACTGCAGAGGCGAAAAATACTTATGTTCCGAAGTGGCTGCCTACCAATGAGTTCCGGATGAATGATCCCTGGGTTTGTCAGAGTATCTTGAAACTCCTGGTTATTTGTCCACGTGGCACAACATGCCACACACGGATTTGCTTGTATAGTACAATATGCTGACTGTGTAGCAGACGTGCATGTCCTCCGAGGTGCGTCTACGGCTGCAATTTGAGCTTAATCAGACCAATAAGTTAAACAAGAGGCTCGAAATAAAGGAGAAGAGGATAGAGGCTTTGAGGGGGAAAGTTCAGGAGCTGGAGTATGAGGCTGTGGAGGCGAGGGGTCTCCGCGAGCGTGTTGGTTTGCTCGAGTCCAAGTCGAGGAAGTTAAGAGGTTGCGGGAGCGTGTGGCGCAGCTGGAGGGCATGATTGCTCCTAAAGATGAACAGCTGGCCAATTTGACTGTTGAAAATGCTGAGTTAAAGGGTAAGGTTGCCGGACTTACCTCCGTTTGTGATGATCTTAAGGAACAGGTAAAGGGATTGGGTCTCTTGAGGAGAAGCTGAAAGAGCGTGAGCAAGAGGTCCGAGGTACTTATGATACTCAGCTTGCGCAACTGGATCAGAGGCTATCGGAGTTGAACCGTGAATTTGATGAAGAGTTGTTCCCGAGCACTCTTCTTGCAATTGAAGGTAAGCGGTGGGTGATTGGGCATGGTTTTCGTAGGGCCTGGATGGCATTTAAGTAGTCGGAGGAGTTGCAGACGCGGCTGGGAGATTGTATAAGTAAGGCCATTGCTGAGGGCCTAAGGCAGGGTTTAGAGGCGGGAATTGTTCATGGTTCTAAGGGCTTGAAGTTGGAGCAAATCAAGGCCTACAATCAGCGGGCAAAAGAGGTTTACCGCGAGGCTGTTATTCGCCTTAGTGATGTTCCTTTTCCCCCCTTAGACTCCTTGGAACCGTGCAAGGATTCTTCTTTGGAGTTCCTTATGTTGTAGCTGGTGTTGCAGGAGGAGCGACCTAGCGGTTCGGGGGACTTTGCGTTTAATGCCCCGTCGGCGGAGGAGGTTGCGCTTCCTAGTTCCTTACTGCAAACTATTACCAGGCGTCCGCGTGCTGTTGCCGCGTATAAGGAGAGGAAAAATCGGACGTACGGTAAGAAGTTTGATTTTTGGAACCCTGAGCTGATTGTTTCCGAGGTTGTGCATCAAGTTACTTCCACCGGGGAGCCTTCCATGGTGATAGTTCCTTTTGGTCCGACTCCCTCTGCTGCGGTCACTGGTCCTACCGGGGAGGATGAGAAAGAGGCGGAGGAACAGGTTACTCATTATGACATGTTTGACGCGAGCATTCTTGATCGTGCTGGGGGTGTTTGAGGTATCTTTCCATGGGTGGCATTTAGACTATGCCACCTGTCTAATTTATGTGAAGCTTAGTAACTTTGTCAGTTTGTAGGGCCGTGGTTGCCGCGGCGCCTTTATTTTGTAAGCTGGGGGTATGCCCCCGTGTATTTGTAGAAAATCTTGCATGTTGAATGGAAATACTTTTGACTTTATTGTATGTATATGTTTTTACTTATTTGCCGGAGCTAGTTGTTCTGGGCTTTGGGTTGTACCCGTGGCCGTACTTTAGGAGTCCGGGGGTAGCATGGAATGGTCAATGGGCTTGCAATACCACTTATATGCCTGAGTCAATTTTGAGGTTGCTCGTCCTTTATGTGCGACACTATTCGTCGCGGATATGAGAGATATGCGACAGATGCAAAAGTAAAAAAAATGTAAATGAATCTTTGTTTTGGAAAATTTGTAGAGCGGGCCAGGCTTCTACATTTCATTAATAATTAGGAAATATTACAATAAAAACGAAAATCATGAGAATTTGAGGCGATTCCCCTGTTGTCCGGATCTGATCCGTGATAAACTTACAAAAGATGGGGAAAACCTACTTACACTTAGACGTAACACTTCTTCAAGTTACGGATGTTCCATGTTCTTGGGAGTATCTTCCCATCCGTGCTTCGAAGCCTATATGTTTCGCTTCCTATTTCTTCCACCACTTCATACGGCCCTTCCCATTTTGGGCCAAGCTTTCCTGTATCCTCCGCTCGACTAGCTTCATTGCTGCGGTAGACGAATTCTACGGGCCTGAATGTCGTGCTTCGCACCTTGGCATTGTAGTACCTTTCCATCCTCGCCTTGCTGCGGGCTTCTTCGATGGCCGTGGCTTCCCTTCTTTCTTCTAGGACGTCTAAATTTAGGCGAAGGTTCTGGTCGTTGGAGATTTGGTTCACGGCTGTGCATCGGAGACTTGGCATTCCAATCTCGACTGGGATGACTGCCTCCGTGCCGTATGTAAGGGAAAATGGGGTTTGTCCATTGCTTGTTTTGATCATGGTTCTGTGTGCCCAGAGCACATGCGGCACTTCTTCTACCCAGTGTTTGCTTCCCTTCTCCAACCTTGCTTTAATGCCTTCTCCCAAACTTTTTTTCGCGCTTTCTACCAACCCGTTTGCCTGCGGATGCTTGACTGAGGCGAAACGCTGCTTTATGTTGAGCTTCTCGCACCAGTCTTTAAATGGGTTGTCACGGAACTGCTTTCCATTATCTGACACTATTTCTCCTGGCAAACCAAATCGACAGACTATGTTGTCCCAGACAAACTTCTTTACTTGTCTTCCCGTGATGGAGGCTAAAGGTTTAGCTTCGATCCATTTGGTGAAGTAATCTATCCCCACAATCATAAACTTAACTTTGCCGGGACCCTCTGGGAAGGGTCCGCAGATGTCGAGACCCCACTTGTAGAAGGGCCAGGGGGAAGTGATTGGGGTTAGATTTTGCTGCGGATTCTTTGGCACTGGGCGGTGAACCTGGCAATCTTCACACTTCTGTATTAGCTCACGAGCGTCCTTGTGCATTGTTGGCCAGTAGTATCCTGACCGGATTGCCTTGGCCACCACTGCCCTTGGCCCTGAGTGCATACTACACGATCCTTCATGAATCTCTCGCAACACATAGTTGGCTTGGACGGGGCCTACACACCGAAGCCACGGTTCTAGGAAAGATTTCGGAATAGGATTCCCTCTCTCAATACATACTGCCTTGCTTTGATCCGCAATTTTCTAGCCTTGTTGTCATCCGCAGGCAGTGTCTCGTCCCTTAGGTATTCGATCAGAGGTGTCATCCATGTGTCTCCGTCTTCTTCCACGACTGCCAACACCTCCTTCTCCTCAATGGATTTCTCCTTCAGTACTTCCACAAGAACCTGTTTAGTCAAGTGAGCAAAGCTAGTAGAGGATATCTTGTTTAACGCATCTGCTTGCTTGTTCTGGCTTCGGGGAATCTGCTTGATGGAGAACGTCCGAAATCTTTCGATGAGAGCTTTAGCCTTTGCCAAGTAGCGCGTCATGCTTGCTTCCTTTACCTCATATGATCCATTGATCTGATTTGCTACAAGGCGGGAATCGACATTTGCTGACAAGTCCTTTACCTGCATTTGCTCTGAGATCCTTAATCCTACAATCAGTGCCTCGTATTCGGCTTCATTGTTGGATGCCTCAAATTCGAAACGTAAGGCATATGTGAACTCCTTCCCCTCTGGGTTTGTTAAGATTAATCCTGCCCCGGACCCTTCCTGGCACGCGGATCCGTCCGTGAATAGATTCCATGGTTCGGAGTATGGCTGTTTGCCTGTTGCCTTGTCTGGGGTGCCCTCTTCTGGAATTTCGGCAATGAAGTCCGCCAGTACTTGTCCTTTAATGGCTGTCCGGGGTCGGAAGCTGATGTCATGCTCATCCAGTTCGATTGCCCATCCAGCCATTCTCCCACTTTTCTCTGTCTTGGTCAAGACTTGCTTCAGTGGTTGGTCCGTGATGACCGCCACTGGATGTGCTTGGAAGTATCGCCGTAATCTGCGGGATGCATATACTAGCGCAAGGACAAGCTTCTCAATTGGAGTGTAGTTCATCTCCGGACCCTTTAGGCGCGGCTGACGAAGTACACTGGCTGTTGTCGCGACTCCCTTTGTGCTAACAAAACCGCACTCACAGCTTCTTGGGACGCGGCCAAGTACATGATTAACTCCTCCTTTGGTTGCGGAGCGATGACCATTGGCAATTGGCAATGTGTTGCTTCATTTCCTTGAACGCTTGCTCTGCCTCCGTTGTCCAGTAAAAGTCGCTCTTTTTAATGCACTTCTTCAGTGTCTTGAAGAATGGAAGGACCTTCACGTGACTTGGACATGAAGCGGCTCGAGACCGGCTAGCTTTCCATTCAAAGAGTGCACTTCCTTTTTGGTTGTTGGAGATTTGAGGGTAGCTACTACCTTGGATTTGTCTAGGCAAGCTCTGATGCCCTCCTTGCTCACCACATGACCCAGAAACATCCCTTGCTCCGCCCCAAATGTGCATTTTTTAGGGTTAAGCTTCATGTTGATACTCCTTAGGGTCTTGAAGGTTTCCTTCATATCTCTGAGTACTTCTTCTTCTGAGTGGCTCTTGATGACTAGGTCGTCGACGTACACTTCCAAGTTTCTTCCAATCTGTTTCTCAAACGCTCTGTCCACGAGCCTTTGGTATGTGGCGCCAGCATTCTTCAGACCGAAAGGCATTTTAGTGTAGCAGAAGATGCCTTGGTTCGTGTGGAATGCTGTTTTTTCCTCATCCCCGGCTGCCATTTGTATCTGGTGATACCCTTTGTATGCGTCGAGGAAACATTTGAATGGGTATCCGCAGAGGGATTCGACCTTCCAGTCGATCTCCGGCAAGGGATAGCAATCTTTCGGACAGGCTTTGTTCAGATCTTTGAAGTCCACACACATTCTCCAACTTCCGTCGCTCTTTTTCACGAGGACGGGGTTAGACAACCAGTCGTGGTAGTGTACTTCTTTCATTATTCCTGCTGCACCTAACTTGGTGACATCTTCATTGATGGCTTTGTTTCTTTCTGGGGCATGTCCTCTCTTCTTTTGTCGTACGGGGTTGTAACCATCCCTGGCATCCAGCCTGTGTTCCGCGATTGTTCACGGAACTCCGGTCATGTCAGCAGATTCCCAAGCAAAGATGTCCAAGTTATTCTTGAGTAGGTCGTAGAGGCTCTTTTTCCCTTTTTCACTTAACCCCCCCCAATGGTGACCGTTTGGTCAGGGAATCTGGGGTTGATTGCGACCGCGACTCCTTCCTTCACCTCTGCCTCTGTGGTTGTATGACAAGGTTCTGGTTCCGCGACCATTCTGCATTCAACCGGGACTACCTTATCACTGTGCAAAGTCACGACTCCGTCACAGGTAGGAAATTTCAACATCCCGTGCGCCGTGGATGGCACTATTCTCAACAGCCTAATCCCCGGACGTCCAATTATCCCATTGTAGGGATAAGGAGATCGTACCACCATGAAGTTCATCCAAGCACTAGCTGACTTCTCCCCGTCTCCCAATGTCACCTCCAAGAGAATCTGCCCTAATGGCCACGAAAGCTCTCCGCTGAAACCCAGTAATGGTGATGAAGCGGGAATCAGTCTTTTGCGGATGTCCGGGCTTAGCTTGTTGAAGCAATGCTCGTATAGAACTTCTGAAGCGCTTCCGTTATCCACGTACATTCTGTGAATTGTGCACCCCTCTACATCTGCCTTGATCACCAGCGGGTGGTCGTCCCAATCATCTCCGGATATGGGGGGAAAGGATATTTCCATGTTCAGGATCGCGTCAGGGCCCAGCTTGGGTTTGACCGACCGCTGCCAAGTGTGGACCATGTATATGGTGTGAGCTTTGTCCTTAGCCATGGTATCCTTTTTTCCACCTTTGGAACCACCATTCTTTTGGGCTACATTCTTGATTTCTTTGACCAGATGTGCGAGCTGTCTGGACCTGACTGCCTCTTCTATCTGTTTTTTCAACTGGTAACATTCGTCCGTGTTGTGCCCTTTTTCTCTGTGGAAATCACAGTACTTGTCTTTATTCCTGGACTCGACCGGGCTGGACATTGGCGGAGGGGCTGTGAATTTGACCGTATCCATGGCCAGGATTTCCTTCGGCGTCTTTGTGAGAGGGGTGAACCTGTCCCCCCTCTTCCTTTCTTGCCTCAAGCGGGTCTTGAACTCCCCCTTTCGTTCGAAGATCTGGATGTTTTTCTGTCCTCCATCCTGGTTCTTCCACTGGGAGTGCTTCTTCTTTGACTGGTTGGCCGCGGCCAACTCACCTCTGAGGAATGCTTTTACTACCTTCCACATTTCATCCTGCGTCTGAGGAATGTTGTCATTGAGCCTTCTGATTAGTTCCGGGTTTGTTATCCCATGCATGAAGCCTGACACTCTCATGCACTCTGGGGCTCCTTTCACATGCATGCTCTCTGTTTTGAAACGATTCACAAACGCTTCCGTGGTCTCCCCTTCCCGCTGTTTTATGTGGTGTAATTCAACAGGGTCTTTCGTATACCTCTTCTGCTGAAGGAAGTACGAGAGAAAACTTGATCTCAATTCTTCAAAGCTGTCAATGCTCTCCGGACGCAGCTCATCAAACCAGACGCGGGCGTGCCCTATTAGCGTGGAGTTGAACATGTGGCACCATGTGGGCATGGCCCATCTTTCCACTTTGGCCGCGGTCTGGAAGATCTTCAGATGATCTTCCGGATCTCCTGTCCCGTCGTATGTTCTGATGTGAGCTGGCATTCTCGTTCTTTTTGGGAACTCGAAGTTCCGTATACGGCGGGTGAAGGGGTCCGTGTCGGCCACGTCATATGGGGAATAGAGTTCGTCGGATTCCCTTCCTCCTTTGCTCTTTGGGGTGGACTTCCCATGTCCTCCCGTGCTTTCTTCGCTTTCTGGAGGAGACACTTCCCTCGTTCTGCTGCGACATGAGTGATATGTTTCCCTACCAGACTTCGAGTGAGAAGCGCTGCCGCGGGTCACGCTCCGGCTTCGTTGGTGTCTATCGACCGAATCCTTTTCAGCCGTGTCCCGTTTCCTTTCCTTCTCGGCTTCTCTTTTACGTTTCCTGTAGGAAGATACCTTTGAATGGAGCCTGGAGAACACAATTTGTTTTTGGTTACCAAGCCTCGTGGTCACGTGCGGACGTTCTTTTTCCAGCCTTGAGAATACATCTGGTCGGGGTCTCTTGGTTTCCGCATGGCTCCTTTCTCTAGAACACCCCTCGTCTCGACTGTTGAGTCTCGAGAAGACACTCCGTGACTTGGAATATTCCAAAGGATCTGACCTGGCACTAGGACTGGCTCCGTGCTTTCTTTTAGGTGCCCGTTTTCTTTCAGATTCTGAGCGAGTATTCCGGTCGTGTTCTCGAGACTTCTTATTTCTAGTCTCATCATCGAAATCCAGACGGGTTTTTCCAGTTTTTCTTGATGGACCTTTTCTGCCATTAAGGGCAAGATCTGATGGTAGTGCCTGTCGCAGAACTCCCTTATCAACGTGTCTGTCGCGGCATTAGGGCGGTATTGTTCTGCGCCTTGCACTTTTTCTTTCCCACCTGTGTTTCTGACCGTGGACGGTTCAGGAGACGGGGAAGGGTTTTCTGCCAGGTTACTCATTGGAGTTTTTGGAAACGCAATTATGTTCTTTGGTCCCCGGATGGCGCCAACTTTGTTAATACACTGGTGCACCCTAATGAAGATTAGTGTATGCTAACTTCCCGGGAAATAGATCTTGTATTAAGTATGATTCTTGGTTTAAAGCTGCTAAGAAAGCAAACACCGTTAGTCTCACCGCGGAAGGGGGTTCCGCGGTCAACCTCCGGCGTGAGAGTAAGTAATGGTTTTAGAGAGATAAAGTTGGTTCTAGAGAGAGAGTGTATGTGTTTACCGTTTGAATAGTGGCGAGGCCTCTATTTATATGGTTGACCTTTTCATCGTGTTCTCAAGGTCACGGGCCATGAGAGTGACAGTTTGTAAGTGGGGAGTGACGTGGGTCAACTCGAGCTTGTCCCGTTGTTGTGACAAATGATGCTTTTGGCGGAGTTGTCCCGCTTCCCTTTGGGGCTGCAGTCGTAGTACTCTAGGTCTGTGCGAGATTCCCTACCTTTTATGTGGGACGCGGTTATGGCCATCCTCGGACGTGTCTCTTGTCCGCGGATTGGTCCTTCCTTGGTGTCCGAGACGCGCGCCCCTTGGCAATGGTTGAATGGTCCTCGGCGGGTTATGTTTGATCCGCGCCTAGCCTGTATGGGTGCCGGGGGACTATACGCGATCATATTTAATATATAATTAAAAGTTAAATTAAATATTTTTATTTAATATATAGCTAAAGTTAAATACTTTTTATAAAATTAATTAATATTATTTAATATTTTAGATGAGTTATGGATATCCATGACATGCTAAACGGATGAGTCGATATGTTATGGACATCCATGACATGTTAAACGGATGAGTCGAGATATTATGGATATCCATGACATGTTATACGGATGAGTCGATATGTTATGGATATCCATGACATGTTAAACGGATGAGTCGAGATGTTATGGATATCCATGACATGTTATACGAATGAGTCGATATGTTACAGGTATACATGACATGTTAAACGGATGAGTTCATATGTTATGGATATCCATGACACTTTAAACGGATGAGTCGATATGTTATGGGTATACATGACATGTTAAACGGATGAGTCGAGAAGTTATGGTTATCCATGACATGTTAAACGGATGAGTCGAGATGTTATGGATATGCATAACATGTTAAACGGATGAGTCGAGTTGTTATGGATATCCATGACATGTTAAACGGATGATTCGAGATGTTATGGATATACATGACATATTAAATGGATGAGTCGAGTTATGGCTGGTTATGGTTGGATGATAATGATTTGAGATGTTAAACAGATGATTCGATATGTAATGGATATACATAACATGTTAAACGGATGAGTCGAGTTGTTATGGACATGCATAAACATGTTGAACGAAGAGTCGAGATGTTATGGATATGCATGACATGTTAAGCGGATGAGTCGATATGTCATTTGTGATGTTATGGATATGCATGACATGTTAAACGATGAGTCGAGATGTTATGGATATGCATGACATGTCAACGTGACACCTGTGGAGATATATGACATGTTAAACGGATGGTCGAGTTGTTATGGATATGCATAACATGTTGAACGATGAGTTGAGATGTTATGGATATGCATGACATTTTAAGCGGATGAGTCGATATGTCATTTGTCATGTTATGGATATGCATGACATGTTAAACGATGAGTCGAGATGTTATGGATATGCATGACATGTCAACGTGACACCTGTGGAGATATATGACATGTTAAACGGATGAGTCGGGATGCTCTGGATGTACATGACATGTTAAAAGGATGAGTCGATATGGTATGGACATACATGGTATGTTAAACGGATTAGTCGAGATGCTATGGACATCGGGTCCTGGAAATGCAGGACCTTCGAGAACTCCAACTTACTCTGTAGGACCTTCAACATCGAGTCCTGGAAATGCAGAGTGCTCAAACTGTATCAAATTGAAAGGAAAGATAAAAGTACTCGAGAAAACAGTTGAAATGTATATGCATCCCGAAAACCACACATTTCATTCAACCGCACTACTTCACGACCTTTATGATGACATGGAAAAACTTGGTTTAGAGTAATTCGTATGCTTTAATGGTTAAACTCGCATCGGTTTGTAATTTAATTCGTACGCTTTGATGTTTGAACCTTTATCAATCTGTATTGTAATTTGTGCGCTTTAATATTAGACGCTTTTCCACTTTAATTATGGTATACTTCCCGTAAAACTCGTTTGATTTGACGCTTTGATGTTTAAACTTTTATCGATTTGTAATGTACTTCGTGCGTTTTGATGTTTGATATGTAAATCGTACGTACTAATATTAGACGTTTATCGACTTATAATGTAAAAGTAATTAGGGAAATATATGCCTACGACATGTCGTAGGGAAACAAAAGGCGAGAAAGATACCGCCAAAAGTGTTACTATATGCCTACGACATGTCGTAGGTATTTATTAAAATACAAAGCGATTAATAATGCCTACGACATGTCGTAGGGAAATAACAAACTACAACACTAATCAAACATTAATCACCCAAATAATTAATGGTTTTATTTTACCGACGACATGTCGTAGGGATTTAAAAGCGGGAAAAAATACAGCCCAAAAGATGGATGAAATATTAAAAGTCAAATTTGACCACTAAAATGCCTACGACATGTCGTAGGCATTTTATTGGCAAAAAAATTCAATGCATTTTAGTCTTGTTCAACCCCTTGTTTTGTCGTTTAGTGTCTTTTCCCTACGACATGGTGTCATCGGGATTTTGTTCGTAGCTAGTTCTCCTTTTTCTTGTAGTGTCGTATGAATACAAGGAACTGATGATTACCAAGCTTATTGAATATTCCTACTGGTTAGGATAGATCATGGGTCCAGTGAAGGTTTTTCTTTCTCATGGATATTAGTGTTGCTGATTTGAGACAGTTTAGCAACAATTTAGTCACAGAAAAAGCGTCACTAATAGATTTGGGAGGAAGGAGATGCAACATAGTGACAGATTAGCAACATATTAGTGACAGAAAAAGTGTTGCTAATAGGCTTGTTTTGGAATTGAGGGGAAGTCATACATGGATTTGATTCTCAGTTTGGTATGGAGTTTATTTTGATTACACACACGAGATTGATTTAGTTCTCGGATTTGGTTGTTATACACACACGATGATTGGAAAATTTGGTAAACCTTTGAACTATTCTTCATGTTACTACTACTTGGTTTCAAATCGATTATAGTCATCTTTATTAGTATTTTGGGTGGTACTATGTTCTTCATGGCTGGAACTACAACGTATTTCTGATCATAGTGGTTAGTTATTCGACAAGTTCTTATAGTTATTTACATGCATCATTCGAGGGGAAGATTTTTACTACTACTTGTTGGTATTTATACTCCTGGTTCAGATTTCTTTTGCCTTAATTTCATTTTTAGCGAGCTTTTTGGTGATCTTCATGGCGGGTATCTTGAGGCATTAGAAGGATGGATTAGTCGTATAATATTGGTTTGTGGTGGTTGGAATCAAAGTTGCTTCTACTTAGCGTCTCCTAGTGGATTATGACAAAAAGGGGAAGAAGGCATTACATAGAAGATTTGCAACTTGAAGATTCTTGATGATTGCATGTTTAAGGGGAAGTTCGTTTATCTTTCATGACATATTAACTTCAGAGGAAGTTTGTGCTTATTTGGTTTTGTCATTATCAACTAGGGGAAGATTGTTGGGAATTATATTTAAGTTGATTATGACAAAATATAAAAGATGAAGGACTTATGAAGACAAAGAAAGACAAGGGACTTACTTGTTAAAGAAGACTTTATTATTTAGTCCCTAGTAGTAAATTGTAACCCTAGACTCTCTAGTATATAAAGAGAGGCACGGAATTAGGTTTTATGTGTGTCAAGATGTGAACACCAAAGGTGTGTGTGTGTAACCTAGGCTTAGTGTATAAACGCCTAGGGATAGTTAGTTAGTAGTCGATTAGTATTATAGTGTTTAGTGGTAGAGATGATGACGAATAACTTTGTTAATAATAACAAACGATGTTTTCCTATTCCGCTGTGCATTCATGTTTATCATTGTTATTGTTATCCCTAGATGAGCTCTTAAACGATCTTCACACTAACCCTCCACCAGGGTTTGGGTTATCAACCCAACCCACTTTATATTACCCACCATCACATGCTACACAACCCAATCCCACATATTTACAAAGTATGGCAGGTCACCAGTTCCATCCGGGTTAGCAATAGGTTCAAGTTGGAATGGGGGTCAGTTTGCGGCAGGTCAGCAGCAGGTTCAAGTTGGATTGGGGGGTCCGTTTGCTTTGGTAGGGCATCAACATGGTATTGGATTAGGGGGTCCATTTCAGTTTGGTCCAATGTAGCGAGTGCGTTTGGTGTGGCGGTCAAACGACCAATCTGGTCAAAGTCTGGTCAACCGCAGGGACCCGCGGGTGTTATGGTTGGTTCGGGTCAATTACCGGGACAAGAGACGATTTTACCGAGTGTTTTAAATGCGGTGACAATTCAGGATCCTACCGCAGGTAACTAGAATATGGATACAGGTGCATCATCCCACCTTAATGATTATGTCCATAATCTTAGTGATGTTTTTAGTTTGTGCATTTATTCATCTGTTGTAGTTGGTGACGAGCATTCCATTCTCATTACCAACTCTGGACATAGTGTTTTGCCTACACCTTTTTGACCCCTTCATTTACACAATGTCTTAATAACCCCAAATGTCGTAAAAAATTTAATTTCCGTTCGTTAGTTTGTTTGCGACAATTATTGTACCGTTGAATTTGATCCTTTTGGTTTTTCATTAGGACTTCAAACTCGTTGGGTCTTTGCTCGATGTGATAGCACCGGACCTCGCACATTACAAAGCCTTCTCCAATTCCTCAGGTCTATCTCACCAGTCAGTACACGTGGCATCAACGTCTTGGACATCTAGGAAGTGAAGTGCTACGAAGTGTCATTTCAAATAATTTCATTTCATGTAATAATGAGAAGTCTCCCATGCTTTGTCATGCTTGCCAGCTTGGCAAGCACGTGCGACTTCCATTTGTTAGTTCATCTACTTTTGTTCAATCTTATTTTGACATTGTTCACTCAGACTTGTGGACATCCCCAATTCCGAGTCTTTCTGGATTTCGATGCTATGTTTTATTTTTATACCATTATTTACAATTTGTTTTGGTTTATCCTTTAGTCAATAAACCTGATGTTTTATCCAAGTTTATGTTGTTTCATTCATTCGTCAAAAATCAGTTCAAGTGTGATATAAAGTCGTTTCAGTGTGACCATGGTGGTGTATTTGACAACCACGCATTCCACAAAGTATTTGCCGATAATGGAATTCAATTTCGTTTCTCATGTCCACGCACTTCTCAACAAAATAGGAAATCTGAAAGGATGATCCGCACCATTAACAACATTATTCGGACATTATTGTTTCAAGCTCACCTACCACCCAATTATTGGACTGAAGCCCTTAATATGGCCGTTCACTTATTAAATATTTTGCCATCGCGTGCCATTGAAAATGAAATTCCCTTTACCCGTATTTTTGGTACCAAACCTGATTATAGACTCTTGCGTGTTTTTGGTTGCCATTGTTATCCTCACCTTGATACCGAACACAAACTTGGAACCCGGGCTATACCCTCCATATTTTTGGGGCATGCCTCTAATCACCGTGGTTATCGTTGCCTGGACCTAAACACAAATAAAATTATCATTTCATGCCATGTTACATTTGATGAAACAGTTTTTCCGTTCGGTTCCATGACACCAAATGTAAATCCCTCATATATTTTTTAGATGAATCCTCCAATTTCATCTCAAATATAATCAAACTTTCACTCACACCAGCTACCACTTCAACTGATTTACCTCACCCAAACATCACAGATGAACCAAGTACCCCTACAAATGACCCACCTTCACCAACCCAAACACAAACCGCCACCACCCCTTCCCATATTCATATTCCACTTCAAAACAATGAAACTGATACTAGTCCAATCAATCAACTGCCCACCCCCGTTTCCATTTCCCAAGATCCACTACCTACAAATGTTAACCCAAACCCGGTTTCGATTCATCCCATGGTCACGCGTTCTCGTGTTGGGACTACTCGTCCCACTCAGCGGTTAAATCTTCATGTGTCGACCCTCTCCCCATTACCAAAATCATATAATGCTGCATTTAATGATCGCAACTGGCGAAATGCTATGGCCGATGAACACAAAGCACTTATTAAGAATAAAACTTGGACTCTAGTACCTCGGCCTACGGATGCCAATATAATTCGTTGTATGTGGTTAATTCTCCATAAGTTTTTAGCTGATGGTACCCTAAGCCGCTACAAGGCTCGACTTGTCGCGAATGGCAATACTCAGATTGAGGGTGTAGATGTGGATGAGACCTTTAGCCCGGTGTTAAACCCGGTACTATTCGCACGGTGCTCAATTTGGCTCTTTTCGACATTGGCGGTTTCTCACTTGATTGTGGAAAACTAGAAGGGGGTTGAATAGTTTCTTGATTTTAAGTTAGTTTCAAAACTTTTAGATTCGTTAATATGTGAGATCTTATGGATGTAGAAAGTATAGATCTAATGATAAAGTAAGTAAATAAAGTAAAGCAAAGGAAAGAAATGACACAACCGATGTATAGTGGTTCGCTACAAGGACACCTTCCTTGCCTTACTCCACTCCCGAGTCACCTACTTGAGAGTTCAAGCACTATGTCAACAAACTCCTTCACTTGGTGGAGAAGCCTTCATAGCGTTGCTTACACTTTTCCGGTACAAATCTAGATACCGAGTCCGTAACACGGTGAACCAAACCAACACGACTATTACACAACAAATATGTGAAATATCAAATACAAGATCTTCGCTACAAAAATCTTGCGGAGTGACAAATCAATCAAGGACCCCTTGCTTGGATGACTTGTAGAATGCTCGTGATCTCGCCTAAGAGAAGGACCTATATGAGGATCACAATAGAAAGAACGAAGAACAACTCTCAAGATTAAGTGATCTATATGTTAGAAGAGAATGAGAGTGTTTGAGAGATTTAGTAAGAAGAGGGGTGAGTTAGAATAAATGGCTCTCTATTTATAGGCAATTTCTTCCACTGTTCCTCGGATCCCACGGATCCCTCCCACTTGGGATTCGTCTAGTGTACTCCTAGGGATCCGTGGGACGCTCCTCTTTGCCCATGGGTGTTTTTGGTTATGGGTCATGGGTTATGGGTTGGTCCATGGGTTTTCTTTAGATTCAATGTATCTAAGTATACATTGTATCTAGCCAACAGGTATGGGTTATGATCCATGGGTTGTGGTTTTACCATCCTAATAAACTATTACAACAAATGCTTAATTACTACATTTTTGTATTTAAATGGCTATATGTAAATGCTTTACAAAAATAACATGTATCCTTATAATTATACTTAAGATAACATTATATTTGTTATCAACAAAACACAAAGAGATAGCAAAATATTAATAAACGTTTTTACGGTTTATTTGTATTAACATTGATGTCAAGAATGCCTTTTTGGATGGTGATCTGATTGAGACTATTTATATGCACCAGCCTCCTAGTTTTCGACATCCGGATCATCCTGATTATGTTTGCTTATTACAGAGATCTATTTACGGTCTCAAGCAGGCTCCTCGGGCTTGGTTTCAGCATTTGCTGCTTATGTTTTTCGGGTTCGATTTACTCATAGTCGTTGTGACACATCCTTATTTATTTATCAACAGGGGACTGATACTGCTTATTTATTATTGTATGTTGATGACATTGTTCTAACAACTTCTTTTGAGAATTTGTTACAACGAATTATTGCTTCTTTGCATAAGGAGTTTTCTATGACGGATTTGGGATCTCTAAATTATTTTCTGGGCATATCTGTTACACTTGATTCTACATGGATGTTCTTATCTCATAAGTATGCTACTGAGATCCTAGAGCGTGCACACAAGATTAGTTGTAACCCCAGTCGGACTCCCATTGATACCGAGTCTAAACTGGGTGATGATGGTGATTTGGTGTCGGATCCAACCTTATATCAGAGTCTTGCGGGTTCTCTTCAGTATCTCAATTTTACTCGACCCGATATTTCCTATGCAATTCAGCAGGTTTGTCTTCATATGCATGATCCACGGGAGCCTCATTTCTCGGCTCTTAAACGGGTTTTGTGATATGTTCGGGGTACTATAGTTTACAGATTATAGTTGTTTGCATCCTCTACTAGTTCATTAGTTGCTTATTCGGATGTGGATTGGGTTGTTTGTCCTATTACTCGGCGATCTACTTCAGGTTATTGTGTGTTTCTTGGCAATAATCTGCTCTTTTGGTTCGCTAATCGTCAACCGACGCTCTCTCGCTCTAGTAATGAGGCTGAGTATCGGGGTGTTGCTAATGCAGTTGTTGAGACATGTTGATTACGGAATCTTCTGCGTGAGTTACATACTCCTTTGTCCTCTGCTACGCTTGTATACTGTGACAATGTCAGTGCTGTTTATCTGTCTTCTAATCCGGTTCAGCATCAACGGACGAAGCATATTGAGATTGACATTCATTTTGTTCGGGATTTGGTAGTTGCTGGTCAAGTATGGGTTCTTCATGTGCCTTCTCGTTATCAGTATGCGGACATTTTAACTAAGGGCTTACCTACAGCTTTATTTGAGGAGTTTCGCTCCAGTTTTAGTATTCGGTGTCCTCCCGCTCAAACTGGGGGGGGGGTGTTAGCTGTACTTTTCGGTTGTCCACTAAGGGATAAGGTTGATGTGTAGATGATTAGCTATAGATTAGCTAGGCATTAGAGGGTGATTAGCAATTTACCCTAAATAGTTTTGTATAGTCTCTATTTATTCATTGTATCATTGGTACGTAGGTCCATCATCAAATATACAAACCATATTGCAATCCCATATACTTGCATAATGCACTTATACTATAGCCAACTTGGGTATGGGTTATGATCCATGGGTTATGGTCCATGGGTTGTGGTTTTTATCCATCCTAATAAACTATTACAACAAATCCTTAATTACTACATTTTTGTATTTAAATGGCTATATGTAAATGCTTTACAAAAATAACATGTATCCTTATAATTATACTTAAGATAACATTATATTTGTTATCAACAAAACACAAAGAGATCGCAAAATATTAATAAACGTTTTTACGGTTTATTTGTATTAAAAATCTCCCCCTTTTTGTTGATAACAAAACATAATGTTATGATGAGTAAAACTTAAGAATAGATGTAAGTTTTGAAAGCCCCTAAGTTTTACTTCTTCTCCCCTTTTTTGTCGAAACAAAAAGTTAACCCTTGGAAGAAAAGAAAAAAGTGTGGAAAAACTAGTCCACGTATCGCTAACTCCCCCTTGACGGTAGCTCCCCCTAGTTTGGGGCGTTAAGTGAAGAAAAATAAAAAAAAATAAAAAAAATAATAAAAAAAAAATCCTACAAGGAGAAAGATTAGTAACATGCTTAAATAATCTTGTGATTGCCGAGAATCAAGATTGGGAGCCAAGGTATGTAAACAAGGCCTTGTAATAAAACAACAAATTGTAGTGGTATTTATGCCACCTACAAGCATGTAAAAATAAGAACAAGACTTGTTCTTGAAAATGACTTCAAAAGAAAAAGTACTAAAAAATAGAAAATAGTAGTAATGATTCCTTCCATGCTTGCATAAGGTTATGGACGGAGGTTTGGATGAGTAATGGTATTGATGCGATCAAGGATGAGGTTGAGTATGAATCGCATTTCTTCCCTAATTTCTATTGCAATTTCCCTAGTGGATTGGCAATGTTCACAATGTAGGTGATGTGGGTAATGAGTACGGAAATCTTTCGGTTTGTTTTGATTTGTGAGTTGCGGAAGTTGTGGTGGAAAAATAGAAAAATAAGGATCAAAGTCCGGAATGATTGGAAGTGGTGGTGGAAAAGAACCTAGATGTTCTTGAAGTTTAATGGGAGCTAAAGGTGGTGATGTTTCAAGATCATTGAATATTGTGTTTGGAGAAGTTGGAGGTGTCAAAAAGGCTAATTCTTTTTGCTTTGGTTGTTGAGATCTTGTTGGAGTCGTGAGGAGTTCCAAAGAGTGATTTTAGGTGGTGAATGATTTGGTGATGAAGTTGGTGTACTCGTTGGTGATGAAGGAGGTGTTATAATGGAAGCATCTTGTGGTGAGTTAGTTGATGGTGATGAGCCATAGGATGATGGTTTTCCTAAGCAACAAGATCGGATGTTAATCCGTGCGGATATCCTAGAGTTTGATTTTGGTATTTTGGAAGGTGGAAGTACAAAGGTTTGGGTTTCATGGAGATGATTGTTTGTACTAGGTGATTCATCTAAAGGATTTGTGGATGACATGGTTTATTTTGTTTGTGAGGATGAGATGGATTATGCAAGCATTTTGGGAGTTCTATATATAGAAAAACAAAGCATTGTAATGAATGCTTGACCCAAAATGTGGATTAAAATCTAATGATTAGATATGAATTTAAGGCATGTGATCATGAGAACACAAGCATTAAAGAGCATACTCCCAAAAATAAAATAAATGTGGATTTTTCATCCAAAGTGAGAAAAATATAAGGTAAAATAGCTTACATCTCACGGATCCCACGGATCCTTCCTTGAGGATCCGTCCAAGATGAAAGCCGGGATCCGTGGGTGCAGTGATTCGAGAGACAAAATTTTCCTTTTGGAAACATTTTTGCCTAGTGTGCCTATGTGCAAACTATTTGGAGTTACGGTTATCTCGACCCCTAAAAAGAAAAAGAAAAATAAAAATAAACTAGAAGTAGAAAAGCATCCTATTGAGATAACCCGAAAACACATATTTAGTACTTGAGAGTACGTAATTTAGTGTTATCAATGATCCTAATTCATTGTGGCTTAAATGAATGTACCCGAAAACACATATTAGTTATGTGTCCCCTTTAGCATTCAAAAGACATGAGATGCAATGAAAGCGGGTTTTTACTTTGTATTAATAATGAAAAAGCGATTTTTCCTAGACGTCAGAAATTGCTTTTGTGAAATTGATACGGGAAGGTATCATCCTTTTAGACAACATTTTGAAAAGAGGTTTTCTTTGAAAATGTGTATGTAGTTATGTGTTTGCAATTTGTAAAATAAGAAAGCTATAAGTGGAAAACTTATCTTGGGTTTTGAAAATTCCCGTATTGTTTGTGAGTTGTGCATGAAATAGAGATCCTAGACTCGAGAAAGAAGAAGGCTAGTGTTTACATACCTTGTAGAGTCAAATAAGTTCTGACGTTTGTTCCATTAGACCAAGACCAAGGCGAAGTAGGTTGAATTGTACCGCTTCAACGGTTTGGTAAGGACATCGGCTATGTTGTCTTGGATGCTACCTTCTCAATAGAGATGTTCCCCTTTGAACATTGTCTCTTAAGTAATGACGAATCTCTATATGCTTTGTGCGAGAATGCAATACGGATTCTTGCTTAAGTCGATGGCACCTTTGTTGTCACATAGGATGGCTATGTCGCTTAGATGAATGTCGTAGTCGACTAGCGCTTGTTTCATCCATAGTGCTTGTTGGCATGCTTTGCCGGTGAGACGTACTCGGCGGTTGTTGATATTTCTAGTGTCGTTTGTTTCTTAGAAAACCAAGATGTTAAACAACATCCCATGAAAGTACATACCCACTTGTACTTTTTCTATCAACGTAATCACCGCATCGTCGAATCTGCATATACAATTGTTTCTACTCCGTGCCCTTAGGATACCATAATCCTAATTGTGTTGTACCCTTAATGTATCTAAATATCTTTTTACGGCTTCTAGGTGTGATGTTTTAGGGTCTTCTTGAAACCTAGCACATAAGCAAACACTAAACATGATATCCGGCCTACTTGCGTGAGGTAGAAGACTACCTATCATGCCACGATATTTAGTATTATTGGTGATTCGCCGTCTTCATCTTTTGTGAGTTTGGTGTCGGATGACATTGGTGTCTAATTGGTTTCGACTCTTCTAGACCGAATTTCTTTAACATCTCCTTTATGTATTTAGATTGATTAAAGAAGATACCATTTTCTACTTGTTTAATTTGTAGACCAAGAAAGAAACTAAGTTCTCCCATCATACTCATCTCGAACTCGTCATGCATGATTTTAGAGAAATCATCACACATGTCTTGACAAGTGGATCCGAATATAATATCATCTACATATATTTGTACAATGATTATATGTGACTCTCTTTTCTTAGTAAAAAGTGTGTTGTCAACTAACCCCATTGTATAGATGTGTTTAATTAAAATTGACTTGAGTCTATCATACCAAGCTTTTGGAGCTTGTTTAAGACCGTAAAGGGCTTTCTTTAATTTATACACATGTTTGGGTTTTTCCAAATCGATGAAGCCCAGAGGTTGAGCTACATATACTTCTTCATTAATGAAACCATTTAGAAAAGCGCTTTTGACATCCATTTGATAAAGCTTTAGATCATTAGCACAAGCATCATAATAAGTATTCTTATAGACTCTAATCTAGCCACGGGGCATAGGTCTCATCAAAGTCTATTCCTTCTTGTTGGTTATACCTTGGGCAACGAGTCTAGCCTTATTCCTAGACACTACTCCGTTTGCATCTAATATTTTTTATAAACCCATTTGGTTCCTATTATGGTTTGATTACTAGGTGGAGGACAAGTTTCCAAACATCATTAGAAAGCAATTGATTTAGTTCTTCTTGCATAGCCATTACCCAACTCTCATCTTTTATGGCTTCTTGTGTATTCTTAGGTTCTATGGTTGAAACGAAACAAAACAAGCTACTTTGGTTTTGAACTTGAGACCTTAATTTCGTTCGTTTAGCTTTCCTATGAGTTTATCTACGGGGTGATCTTTGGACTCTTTAATGTTTATGACTTCATCATTTAAAGGTTCTTCTTCTTCATTTATCTTTTCTTTATTACTATAGCTTCACTTTCTATAATCTCGTCATCGACAAGAGGTGGAGAGGGTTTGGGTGGACTTTCATCAAATTTTATATTTAATGACTCTTCTACCTTCATTGTTTCTTTGTTTAATATGGCGTAAGCTTTGCTATTTGAGAGTAACCTAGAAAGATACCTTGGTTGATTTAGGATCAAATTTTGTAAGGTAATCTTGATGTTAAGAATAAAACATTTGCTTCCAAATACTCTAAAGTGATTTAACGTAGGCTTTTTCCTCGGAGTAACTCATATGGAGTTTTACCTAAGATTGGTCTAATTAAGACTCGATTGAGTATGTACGTTGAAGTATCAACGACATTACACCAAAACTTTTGAGGTATGGATTGTTCATTAAGCATGGTTCGACTCATTTCTTGTAGGGTTCTATTCTTTCTTTCTACTACCCCATTTGATTGTGGAGTGCATGGAGCCGAGAAGTTGTGAGTAATACCATTAGCGTCACAAAAGACTTCAAATTGCACTTCATTATCGAATTCCCTACCATGATCCGTCCTAATGGACACTATAGGACTTCCTAGTTGTCTTTGGATCTTTTTGCTTAATATTTCAAAATAATTAAAGGTTTCCGTTTTGTTCTTTAAAAATTGTGTCCATGTATACCTAGAGTAATCATCCACTATGACCAAAGTGTAGTAGTTGCCTCCATAACTTTGAATAGCGGATGGACCAAATAAATCCATATGTAGTAATTCTAGACACCTAGTTGTAGACATCATGTTTTTAGCTTTATGACTAGAATGGGCTTGTTTTCCTACATTACAAGCATCACAAAAGTGATGTTCATATTTCAACTTAGGTAGATCTCTTACTAGATCTTTGGATGATAGCGATTGAAGAAGTCGCATATTGGCGTGACCCAATCTTCGATGCCATAAGGTCGAAGTATCATCCATAGAGGTAAGACATAGTTTTTCTTTAGGTTCATTACCGATTTTAATGACATAGACTCCATGTTTCCTAATTCCTTTTCCTATGGTTATGCCATTTTTTAATATCTTACTACCGATTTGGTAAAAGTACATTGCACTTTTATCACATATTTGTCCTATACTTAAGAGGTTAAAGTTTAGGTTTTCTCGTGACACACATCGTTAATGGTTAGAGATTTGTTAGAAATCGTACCTTTACCGATGATTCTACTTTGCTATTTCCAAACACCACATTACCTCCATTGAACGATTCATATGTGGAGAATAGATCTTTATTGCCGGTCATGTGCCTCGTACACCCGCTATCCTTGACCCATTCATCCGGGTCTAGGTCGACCTTTAAGCATACCTAAGACAATAATAAACTCGAAAGTTTGGTCCTCATTTGTTCATGGGTCCATTAGTGTTAAATATTCCATTCATGTTAGACATGTATGGATAAGATGAGTATGCATTCCATGGAGCAAAGTTTTGAAAAGGAAAACCATTTTGCATATTTGGGTTCCATCCCATTTGATGGTTACTTCTTGGATAAGCGTTATTAGGTCTCCTAGATGGATTATGTTTTGAAAAGATGGAGCTTTGTTTCTTGAAAAGTAGGATTATATTTTGGAGGTGGTTGTCTAGTGGTGACATGAGTTGGTTTCTTCCTATTAACTATAACAAACTCGGTTCTAGATGAAGAGGCTACGTTATTACCCTTTGTTTGCTACACCGATCCACGGATCACAGGTTGTACACTAGCGGTTCCCTTCTCGAGGGATCCGTGGGATCCGCCACAACAGTGGGCTGGTTTTTCTAGTGCCTTAACAAATTTTGTTTCTTTATTTTCACTAGTTGATGGATCAAGTTGTTGAATACCTAAACCTTTTTGGTTGTTCTTGGTTTTAACACTATCTAATATCGTATCTAAAGTGTTCGTACTCATTCTAGCAATTTTAGAATCTAGATGATCAACAAGTGTTTGAAGTTGAGCATAAAGTTCACATTCACCACTTGCTATTTTACCCTTTTCTAAGCGCTTTAGTTTTGCTTTTAATTCTATGACTTCTTTATCTAAACGTTGGTTTGACTCTTTAAAAGCTTGTTTTGTTAATTAGTTTTAAGCTAATATTGCATAGTTTGTCATATTCATTATGCAATGAGTCGTCATCAGTGATGAGATACTATAGTATTCGTGACATACCCGTCATTTGATCATCCGTTTGGGACACTTACTAATAAAGTGGTTTGGGTCTCACATTTAAATCAAATACGATCATCTTTGGCTTCTCGTCCTCTTTTCTTTTCCAAAGCCTTTCTTATCGTCATATGGTTGTTTGACGTATCTTCCTTTCTTCTAAAGAACTTTTTAAAGTCCTTACACGCTATAGCGTACTCCTCGTCGTCACTACTCGAGGAGGAGTTCTCTTCATCGCTTGAAGCCTTTTTGGCTTTAAGGGCAAGAGATTTGTGTTTCTCTTTCACCTTTGAGGCTTCGAGTCTTTAGCAAGGACAAGCTCGTAGACTTTTAGGTTGCCTATGAGTTCATTGAGGTGAGGATTGTCAAATCTTTTGACTCTTGATCGCCGTCACCTTGGATCTCCACCGATGGAAGTGCCCTTAGATATCTCCTAACATGGTTACGGCTAGAAAAGATTCATCAAGTGCTTGTAAAGATGTAATAATAGTATTAAAGTTAGCAAATGAATGATCTATAGTTTCCTCATCCGATATTGAAAATTGTTCATATTGTTGAACAAATAAATCAATTTATTATTTTTAACTTGTTGGTTCCTTGATGAGTTACAACTAAAGAATTCCAAATTTCTTTAGAGGTTTTAAGCATAGAAATTCTTTCAAATTCCTTTTTAGGTAAAGCATTATATAAAACCATTTTTGCTTCACTATTTTTAGAAAGCTTTTCTTGATTCATCATTTAGTTTATCATGAGGTATGTTAACTACATTCCTTTATCATCTTTTGAGGTAGCCTCAAAATCGCCTTCAACAATAATGTACCAAAGATCAATATCTTTAGATTTCACATATGTTTGAATCTATTTTTCCAATATATAAAACCATTAGTTTCAAGTAGTGGTGGTGGTTGCATAGATTGCCCTTCCTTATAATTTTAGAACCCATAGTGATCGAAAAGTTTTAAATACAATTTTACTTTAAAACTTTTATAAACTTAGCTCTTGATGCCAATTGTGGAAAACTAGAAGGGGGTGAATAGTTTTGCCGATTTTAAGTTAGTTTCAAAACTTTTAGATTCGTTAATATGTGAGATCTTATGGATATAGAAAGTATAGATCTAATGATAAAGTAAGTAAATAAAGTAAAGCAAAGGGAAAGAAATAACACAACCGATGTATAGTGGTTCGGCTACAAGGACACCCTCCTTGCCCTATTCCACTCCCGAGTCACCTACTCGAGAGTTCAAGCACTATGTCAACAAACTCCTTCACTTGGCGGAGAAGCCTTCACTGGCGTTGCTTACACTTTTCGGTACAAAGCTAGATACCGACTCCGAAACACGGTGGACCAAACCAACACAACTATTACACAACAAATATGTGAAATATCAAATACAAGATCTTTGCTACGAAATATTGCGGGTGACAAATCGATCAAGGACCCTTGCTTGGATGACTTGTAGAATGCTCGTGATCTCGCCTTAGAAGGACCTATATGAGGATCACAATAGAAAGAAAGAAGAACAACTCTCTAGATCAAGTGATCTATATGTTAGAAGATAATGAGAGTGTTTGAGAGATTTAGTAAGAAAAGGGGTGAGTTAGAATGAAGAAATGGCTCTCTATTTATAGGAAATTTCTTCCATTGTTCCCCGGATCCCAGGGATCCCTCCCATTTGGGATCCGTCTAGTGTAATCCTAGGGATCCGTGGGACGCTCCTCTTTGCCTTTTTGGTTATGGGTTGGTCCATGGGTTTTCTTTAGATTCAATGTATCTAAGTATACATTGTATCTAGCCAACTTGGGTATGGGTTATGGTCCATGGGTTGTCGTTTTTACCCATCCTAATAAACTATTACAACAAATGCTTACTTACTATATTTTGTATTTAAATGGCTATATGTAAATGCTTTACAAAATAACATGTATCCTTATAATTATACTTAAGATAACATTATATTTGTTATCAACAAAACACAAAGAGATAGCAAAATATTAATAAGCGTTTTACGGTTTATTTGTATTAACATTGATGTCAAGAATGCCTTTTGCATGGTGATCGTGAGACTTTTATATGCACCGACCTCACGGTTTCGGGATCGGATCATCGATTATGTTTGCTTATTACGAGAGACCTCTTTACGGTCTCAAGCGAGCTCCTAGGGCTTGGTTTCACGTTTCTTGCTTATGTTTTTCGGGTTCAATTTACTCATAGTCGTTGTGACACATCCTTATTTATTTATCAGAGCGTCTATGCTTATTTATTATTGTATGTTGATGACATTGTTCTAATGACTTCTTTTGAGAATTTGTTACAACAATTATTGCTTCTTTGCATAAGGAGTTTTCTATAATGATTTGGGATCTCTAAATTATTTTCTGGGCATATCTGTTACACTTGATTCTACATGGATGTTCTTATCTCATAAGTATGCTACTGAGATCCTAGAGCGTGCACACATGATTAGTTGTAACCCCAGTCGGACTCCTATTGATACCAAGTCTAAACTAGGTAATGATGGTGATTTGGTGTCGGATCCAACCTTATATGAGAGCCTTGCGGGTTCTCTTCAGTATCTTACTTTTATACGACTCGATATTTCCTATGCAGTTCAGCAGGTTTGTCTTCATATGCATGATCCACGAGAGCCTCATTTCTCGGCTCTTAAACGGGTTTTGCGATATGTTCGGGGTACTATAGATTACAGATTACAATTGTTTGCATCCTCTACTAGTTCATTAGTTGCTTATTCGGATGCGGATTGGGTTGTTTGTCCTATTACTCGGCGATCTACTTCAGGTTATTGTGTGGTTCTTGGCAATAATCTGCTCTCCTGGTCCGCTAAGCGTCAACCGACGCTCTCTCGCTCTAGCGTTGAGGCTGAGTATTGGGGTGTTGCTAATGCAGTTTTTGAGACATGTTGATTACGGAATCTTCTGCGTGAGTTACATACTCCCTTGTCCTCTGCTACGCTTGTATACTGTGACAATGTCAGTGCTGTTTATCTGTCTTCTAATCCGGTTCAGCATCAACGGACGAAGCATATTGAGATTGACATTCATTTTGTTTGGGATTTGGTAGCTGCTGGTCAAGTCCGGGTTCTTCATGTGCCTTCTCGTTATCAGTATGCGGACATTTTTACTAAGGGCTTGCCTACAACTTTATTTGAGGAGTTTCGCTCCAGTTTGAGTGTTCGGTATCCTCCCGCTCAAACTGGGGCGGTGTTAGCTGTACTTTTCGGTTGTCCACTAAGGGATAAGGTTGATGTGTAGATGATTAGCTATAGATTAGCTAGGCATTAAAGAGTGATTAGCAATTTACCTTAAATAGTTTTGTATAGTCTCTATTTATTCATTGTATCATTGGTACGTAGGTCCATCATCAAATATACAAAACATATTCCAATCCCATATACTTGCATAATGCACTTATACTATAGTCAAGGAACGAGCTCGGTACTCTCTAGTTAACTACCGACCGATCTCGAAGTTAAAATCAGAGGAAAAATGAATAAATATTGATCTGATTTAACTACAGCTAACGCATTACGAATACATTAATTTGAAAAGATACATACGAAACCCTAACTATAAAATGGGCCTAAATAAGTGGGCTAAACCTATAGGCCTTTATTATCTAACATCCCCTCTCAAACTACTAATGATGTAGTGGTAAACATTAAGAGTTTCTCAGACAAAAATAAACTAAAATTGGAAAACAAACAAAAAAAGGGAATGTTCCGGAGTGGTGCTATACGAAGTCTCGATCCGATGCAATCCAAATTGTAAGAAGGCAACAATAGTCAAGTGTAAAACTGACGGATCAAAGTCGACAATAAACCAAACCCAAATGCAAAATCTGAGTAGATTAACACAAGTACAGATATAAATGAGAGTAGAACAGGCGAAATCATATGCAGAGCAAAATCAGGAAAATGCAGATAGGTGCAAAGCACAGAATCAGGCATGGGGAAAAAGTAGAATTGGCAGACAGGTTCAAATGCAGAACCATAGTAGAATCACACAAATACAGAGAAGAACCAAAGCGTTCCAACAGGAAGATGCAGACGAAAGTAGATAAAGAGCAGATTTAGACAGATACATGAAGACAAAAGCGGACGTAGAGCAGATTCAGACAGACAGATGCAGACATCAAATTCAGATAGATTTAGACAAAACAGATTCAGACACTTAATCAGATGCAAGACTAGGCGGAATCATATATGTTGTTGATACCGAGATGCTACACATAATTACTCAAGACATAGTTGGATAAGTTAAGAGTTTAAGATTATAATATCACCATCACCGATAACCAAATTAAGTGAAATCATAACAAGGTGCATAACCCGATAGAGAGCAGAACCATAACATAATCAGGCATAAACAAATGCAAAAAACCAAGCGATATCATAGGCGAAACCAAATCGAGTACCAATACCAATATGAATATCAATCCCAATGTAAAACTCCACCTTTTCGGAGCGTTAAACTCTCTAATTCACCTTATATCAACAGAAGCGTCTACTCTTAGTCAGCCTCAAATAATCTCTTGAATCATAAATTAGCTTATCGGGGTTGCAAAAGTTTAAAAAAAATAATAAAAAGAATACAAAAATTGGGTCAGCCAAAGGCCTATTGAGAATTCATAGTTTTCACGTATAAAACAATTCATATCATATCAAACACTTTTCCGATAATATTAAACTTGTAAAAACGATCATACAATTTGTTCAAATCTCAAATAAGTGTTATTCAGTTACAACATATTCTTATTCAATTCAAATACTAACAATTTAATATAAACCAATGATTCAACTTATATCACGTTACAACATATACCAACTATTCATATTTCCGTTCGATTCAACGGTTCCAACAATTCAACATATATATGTTCGGTTCAATTGTTTCAACGATTTATATTTCCGCCCCGGTTCAACGGTTCCAATGATTCATATTTCCGTTGAACCTCATATGTTCCAACGATTCATAGTTCCGCCCCTATTCAACGGTTCCAACAATTCATATTTCCGTTTGGTTCAATGGTTCCAACTTATTCATATTTTCTTTCAGTTGAACGGTTCCAACAATTTATATTTCCGTCCGGTTCAACGGTTCCAACGATTCATATTTTTGTTCAGTTTAACGGTTCCAACGAATCATATTCGCGGTTCATAATTCAACATTTATATGGTTCATGATTCATGATTCATCATCTATATATCTCAGCTTGTAAAACAAAATTTTGATAACTAGTTTCTAATTCTAACTCTTTGTTTTTGTTAAATTGAAAATCTTTTTCATTTACTTTGTACATCGCAAGCTCAGCGGTCAATTTCTCATTCGCAGCCTTAACTTAGGGATTGGCCATTTTAACTTTCTCCATCTCAATGACAAAATTATTATCTAATGATTCGAATAAGGCACATGTTTCCTCATCAGTCTCAGTATTCTGTGAAAATGAGCCTCTACTAGGATCCACATATGGAGTTGTAGAGTTAATATTACTACTACCCAGCTCGTCCAGGTATGTATCATAAGTGGGTGTTGGAGTCTCAGAATGCTGTTCCTCATGAGTGGACATATCAAATATAGAATTTTCATAGCATGGATTGAGTATTG
Source organism: Chrysanthemum lavandulifolium (assembly GCA_022545495.1). Taxonomy (NCBI): domain Eukaryota; kingdom Viridiplantae; phylum Streptophyta; class Magnoliopsida; order Asterales; family Asteraceae; genus Chrysanthemum; species Chrysanthemum lavandulifolium. The sequence goes on from CM040240.1 coordinate 155,626,327, forward strand.
GTACCGTTGAAAGTGCATTGGTGTCATAAACAGGAGGTGTGTTAGAATCAATGTCTTACTTAGCCTCATGAAGATTTGCCATAAAGATGCAGTTTGCATTAATTTTCTCTCGATCTTCCATGTCATCCATAAGAGCCATAAAATCATTTTCCTCAACATTCAACTGAATCCATGCTTATTCCTTTTGTGCTAACAATAACTCTTTCGGAAGATATGTTGCATCCTTCTTTCTCAGCTTAGTGGGGCAATTTGTTACAATATGACCTAGTCTATAATAGTTGTAACACGTAATCTGATTAGTCTTATTCACATTTCCATAATTCCCAACAACTGGAGCAACAACATTCCCATTCGGATTACCCACTGTTCGATTCCTAACATTCTGACCCATCTGATTTCCAACATTATAACCTAACTGATTACCATTATACGAAACCATCTGATTTCAAGTATATTAACCTGCATTCAGCATATTCTAATTACCAATGTGAAATCCAGTAGCATATCCTTGTTGATTCCCAGTAACTTCAACCATTTGTCCTGCTTGACCCATATTCAAACCCGGCTGTGCAATCTGTCTGTTGTGAGTGTTTGATGAAATCCTTTGGTCATTGTTAGTTTGTGTAGAATAGCGTGATTTGAATGCCTTAGTTAAATAAGAAAATGCGTGAGTCAAAGCTTCTTGTTCTGAATCTATGTCAGTGATCTCGGGTTTCTGGTATTGTGGATACGCGTGTTTTTGAATGACTTGTTGTTGTTGTGGGTAGAATTGTTGTTGTGGGATGATAATAGTTTGTCGTTGTGGAATGTGTTGTTGCATGTTGCTGTCAGTGGAAGATGATGAAGGTTGATGTTGTGTTTTCACTAGATAAGGAGTTTGTGTTTTGCAATTAATGTCATAGGATCGTGATTCTTTTCCAATCTTTCTTTCCTGACTTCATTAGCTTCTGCTTGGTTTTGCCTCAGAAAATCGTAGATTAGAATTCACCTTATGTAAGTCTTTTGTTTGGTTGACAATTGTGACATATCGTCCTCATTCTTCTTGAAGATTGTTGATAAATTTGATGTTACTCACGATAGTTCTGGCTGTCAACTTATTTCTGATTAACTCATTCATCAATGTGCAAAACCTTCCATAGTAGGATTCAATGGATTCTCCTAGAGTAGAAGTAAACTTTTCCCATTCAGTTAGCAGCTTGTACTCCATGTCTTGTTGTCCAATATCTATTCCATGACATAGCCGTCTAACGCGTTCCCACATATCATAAGCAGTTTCACATCTATCTACTGCAGCAAAGATCTCTCGTGGTAATCCCAGTTGGATGATGTGTATTGTCATATCATCTACTTCGATCTACTTCTTACTGCTTCTATTTATCACAAAGATGTGGTTGAACAGGAGGTGTTTCATTAAGATCTTCAGGGTCTTAGATTTTATAACAACCCGTAAAATTTTGGATTATTATAATAATATTTATTACGTCAGAAAATTCAAATCAGTTATTTTCTGACAGCTGTCGATATTTAAATTTAAAAATGAGAGGTCATCTCGTTTCTTTAAAAACCCGACACCGCACACACGATACTTGTCCAATAAGTATCTTTATAGTAAATGTGAAATATATTATTCTCTGAGTTAAATTTAAGCATACATAAGCTTAAACCATTGTTTTGGGAAGTTATCCCGCACACTGCAGGACGCAGTAACACACAGAAACTAAAATAAATTGAGATAAGTGAAATATACCCTTTTTACCATTAACTAATAATTTATGAAAGAAAACGAGAGGTTATCTCGTGAAATCAGAAAAACACTGCACCGCACGCATACCGACACCAATTAAATAACGGCAAAACTAATATTATCTAAATTCTAGATAATAACTATACCATATTAAAACACTCTTGAAACGTTTCGGAAAATATAAATTTTATATTTTTCAGGTACCGGGAAGGTACATTTACACATAAACTCGACAAAATACGGAGTACAAGTTATACAGTGTATTATAATAAAATAAAAGAAATAATACTACTTTCCACACACCATCTCCTAGCCTAACCTATCTGTTCCTTTTCTGTTTCCTCTGGTCGATACAAACAAAGAAAACAAACACAAGAATATAATTCATCTCTCCTTTTGGGATTCAACCTACATATCCACCATGTCTCCCTTCTATAAACAACCATCTATTCACCTAGACATCACATGATTTTTGAGGCATGGCTGTGGAAGAAGGACGAAAGCCAAGAAAAGGTGACACTCTATACACTAGGTCAAGAACCCTAGGGATTCCATCTCCATGTTTTCATTAATAAAAGGATTGATTTTCAGAAGAAAATTCATCCATTCCAAACAAAATTCAAAAACTAGGGTTCCAAGAAGTAAAGGGGGTTTCAAAATTGATAAGGGGGTTTTGCTACTTGGAGTGTAGAGAGTCTAAATCAAGTTCCAATTGTTTCAATTCCAAGCTAATTCGTGCCTAATTAAAATTCATGTGCTCGGTTCTTCCACCATGCGCCCCATCTAATTATTGTAAGGATAATTATGTTTATGTATTTTAATTTAATTCAATTGTAAATCGAGTTTTCCCTTTTGTTTGAATATGTTGGTCAAATGGGTAGGACTTGGTTAAAGTAGTTGTTGTTGTTGGTTGATGGTTGTCACACAAAAGAGAACACAAGAAAATATTTGCTAATAAAATTTGTTCTTGGCTTAAATTGGATTTATGCTCATTGTTTCGGCTTATTTCTTTGATATTCGATGTCTTATTTGGCTGGGAAAGTAACCCCATTCGAGGGTGTTTGTTTTACTTATTTGTGCTTGACTCGTATGACACCTAGGCCCGTAAGGGTGATTGGTATCGAGTCCCCTTGCTCGTGTCGGGTCGAACCCAATTAAGACGAGACAAGGCTCGTTTTACGCCTCCATGTTTTCGTTGGCATTAGTATTAATACTTATGTCGTAGTCACTAGGAAAATTGTTTGGCTAATATTTGGCTATTGTTGTGAGGTTGTTTCGGGGTGCAAAGGGGACACCAAGGGCGTGTTTTGTTTGTCTATTTTTCTGCAAAAAGGGTGCGTTTCAACGTGTAAATCAAACCCAAAAAGGGTGGGATTGCAGCTCCAAATAGGGTGCATTGAACCTGTAAATCAGCCCAAAAAGGGTGCGTTTGCAGCTCCAAATAGGGTGCCTTGGTAAGCTGATTTTCAGCGCCAATAGTGTCTTGACATGTCGAGATACTTGACTTCAGTTAGTACTCTCTTAACTTAGTCATAAACCTATGCCAAAACATTTTCACAAACATTAACCTGCACAACAAAATACGTTACAAGTAAATTGAATTAGTTACATTTGGTCTCAAGCCTATGTCATCTGTGGCATTACCTTGAGAGCCATATGGGCTGCAAAGCCCATCCATGTCCAATGAGGGTGTGTTTGGTTCAGATTCAACACAAGCCAATCCAAATCAAGATAATAGTGTGTGGGTACAACTGGGCCGAAGCCCAAAGTGTAATCGGGTCCGTCTGGTTTGTACAGCCCACCCGGGATGTTGGAGTTCATGTCGTCTTGAGTCTTCCTGACTAAATTCCATTCCAATGTACTCAACATAAATTAATTACACGACTTATGACAAGACTTACAATATATCTTTAATATACTTAAAAACATAAGTCACAACTTGAATAACGAAATATGATCAAAAAATAAAACTTGAGAAACCGAGTTGTTAGATAAAATGAGTTTTACACCTAAACTATAAAGTAATATTTTTGTATCACTTATTATACTCCTAAATCAAATTATTGGAAACATAACCTATGTTTTTGGTATAACACAAATGGAAGTTTTTATATTCAAAAATTTGTTAAAAACATAGAATTTGTAAACATTTACTTGCTATTATTTAATCTTGATAAGAAATACTTTTATGAAAATTTTGACGATAGTCACCTCGAACAAAAGGTTATACATCCGGGTCACGCCCAACTTTTCTACAAATATATTATATCATAACAATTTTAAATAATTATATCAACACTTACAAGCATGATTATTTCTTTTAAAATATATACATTTGACACATGAAATGTATTTTGGAAACTTCTGAGATGTGTACAAGTTGAATTGTACTTAAAACTTTTCTTTATTTATTAGTAATGACATAAACATATATATAAATTTTATATATATATATATATATATATATATATATATATATATATATATAAATATGGTACATATATATATATATACTTTCCTTCATTCATGATGTCCACTTAGTCCGATAATGTCCTAATAAATGTACATACCTTTCGTACATCCCCATTCAGTTATCATCAAACCGAAGCCTCATTCTTCCTTAATATACTTCTGTGTATACCCTTCCATAAGCCAATACACAAAAGCCCTAGAAATTTGTTTTTAACTTAAGTGATGCCACATAAGCAACAACAACAACACAAACATTTAAAAACTTATAAAGTTTTATCAAGCCTTATCGAGTCTTAAACATAAATAAAGACTAAACATGCCGTACTAAATTAGGTTGCGTGTCGGAGCCGTGCATTACCACTAATTGATTTATTTCCCTTTGGACTACTAATTGCCAAGGTGAGTTTCATAGCCCCTACTTTTACTTGTTTTATAACTGTTTTGGGAGAAGATACATGCTCGTTTTTTTTTGTTTTACTTAAATGAATTTATTTATTGAAATTGTGCATTTTCATGCATACTATGCTTTATGATTGATATGATATGTTTACCTAGTATACTATTGAATGTTTTCTTGTTAAAGTTACATCACACATAGATGTTTTATGGACCATACCAAAATACTTGACTTAGAATATTACGCTGCTTAGTCTAAGTCCTTAGATCTCATATTGCCCTTTTTATGAACCGTCAATTCCTGTTGGGAAGCGTGAATTGTTAGTGCAAATATTACGATATTTAATCTATACATTCTCATTTGTTTTGTTGATGACAAACATGTAACTTGTAATACATAACGTAATATGTATAAGTTACTTGTAATTATATTTTGTCTCAACATACTCTTAACACCTCTCGATGACTCAAGTCCTTGTATACTACAACACATGTTCGTACATGTTTGTTATGTTGTGTTATGATCAAACACCTAACAAACCATTAAATATGTTTAGTTGAATAGTTTATAAAACACTTAAGGTTAGGTCACTAGTTTTACAACACAAGCATCAATGAAAGAAATAGAGAAGAGATAGAGGTCGGTTGAACAATAAACAAACACACACACACGATCAATACTTGGACGGTTGGAATATATGCAAGAGAAGAGATAGAGGTGGATGAACAATAAACCAAACACACAGAGATTGTGGATGAAAGAGTAATTGAACAACCAACCCTCAAGTGAGGGTTATACAAGAGTATTTATAGGAAGGGAGCTAGGCAACACTCCTACTCCCTTCCTTTCCTTAATGGACATGGGCCTAAGCTCATGGGCCTTCTACATAAGCTTAAGCTAATAACAAACATAAAGGCCATAATTAAGCTAACTATTACATATGAATTACTAACACTTGATTTAGGTTTAGGAGTGATTCCAACAATCTCCCTAAGTGTTGGTGATGAATGAATATGAACGGTGAAGGCGTTGATGTAATAGTAGCTTTGACGCCTTCCGACATTCTTCTTCTTGTGAGAAGAATTGCCTTGATTTGAACAATCTCCCAAAGGTAGAGAAATTGTTTTCTTTAAACAGCTGCTTTGACGTCATCATAACTTTATCTTTGATCATTGTTCTTTGTGATGAAAGTGATAGTATGTTGTTGTTTCGCATCAAGTCCGCCTCGTGTCCGCTTCGTTGCTCAAAGTGTTCCACGTCATTCTTCAACATGCTCACACGCCTTTGACGTTGGATTTCAAGATCGATGAAGTTCTTTAAGTCTTTAACTTTGTAGATTCTTTGGCTTGACGAAGAATCATTCGACTTTGTGTTGCTTTTAGATAGAACTTCCATTAGTGATGATGTTGGCATGAGCATGTGAAGAATCAGCACGATCATTCCGCCCCGAGCTTCCATAAGAAGAAAACATGAAAACGGTTAGTAATAAGCGGATTCCGCACTTACAAGTTTGAACTTCGAGAGTGTTAACAAAGATAGTGTGAAAACACAACTCTAATTTCACAAAGGCCGCTCTCGAACCGGAGTCCCACAAGTGAGATAACGCGATGTACCGGCACACCTACAGCTCGGATGAGTCGCCGAGGTACATCAAGCATCACCTCACGATCAGACCGCTTGAGACACACTAAGCGTAATCCACGGGAGTTACCAAGCGACCGCCGTCGACTGCTTGATGTTGACCGGCAGAGTTTCCATTCAATCACCGAGGATCACAATTGTGAACCTCTCATAAATGTTCTCGATGATTGCTAAGATCCGTGAAGGACTCGATAACGCACCACCGATGTTCTTATTGTTGAACATCAAGTGATGAAATGTCAAGTGTACCTAAGAGATCTTTTGATGAATCTCGTGGCTCTAGACTCAATAGTGCTTTTGGTTTTCCCGAGCGGAGACTAGGAGAGGGTCTCCTTCTTCAATACCAGCGATCTCTAAGAGAAAGCCAATAGATTATGTAGGGTTCCCGTGAGAATGAAACAAGCTTTTTTGAGAGAAACTTGAGTGGCTAAGAAGGTTTAGTGCATGCGCCACCGGGTCCATGACGACTTTTAATCTTCAATACCGGCCACTAAGTGACAACCAAGAGTATATGAATTGAACCCGTGTCCGCCCTAAGTTGAATAATTTGAGGGCTATTTCTTTTCACCCTTTCTTTGCATTTCTTTTAATTCTTCAACTCCTTCTTTCTCCGATTCTCATTTTCTCCTTTTATAATCATACCTAAGGACTTCTAAGTACTAACTATTTGTGATGTCCTTGGTAGATCCCTCCCGCTCAAGGATCATAGGACGGTTATTCCTAACCTTAGTCACCTTATAATTCATGACTAACCTATTGCCATAAAACCAATTTTCAAGAAAATCTCTCACAAGTGTTTATGAATGTAAAACATGTTTGAACACTTCAAGAGTTTGATCTTTCGTAAATACCCCTCCACATGTGCTTAAGAGTTTTTACGGAAATCAGACAATGAGGAAAGAGCTCGCACTTTATGAATTGATCAACTCAAGATAGACAATCCTCAGAGACACGGTTACGTTGCATAGTTAAAGAGTTACATTGTCGCCTTTAGGTGACAACTAGCTCTAATAACTACCTTGAAGGTGTAGACAAACCTCGAAAGGTTGTCAAACCCACAAAGTTCATGTCTACCAAGAGTTTCTCGAATGGTACATTCTACTCGGACAAGTCCTTCATGAGACACGCTTACATCACTAGCGAACTAGCTTGAAATTATTACCCGTCCCGACAAGTCTTTTCGAGTTACTAACGCTAAGTATCGTCAATTCGCTGGTTAAGTCTATAGCACAAAGATTCATTTGCATTTACACAACATATTTCTTATCACATAATTTTCTTCCCTCAAAATGGCATATAAATGTTATTTTTGAAAAGTTGAGAATAAATATGACCATTTCGAGTGTTATGGAAGATGACCACCGTGAACAATTTGTGAACAAAGTTTTAATTCAAATACTCCCCTCAACAAGTGATATAAACGGTTGAGGTTTTGAAAATCATATGGGAAGTACTTGTTCTTTTGAGCAAAACCTTGAAAAGTGAAAGGTTTGATAGGTTTTACTCAAAAGTAAGAAGCTTTCGCTCCTTTTATAAGGATTGTGGCAATCAAGCGCACTACGTGGTCCTTTCTTGACAAGAACGGGTTGTACATCGATAATGTGCACAAGCCATTGTCATAAATTAATCACACATCCAAAATATTATGAAATAGAAGCGCTCAAGGGTACCGTGAAGTCCATCAATGTTTCCAGAATGCGAATCGGGCGCTGATAGCCGGCGAGAGCAACTCGACGACCGCCTACAAAGCTCTCCGTAGTTCGAATCGTCCCGCCGATACAACCTTTCATCAATCATAGTCGATGATCCTCCTCACATCCCTTCTTTCCTTGGAATTCCATCGCTTTTGTGACCCAATGCCTTCATGAATATCCTTCAACCTATAAGCCAATCCGTCCCTAACCTTCTTCAATGTGTGATCCCCAAACTTGTGAAGATCTCTACACGCCATCAAGCGCCATCGATGTGTTTCACTAATGTAAACCACTCCGAATGGTTGGTCGATGAGTGTGTTGTGAAAGTCGGTTAATGTCGGGAAGATCTAGCCGAGGTGGAGTGAAGTTGACACGGTCCGATATGATTCAACCGCAGTCGGAGATCTTCTACACGCTCTTTGATGACTATGCTTCGATGAAGATAAGCAAGGACTTGATGAATTCACGTTGTACTTCGCTTGAAAATTGTCTCATGCGACCCGCACTTTGGCAAGGTACATGTCTTCAATGTCGTTGATAGACAAATTCTCAAAGTCCGCTTCAGAGAATGCATAATCCTTTCGCCTTGCTTTTGACCACGATATTCTTGAGGAAAGTGTAGTCCCATTTAGACGAAAGATCAACATGTTTAATAGCCACGATTGCTTTAGTATCGAACACTTCATGTTGAGACTTCAACCCGGCAACTTCAGTAGTAGATTCGCTTGCTGCTCCGCCAATGGTGAATCCCATACAATGCATCACGGTCATATACTTCCACATTGTTGGAGAACATGTGGTTAGCCCTTTCCTCGATGGCTATGCGCTAGAGTATATGGTACCGGAATGGAAGTGTCGAGATGTAGCGATTTCCTTGAACCATCGCCACCGTAGAAGAAATTCCAAGTCTTTGTTGAAGAAATATCGAATGGAATCCTAGGTCGATCCGTTGGCCAATTGTTGGTAGAGGTTTTGACCAATCGGTGTAATATGGAGGGTTGTCCCGCTTGGTGAAGTCGATGTTTGCTTCGGGTTGAGCCAATCCATGTTGTTAGACATGGCTCGTGCTATATTATCAAGGTGATACTCAACTTCAATAGCACTTTCCGAAGTCGTCTTTGAGAAGTTGAAATGCTTCATTCTTGATTCGCTTCAACTCGGATTTCGCCATCTTCTTCACACGGAATTTTTCTTGCAAGAGTTTCGCATGCTCCAATGTACTACATTCCGAACCTCTTGACCTTCGTGGGTAGGAGTGGAATCAACAAGCTTAGAGAACCATTCAGATTCAAGATCATCCTCATCTAGCCATGATAAGACGCCACCTTAGGCGCCTTCTTCTTCTTCTTCTTAGGCCTAGAGGAGGATTCCGGTTTCTTAACTTTGTCGAGAGATGGGTTGTTGTTGGGGCTCATGGAATTCTTCATCGTCACCACCAGATACTCAAAGTGATCACCGGTTTTCGAGTCTCGGGTGGTAACTCGTAAGAATCTCGAGGTTTTTCAAGAGAAGAACGAGGAGGAGACCTTTGTTGAGTTGGAGTCCGTTGGGGTGGAGGTTGCATAGAAGATGATTCACCGACTTCTTCTGCGCTTGGGCTCATTCTTATCCTTATCCTTATCTTTGTCATCGTCATCTCTTGGACGCTTAGGCCTTTCACTTCTTCTCTCGCATGATGACCGAGTTGGTATTCCAAAGAATGCTTCAAACAATTTACCTTCGTGGAGGCAAATGTTGCAGATCGTTTCGACATTTGAGCTACCACCGTTAACCAATTCATCATCCGAGAAGATTATGGGATCAACCGGATTGATGTTCACATGCATTGGAGTTGATTTCATAGTTTGCTTGGCCAAATGTAAGAGATTCGGATAGAGTTGTTTGGTGAACATCTCCTTTGTAATTTTAGGAACGATGTCAAGAAGGAACTTGTGAGTGTATCCTTTGATCATCTCGTCCATTTTCCTTGAAGATCATCTTTCATGAGCTTCGGACATATTCCTTTCAACTTGCATCTTGTCATTCTCATCATGAAGATATCAGATCCGATCAACAAGAAATTCATTTTCTTGTAGAGCACGCCTTTCTTTCTCGACTGCTTGATGCCTTTAACGATTCGTGTCTTAGCTTGAGAGATCCAAGAGGCGCTGGCTTCTTCACCGATTTGGATGTTGATTTGGTTGTTCTTTTGATGGTGGTGGTGAGGAATGAGAAGATGAATCGATGATGATGAGATGAGGAGACTCGTGGTCCTTAGGAGGTTCGTAAGTTTCTCCTTGGAACGAGTTGGACTATCTAGAAGAAATTGATCATAATCAACATCTTTATAGCTTCTTCATCTTTAGCTTGACTCTTTCTCTCTATCTTCTCCGACTTCTCGGTTCCTCAATGTCATACTCAATAGACTCCTCCTGTTGCTTTTGTTGTTGCTCAAGAGTGGTGGCACCAGCCCTTATCGGGTTGATTAACCGCATCAGATTGGTGTAGGTTGAACATCACCACTGACCTCCGGCCACCCATTTGATCTTTAGCAAATTCCTTCGCAACGTGTTGGAGTCTAACAAATTTGAACTTCCTTTGTAATCGCCTGCAGGCTCTTCTTCCGAGCTTTCTCTTCATGCTCAATCACCGAGTCTTCCCTTTCCTTTATCCGCCGGTGGACCGGGAGGTTTTGCTATCAAGGAGGTGCATCCTTGCGATTCGAGTAGAAGATCTCTTCATCCGATTGTGTATCTTCGTAGCTTTCGTCCACTAGCTTTCTTTGTGGTTCAAGCTTTGGAATGGGAATAGGAACAACTTCCTTAGAAGGAACTTTCCTTTTCGAGGAGGATTCCTCTTGGGGAACTTCCTCTCGACTCTCAATGCTTATAAGACTTCCTCGCACTTCCTCTTCGGTTTTTCTTGTAGGCATACGTAAGATTTTTCATCAAGAAAGCCAACTTTGTTCTCTTCACACTACCATATATCTTTTATAAGAGTAGAGTTGTTTGAGTTCATCCGAGAGAAGGAGATCCGCAACACAAAGACCTTGTTTCTTGGTAGTTGACTCCTTAAACCGATCGTTAGAGTGGGTTCGGACAACACGTCAAGATTGTCGGGTCATTGATTCTTTGGGGATATCGTGGTTATATCCAAGTGCTCTTTGGATCAACAGCTTTGTATATCCGATATAAGGAATCTTTGAGCCAAGCTTTTGAGGAATGTCATCATGTCATCCCATATCGAGCTTCAACTTCGATGTGTTTCATGTTGATCGAGCCCAAAAGATTTGCGCTCCACGAGCTTGGGATGCTCATAGCCACCGTCACGACCGTAAATGGATTTTGTGATGATGATATAAAGGGTTCTCCAAGGTCGAGGAATGTTTTAAGATCCACGTGAGAATGCTTATTAATAACCCTCAAGCTTCGCCATACCCAATATCAATCAAGAATTGCGTAATGCCTCTTCAAGAGGTGTGGCAGAGAATTCGTTGGCTCGATGTCGAATGAGAAGAACAACCCTTAAGTCCGCATGTGTGATGGTAACTTGTTTGTGATTGAGTGTCACCGTCATCGCACTTTGACCTTTGACCTCCGCATTGTATTCCGTAATTGTGTATGTAGATCTCTAACAAAAGGGCGAGTTGGTGAGCATGTTCGATAGGGATGATTCTTCGTAATATCCACCGCAATGAGACAAGAAGATTCCGAGCAGTGAGAGTTTCAAAGTCAACTCGAGATTGTTCTTTCCAATCTTCATTGGATAGCCATGCGGAAGATATCAAGAATGGTGAGAACATTTGGTGCATCCACATTCATTTGAGCTTCCATGTCGTGATCTCAAACACATTTAGCCAAAAGAACCAACATATCGAAAGACATAATGTTAGTCAATGATGGTTTTATTGTTCTAATTATTGAATGTGCAATGTCAATGATTGTTACGAGTCCAAAGTCACTTGTTTGTTCAATAGTCCAATGACGTCGTGATAAGTTTCGTGAGTTAGTTAACTTTAAGTTTTAAAGTTTATGTTATCACTTATTTTTCACAACATATTAAACATTTAAGTTTATTAGTGACATTATTGGTTTCGTGACGTTATGATTTATTTATTTACAAGTTTGCACGCGTAACAATTCATAATGAAGGTTTGATCAAGGCTTAGGCGAGAAATGGTAGCTTATGCGTAAACAGAGAAGTATACGCCAGAGACGCAAGCTTATGCGTAGGATCCTTACTTACGCGTAAGAAATATTACGCGAGGAAAAGGGGACCTTATGCGTAAAGCTTACGCAGAGGCGATATAAACCTTACGCGTAAGGCTTACTCGTAAGAGTAGACCTTATGCTTAGAGGTCATCACACGCATATCCTTCACGTGATACGCCGTAGTCCCTTTGTAGAACTCACGCAGAACGCCACGCCGAAGATTTCTCTTACGATAACATGCTACGCGTAAGGTGATCCTTATGCGTAGATGGTTAACAACCTTGATTCTCGATTTTTACGAGTAGCAAACCCGAAATAAAATTCATCATAACATCAATATTAACACACATTCATTGTATAAATGATCATGGCATGAAAACTTATCAAATAGTTTACGCAGAAGAACCTTATGCGAGACTTAAACCCTAATAGTTCAAAGATTACGATAAGAAATCTAACCATAGGAATTGACACCAAAGTTTTTCGTAGTTCTTAGATGTCATGTGAGTGTAATGACCAAGTTTTAACATTCAATTCTCAATGAATCAAAAATACCCAAACGTGAAGAACATTAAACCCTAATTTCTAATTTACAATCAATTAGTGTTTCGGGTTGTTTTAAAGTTAAGATATGATCAATTCATCATGATAACAACATCACACAACAATCTTTATCACCAAAACATTCACATTTGAAAACACCCAAACCCACGATAAACCCTAATTTTCAAAATCCATCAATTCGTGTATCCGGGTGCATTTTGAGGATAAAATGATATCATTGATGTTATAGAAACGTTTTGACACTATATTTTAACCACAAACACACACCAATGATCATGTGTTCATACGCATATGCGAGAACACAAAATCACTCATATACAACATTTGACCGTTGGATTTGCATGAAATTCAAAACCATTGTTTAAAAACATGTTAAGAAACATGAAACCACTTACAAATTGATGATCCAAAACACGGATTTGTTGAACGATTTTTAGGCGAGGATTAGTTTGGTGTGTGTAATAAATGTGAAGATAATGTTAGGTGGAGGAGTTTTATTAGAAAATACTTTAAGCTTTTGACGCTTTTAGTCCCTCCACCTTTTCCATTTTCATCCAAAGCCTTTAACTTCCATTTTGGTTACCAAACGAAGAATATTTGAAATAACTTTGACGACACTCCCTTCGACTTAAGAAATAATGAAAGGTTATAAATTTTAGTCCGAGGAGTGTCGAAACCGTAAATGTGACCACCAATATTAAAGAAACAACCGGATAAGGTAACATGCAAGTACACGGTTATTTTGAAACAGCTATATTTATTTTCTCCCTCAACACTTGATCGAAAAAATACCGAATTTTGAAAGATTTGAGTGTTGACGGAAGAAATGTACTTGCCATGTTGAAAGAAAAATAGATAGAAGAATATTTTTGTTGTTTTATCGATTTTATATTTTTGTATTTTGTTTTGAAAAATATTTACAAAAGAGATTTTGGTGTTTGATCTGTTTTTAAGACTGTTTTAAGAGTTCATCCAATTCCTCTTGAGTCAAACACCGATACCAACCGTGGACCAACTCATTAAACCTAGCGGAGGCAAGGCTTTGGTGAGTAGATCCGCCAATTGGTATTCTGCACCCACTAAGTATAATTCAACTGCACTGCTCCACATGGTCCTTGATGAAATGATAGCGAAGATCGATGTGCTTTGATTTCGAGTGTCGAATCGAGTTGCACGAGATCGCAATGGCACCGATTGTCGCAGACATCGATTTCACAAACACGTAACCATAGTCTTTGAGTTGTGTTCTCATCCGATGACTTGAGCACAACATGCCGACATGGCTACATATTCTCGCTCGTTGATGACAATGATGTACAATCTCGCTTCTTCGATTGCCGTGACACCGCTTATCACCAAGAAATTGTAGTGCTCCTCAAGTACTTTTCCGTGAATCTAAACATCCCGCGTGATCAAGATCTCAAAAAGCGATTAGTTCAAAACCGTAATCCTTCTGATACCGATCCCCAAGTTAATGGTTCCTTGATGTATCGGAGGATTCTTTAGCCTCGTAGAGGCGGGTTTCAGTTGGTCTTGATCGATAACGGAGCATAGATAAACGGCAAAGACAATGTCGTCCGCTAGTCGTTAGATACATGAGAGACCCAATAATACTTTGGTATTTGGTAGGGTCCACTAATTTCCCATGTAAATCGCTCTAGCTTCTTGGTATGAGTCATTGGTGTGGCATAAGTGTCATGTGTTTTCATTCCAAATTTGTTTAACAATTCAAGGGCATATTTGGATCGACTCAAGAAAATACCACGGGTGATTGATGAACTTGCAGTCCTAGAAAGAACGTAAGTTCACCCATCATGGACATTTCAAAATTTTTCTTCATTAGTTTTGCAAAAGCGATTGAGTACTTTTTATGTGTAGACCCAAAATGATGTCATCCACGTAAATTTGAACAATTAAGATATGTGCCCCGTGATATTGTATAAAAGAGTAGGGTCGACCGAACCTTTGGTGAAATTATTGGCAATGAGGAAAGATGATAGCTTATCGCATCATGCCCGAGGAGCTTGTTTGAGACCATACAGAGCTTTGTTCGCTTTGTAGACATGGTTCGGGAACTGGATCAACGAATCCTTCCGTTGGTCGACATAAACCGCTTTTCAGTTGTCCATTGAGAAACGCAGCTTTGACATCCATCCGAAAGACCGCCATATTCATATGAGCCGCGAACGCGAGAAATATCCGAACAACCTCAAGACGAGCAACCGAGCAAATGATTCTTCAAAGTCAATACCTCCTCCCGTCGATAACCCTTAGCCACCTAGACGTGACTTGTTTCGATTACGCCCTTCAAAGATCCAATTTGTTCTTCCAATCCATTTAAGACCAATGACGAGACCCCGTTGGTCTTTCAACCGCCCCATACTTCAAGACGCTTGAATTGGTTGAGTTCTTCCCGCATGGATTCAATCCATTGTCTTTGTCATTGCGCCTTTAATGTTTTTAGGCTCGATTGGCAGACAAGTGAGTGCATAAATGCAATGTTCACCATCCGTGCGAAGACGTTGTCTCGTAACGATCGGTTGATTCGGGTTGCCAATAATATTTGCCGAGGATGGTCTTTTGTCCATCGATGTGTAGAGGTTGATGTTGGTATACATTGTGCGATTTCGAGGATTCAAATGGTTTGTTGATGATTCCGCGACATCAAAAGCAGCTTCATTAGCAAACGGGTTAAAGAACGATTTGGATCAAAATCGCAGTGGGGGTACTTCATTAAGAACATCATCACCGGTTCATCATTGTTGGAAGCGGTTTGTTCAACTATTGTGGTGGAGTCAATCGGTGGTGCTTCTTCAAATGAGTTGTTGTAGCAGTGTATCGTATAAGAGTAGTATCGTTGAGCAATGAAACAAGCGGATACACCGAGCACGCTCATCAATATCGCCACCGAACAAAGGAGCAAATAGTCTTTCCATTTGTTGACGAGTGAGTGGGGCTTTGTTCACCGATGATGGGGTTTGAGGAAGTTTAAGCGGTTGTGACCGGTTCCAAGTCGTTATGCTCGTAAGCCATAGTGAAGAAGTTTCATAATCGCCCCCAAACCGACAACCGCCTTTAGCAGATTTAAAACTTTGATGAAGTCTACATTTCTCTAACTTTGAAGGTTTCAAGATGCAATGAATTTGTAGATGAGCAAGAAACCACACAAAGAAAATCGACTAATTGCGGAAGATCCGCTCGAGGGTAACATGCCGTAAATCAACAAGATCTTCTCACGTATGTAGACGATCACACCAAACAAACCACGAAAGACTAAATGATACGACTTTCCTTGAATGTTGTGGTCTTTCGAATACTAATCACCGTGAATATGCAATAACTCGATACCAAGACCGTGTGAGGCATCATAACATCATATTTGGGTAACTTCACACAAGATCACCCGTGAAATTGAGACGATAACACCAAAGTGAGACGCTTGAGCCACATATCGCCTTATTTCTTCCCTAATTGAAGAAATTCAAGAAGGCATTGGGTTTTCGCAGAAGCATGTGAAGAACAAGGAAGCAATGACCACCTACACACTCTCTCCCCTCGATGTTTTCAATGATTCGTAATCATACACCACGATGTTGATGATGAATTGAAGACAACAAACCATGTATAAGGAGACAATAAACCATGTATGTCCAATTGATCGAACAAGTGTGAAGTACCATAAATATCTCGTGAGAATCAATCACGATAAAACATCTATGCTCATTATGTTGATCATCACCGTGTCATTGTTGTTGGAAGCAGCTTGATCTTCCGTTATAGAAGATTTGAGGTTGTTGTTGTAGATTCTGTGTATCCGAAATTAGAGTATTATCGGTTGTGCAATGGAAACATTCGATACATCCAAGCACGACTTTTGGCGTAATCTTTAACCGTAGGAGCAAGCAATGTTTCCAATTCATGACGATTAAGTACAATGGTGGAACAAAGTGATGGATCATGATATTTTTACGGTGAGAAACGGGTCCTACTGTTGTATTGCAAGAGAAGCCATAGTCGTTGTACCTTCATAGAAAAATAGAAGGGGGCAAGGAAGAGAAAACATGGATCCCCAAGTGTAATCGGGTTCCGGATGTTAGAAGCATAAAGATGTAGTGTCAATTATCTTCTTGACACCGAACATGCTATTTTGATGATTTCCTTCCCGCCTCGTGGATGGATGTTGTTGGTATCCCACTTGTTTTGGTGCAACTACTTAGTATCTTGCTCGTAGGAATCCACCTAAGACTAACAGCTTTGAAAATCCTACCCGTTGGTATCCATCTAAGGTTAGATCTAGGGATGTTGAAACTTTTGGGAAGAGTCTCTGCCCTATATGGATCCACCTATTAGGTTTTCGATATTTTACATTTAGATCAACGGGTTTATTTCTAACGCTTGTTGAGTTAACTTAGGTTTTGGTTTGCTACTACTGTGTAGTGTTCAAGAATACACTGAAGGTGATACACTAGGTCGTGAACCTAAGATTCCATCCTTTGAAGAAGTGCCCTTTTCCTAGCCTTTTCTAGATCATAGTTCTTGTATGCGCATTTGAATCATATGAATTTTTAATTTTAATGCTCGGTTTAGACACGTTGTTCGAACTAATCCTAGATTTGCCAGAGCACCACATGTTGAGGTTTAATGAAACAGGTATAATGTAAAACAGTTTAATGTAAACATGTTTAATGTAAATGTAAGCATTATTCTTAGGCCGTGAATGTGGAGTGACCGGTTTTATCAAATGATTATTCTCAACAACTTGGGAGGGAAACCGTGGTTTTGAAGATTTTGAACGCTCGATTTAAATGCGCTTGGTTGTCTAACTACGATTGTTTTCTCAAAGGTTGTAGAGACGATTTCCCAAGATTGTTGGTTTAGCAAAATTAGTATCCACACTCTTGTCGCTAATCTTCTCGTTTGTTTTGTAAAGCAACATGTGCAAGCCCTTTGCTTGAATTTGAGCCTTTAAATGCTCATTTTCTTTTACTAATGTATCCACACGATTACTTTGTTCATTTGAATACCGACCATTGTGTTCAAGAAAAGATTTGTTTTGTAGTTTAAGTTCAAGAGAGATGCAATGTGCCTCTAGTTTTGAAAAATCTTTATGAAACCGAGCAATGGTCTTTTGAGAAGAATGTTTTTATTCAAGAGTTTGATTTGACGCTTCAGCTTGAATTGTTAACAAGTAAGGGCTCGTATATGAGATAGTTGTTCGACATTGTGCAACACATCGTCAACCTCTCCTTCATTACTAAATTCAGTTGCTCAAGATGTTGTGTCGCATTTGCAATGTAATATGATCAAATGAGATTGTACCTCGACCATCCGCTCGTGTCGCTGTCATAGGTGGGTAAGATATCTTCCTCAACCATTTGTTCTTCGTCACGCTTGGGCTCGTGTCGTAGTTAAGTATGATATCTTCTCCAGATCCGTCGTCATCCCGCTTCAATGCTACAACCTCATTGTCCGTGACACGACATGATGCAAGAATCACAACATTCTCAACATCCATTTGAGCATTCCTTTCATGTACATCAACTCTTTCACCTTGCACGATCGGGATATCGGAATTTGATGATGTCTCGACGCTTCTTGAGCCGAGCCATGTATCCTTCTTTCAATGCCACAAATGCCTTTTCATCTTCGTAATCCATTTCACTCCCCCGGTAAGAATCAAAGAGAAGAAAAGGTGAGAAGTCGATATAGCACACAGAAGGTCGATATAGTGAATTTCAATTTCCTTCCAAAAATAATTTTGATAAATTTTGTCTCCCAAAATTTGAAATTCACTATAAAATTCAATTCTAAGGTTGTAAGAAAATTTGAGTTATGACAATTTTGACGCCAAATTTTACCCGAAAAATTTGAATTTGGGCCCAAAATTTGAATTTTGACCAAAATTTTCACAGCTTAAACCAAAATTTGAATCTCGTAAAATTGAACGCTTAGTCTCCTAAAAATTAAATTTTACTCAAATTTTCCGCCAAAAATTTTTTTTTTTTTTTTTTTTTGATAACTTGTGTTGATGGATCTTTGTAGTCGAATTTTGTTGATGAAGTATCCTTAGGCGAGAAATCACAATAAAGCCAAGTAGCACTTATGCGTAAAACACCAAAGTTACGCGTAATAAAGAAGAGTTACGCGTAGGTTTAGCTTACGCGTAAGTAAGGAGAAAACACTAAAGTTATGCGTAAACAAGAAGTTAGCGAGAAAACTTAGGCGAGGATTACCTTATGCGTAAGACAAAGCTTAGCGTAAGATAAATCTTATGCGAAGAGTTCTACGCGAAGCTTATGCTTATGCGTAATTTTAGGGTTTTGCTCAAGTGATCTTTACACTATCACAAAGGCAAAAGATATCCCAAGTCGACGATTTTCGTGCTTATCCAAGCAAGAAAACACGGAGTAAACCACTAAATCAAGATCAAACCAAGGAATAAAGTTACGCGTAGTTTAGGGTTTTGATACGCGTAGAACTACTCGTAAAATGATTTTGCCCAAAGATGTTTCTAAACCAGATTTTTGTGATGAAATAGCTTCAATATCACCAAAATAACACAAAAGTGTGAAACTTGATGATCCAAAGCGCCTAAAACAAGTTACGCTGTAGAATGAAACCCACATTCAAAAACAAGCTTCAAAACTATGATCCACGCAGAAGGTTGAAACTTTTGCCAAAAACAGTTATTTTAACACCTTAAAACATTGAAAGTACAAGAATCTTGGATTAAAAAGTGTAAAAAATGTTTTTAAGCAAACCAAAGTATCAACAGACGAACCGTATGTTCTACGCGTAGGACCAAAACCCACTTCAAAAACAATACGCTCACCCAACTATTTGGCGATTGATACCATCGTTAGGTCACTAGTTTTACAACACAAGCATCAAGAGAAAGAGATAGAGAAGAGATAGAGATCGGTTGAACAATAACCAAACACACACTAGTATAAATAGAGGCCATTTGTGAGCATATGAGACACACACTTCAAATACAAATCTCTACTCATCAAACAAATTTTAAGCTCTCAAATTCGTCCTTAGAAGTCCAGGAAGTTTGAGTTCCGAAGTTCCACATTTGGAGGCCAAATCACCAAGAAGTCTACCCCAATACATTGGGAATCATTACTTCACCATTTGTAATCTTGTTCCAAGCATTGTAAGACTTTTAATCATGTTTTCTAATGTTCAAAGTTCCGAGTTTATGTTCATGTTTGCTATGAGTGGCTAGTTTTTTATACACTTACTTAAATGATGTTGATTATCATATGATTAGTTAGTGATTGTGTTAACATGTTTTAATTCAATTTCAAGTTGATTCTAAGATCCAATTGTGCTAAAGTTTCGTAGTGACATTTGTTAATCAAGTTTGGCTAATTGATAGTAATCGTAGAGGTCGAAAGAACTTATTGTTATTCAACTAGTCATAATCATTTTGTCTATGGATGATTGTTTTACCCATTATTCTTGATTATACAAAGGAACTAAGGTGTGGTTGTAGTAGAAACGCTTTTGATTATCAAATTGGATTGGTTGGAAACATCTAAAAGGTCGTAAGATTAGTTGTTGAGAATCAATTGTAGCCTTTTGTCTATGATCGGTTACCTTTTGTATTGACCATTTCTTAAGCAATTTGATGAAACAAATGGATGTTTTTGTGTTTAAGTTTATGTATGTAGACTTATGAAACTTGAATTGATCTTGAATTGATTGGTTAAACGTAATGCTTGTTTTTATGAACTAAAATCTTGATGAAGGTTTAACTTGTAAGAACAATAGATTAGTCTTCCAACTAATTATCATAACCCACATGTTAAGAGGTTAACACAATCACATTA
The DNA here is from genome assembly GCA_022545495.1 of Chrysanthemum lavandulifolium. Taxonomy (NCBI): domain Eukaryota; kingdom Viridiplantae; phylum Streptophyta; class Magnoliopsida; order Asterales; family Asteraceae; genus Chrysanthemum; species Chrysanthemum lavandulifolium. The sequence goes on from CM040240.1 coordinate 155,646,867, forward strand.
ATCTATGATATGAAACTAGTTTAAGCAAGTGTAGTTTTTAATCATCCAATTTCATTATATCTATTTGCTTTGTTATATGTTTTGATAGACTCGTTGATTCAAACTTGTGTTTAGATTCACTCAAATCCTCGCGAACCATCCCGACTTACCTTCATAATCTTGCTATAACGGACGAGTATACTTGCTCGTATGTGTTATTGGTAATATTGGTAATTCACCTTTATAAATTATAAACTTGTACACACGTAGCACATCAAGTTTTTGCGCCACTGTCGGGATTTGATTGTGTTTCAAAGAAGTTTTGAATTTCCTCACCGATTCAACCAAAATTTTTCTCTCGAACCTTAACCGATCCGGTTGTCATTCAACCGAATCGTTACGATTTTACCCATAACTCAATCGGTCTAACCGATCGGTCGCATCCCGCAACCGATCCGGTTACCTAATCGACCCGTAAAAACTGTTTGTTGTTTGTCCGTGTGTTTAAATATTGCCCGGATTTCTAGGACATTGTATGAACACTCGAGCAGCGGAATAGAACCAATTACACCTCTTACCAACCCCGAACGCTTGATTCAAGAAGAAGAAGAACACTTTTCATACCATTGGAAAATCGTACCAAGAGTACCAAACCCACCATTTGATAACCTTGTAGAAGCCAAAGTTGTTTACAACCCTTTCACCAATTTACCTTTTCCTATGGCGGACGATCAACCCATGGGAACCAACCGAGCAGTAGCACCAACCCCGAAAGTGCTATTGTTGCTTTCAATCTTGGTGACAACTTCACCGTGAAGGGACATCACCTTTCTATGATCAAAGACCGTCAATGGTCGTGCGGCCGATCCGACAAGCAATTTCAATTCATGAAATTTTGCATGTTCCGTTATGGCAACACCGATGTCAATGCCATCAAACTCAAACTTTTCCCATCATCACTCCGGAGATGCTAAAGTATGGTACAATGAATTAACCCTGTGAATCATCAATACTGGGAGGAGATGAGGCAAGCTTTTGTGTTTCGATTCTTTCCACCGCCATGTTTGATCGACACGGGAGAAATTGCTTTCACCCAAAACCCAAACGAATCACTTGTCAAGCTTGGCTTCGAATGAAAGATTTGCTTCAGAGTTGTCATGGACATGGACTATCCAAAGGAACCATTATCCAAATCTTTTACCATGGACTAGATGAAATCTCTCAAGGCATCCTTGATGCCGGAGGAATTTTTTCTATAAGACTCCCAACGATGCACATCAATTGCTCAAGATCGAGTACTTCTCAAACTTGATTGGTCCAAAGATTCCAAAACTAAACCTCTCCAAAAACGGTTGCTTTTGTCGAAAACACCGATACCTCAAAACTCATGGAGAAGATGGAAGCGTTAACCTCAAAAATTGACTCGCAAGACAAAGATATCAAAGATGAAATGAAGGAAATGCGAGACGGATGCAACAATTGTGGAGGAAATCATCCATCGTCCGAAAAGCGACGATAAACCTATGGGTGGACCGAAGGAAGGAGAAGCGAGTTACGCCAAGGAGGATACCGTGGAGGAGGATATCGAGTAATTATTACGGTCGAAATTTGAAATTGGCAAGATCGCCGACCAAGGGATGACAACCGTGATTCTCAACCACGAACCGACGATCCACCACCACAAAACCCCGACAAAAGATGGAAGAAACCGAATTCGAGAAAACCATGAGAGAATTCAGAGTCGGTAAAAAATCGCAAATGATTTTATCAAAATCAATTTTTCAATCTCAAAGCCAAAGTTGAGCAAGGATGTAAAAATCATCAAGCATCTATCCAAGATCTTGAAAACAAGTTTGGCGACTTTTCGACCAACATTCCTCTAGACCATCCTCGTTCATTACCAAGTAATACCCAATCCAACCCAAAACCATCAAATGATAAAACGCATCGCCCACCACAAACAAGAAATGAGCATATCAATGTCGTTTCACAAGAAGTGGTCTCGATGATCCACCACCAAATCCTAATACTCCGTCACCATTGATAGTGAGGATGAAACCGAGGAACCAAACACAACTCAAACCACCAAAAGAAAAACATTCCATCCGCAAGGCGATACACCAAAAATTCCTTATCCTCAACGCCTAAAGAAAGAAAAGATGGAAGAACGTTATAAGAAGTTCATTGAAATAATTAAAGAGGTTAGACTCAATGTTCCTCTCGTTGATGTCTTAGCCGGAATGCCCAATTACGGAAATTTTGAAAGAACTTAATAACAAAAGCAAGCTTGAGCAAATATCGCCTACTTTCCTTAACGAAGAATGCTCACTATTGTCCAAAACAAGATCCCACCAAAGCTCGGAGATCCCGGGAGCTTTCTTATTCCATGTACTTTCGGAATAATGTTAAATGTGATGCTTTGGCCGATCTTGGCGCAAGTATCAATTTGATGCCTTATTCATCAGATTCCAAGTTGTGCAACAACAAATGAAACCAACAAAATGAGCATTCGATTAGCAAATCATTCCTATCAATATCCCTGGAATCGCCGAGAATATGCTTGTTCAAGTCGGTAAATTCATTTTTCCCGTGGACTTTGTAATCTTGGAAATGGAAGAAGATAGTAAAGTTCCACTCATCTTAGGAAGACCTTTCCTAAATACCGATGCAATCATCAAAGTGAAAGGAAAAGAACTCAACCTTGAGTTGGGAAGATCGAATCACTTTTCTAATCGATAAAGCGATGCGCTACCCACATTCCAAAGTTGATGACACTTGTTTTAACATCGATATTATTGATGAAGTCACCGATGAAGAATTGGACGCATTACTTAACGAATCCGATCCATTCATGACTACTTCAAAAATCAATGAAACAGATTTTGACAAAGAGTTTGATGATTTCATGAAAGTAGAATTCAAGGAGATAACTCGTAAGAAGAAGAAATGGAGGAAGAGGAAGAAAATTTTGAAGAAATAACTTTCAATGACGAGATGCGAATTAAATCCTCTATCGAAGAACCACCCACGATCTCGAACTCAAACCTCTCCCTGATCATCTTGAATATGCTTACTTGGAGGAAAACTCACTTCTTCCAAAGAGTCATATCTTCATTGCTCGAGGATAGTGAGAAAGAAAGTTTAGTTTCGTCCTCAAAATCACAAACAAGCTTGAAAACATCCGACATCCCGTGAATTAGTCCCACTTCGCAAACACAAAATCAATTTTGAAGAAGGGATTAAACCTGTGGTAGAACGTCAACGCCGACTCAATCCCAACATGAAAGAAGTTGTTAAAAGGAAATCATAAAACTTCTCGATGTCGGAATCATTTACCCAATTGAGGATAGCCCTTGGTAAGTCCTGCTCATCGTGTTCCCAAGAAAGGAGGAATGACGGTTGTGACTAATGAGCGAAATGAACTAGTTCCAACTAGAACCATCACCGGGTGGCACGCTTTGTATTGACTATCGTAAGTTAAACAAAGCCACCGTAAAAGATCACTTTCCACTCCCGCTCATGGATCAAATGCTTGAAAGACTAGCAGAAATAAATTCTTTTGTTTCCTCGACGGATTTTCGTGATATTTCCAAATTCCTATCGATCCTAACGATCAAGAAAAGACCACTTTCACTTGTCCTTTGGAACCACGATATCGGCGATGCCTTTTGGTCTTTGCAATGCACCGCGACTTTTCAAAGGTGTATGATCGCCATATTCCAAGACATGCTAGAAACCTCCATGGAAGTTTTCATGGATGACTTTTCGCCTTTGGAGACTCATTTGAAGCTTGTCTTTCTAATCTCGATAAAATGCTCGAAAGATGCTAAGTCGCACATCTTGTCCTTAATCGGGAAAATGTCACTTTATGGTAACCAAGGAATTGTGCTTGGCCACAAAATCTCAAAGGTGAATGGAAGTAGACAAAGCAAAGGTCGATGTCATCTCAAAACTTCCACCACCAACTAACGCCAAAGCCGTTAGAAGTTTTTAGGACATGCCGGTTTTACCACCGATTTATCAAAGATTTTTCAAAATATCTCGTCCGATGACAAAACTTTTGAGAAAGAATCTATCTTTGACTTCAATGTCGATTGCATAAAAGCTTTCAAACACCGAAATCTCAACTTACTAGTGCTCGATCATGGTTTCACCTAATTGGTCACTACCTTCGAACTTATGTGCGACGCAAGCGATTTTGTCGTTGGAGCCGCCTTAGGCCAACGTGAAGGAAAACACTTTCGCCTATATATTTTGCTAGCAAGACACCGAATAGTGCTCAAGAAAATTATACCGTGACCGAAAAGAATTATCGTCGCTTTTGCGATTCGACAAATTCGATCATACCGTGCTCTCAAAAATAAATGCTTTTACCGATCATTCAGCGCCAAGTATCTGCTCACCAAGCAAGATGCTAAACCACGCCTTATTCGATGGATTTTGCTACTCCAAGAATTTGACATCGAAATCAAAGATAAGAAAGGAGCAGAAAATCTTGTCACGATCACTTATCTCGCCTTGAAAACCCCGATCTTGAGGAGTTAAAAGAAGAGGAAATCGATGATTATTTTCCGATGAAACTCTCATGACCATCGATGGAACCGACGATCCTTGGTTTGTCGACTTTGCGAACTACCTCGCAGGAGGAATTCTTAAAAGGTCTAACTCATGCTCAAAGAAGCAAATTCTTTTCGAACTTAAATACTATTTTTGGGAAGAGCCATATCTTTTCAAAATGTGTCCCGACGGAATGATCCAAGATGTGTTTTCGGTTCAAACCCGCAAAATTCTTGACGAATGTCATCATGGCCCAACTGGGGACATTATGGTCCTTCCACCACGCCTAAAAAGTTTTTGATGTCGGATTCTATTGGCCAACAATATTCAAAGAAGCACACACACTTGTTCAAAATTGTGACGCTTGCCAAAGAACCACCAATCTCTCTCAAGAGATGAAATGCCATTAACAAGCATTCAAGTGTGTGAAATATTCGATATTTGGGGAATAGATTTCATGGGACCTTTCCTAAATCCCACAAATTCAATACATTCTCGCTATAGATTATGTGTCCAAATGGGCGAAGTCAAGCTTTACCAACAAACGATGCTCGTCGTCGTTAATTTCCTCAAAAGCTTTTCGCTCGTTATGGAATTCCCAAGGCATTGATAAGCGATCGAGGAACCCATTTCAGAACCAACAAATGGAGAAAACCATGAAAAGATATGGAGTTCATCATCGATTCGCGACGGCCTATCATCCACAAACCAAAGGGTCAAGTTGAAAATACCAACAGAGCTCTCAAAAGAATACTAGAGAAAACAAAGGAAGGACAATCCTTCAAAGGTGGGCAAAGAAACTTGACGATGCTCGTGGGCATTTCAGACGGCTTATAAAACTCCAATTGGCACAACTCCTGCTGCACTCTTGTATGGAAAGACTTGTCATTTGCCGCTCAAGTTGAACATCGTGCTTATTGGGCTCTCGTAAAACTGTAACACCGATCTCAAAATAGTCGGAGAAAAGAGATTCCTCGCAATTGCACGAACTCGATGAATTAAGACCGAGCTTATGAAAATTCCAAACCAGATAAAGCTAGAACAAAAGCTTATCACGATAAAAGCTACGAGTTCGAAAAGAATTCAAAGTCGAGATAAAGTTCGCTTTTAACATGAAATTCAAATTCAAAGCTCCTAAATTACAACCAAAATGGTTTGGACCATATATCGTTAAACATGGATATCCATCCGGTATGTCGAACTCTATGACAAATGTGGTGGAAGTTTCATTGTTAATGGGCACCGAATCAAGTTATATTACGACAAGGAGCAAACGAATGAAGTTTCAGCTTGCAACAGCTTCCGAAAATGAATTCAAACTATCACCTTTGTAGCACCATTTCCGTGAAGAATCCCACAAATTGTTCCATGGAAACCATCTCACGAGTTCGTCTGGGACGATATTGAAGCTACCGGTGAAGAATTCATGTACATCCCCGAACTTTTCAAAATGTTCAAGGTCGCTCTTGTGGCCAAGTGAATTGGGAAGATTCGAGTCAGCCGATGACTCTGTAATAAAACAAGCGCTTCGGGAGGCAACCCGTGTGTTTCAGATTTGATTTTTTTGTGGTCACTCCCCAAAGTTTAAACCTTTGGTTGAACTTAATGTGGGGGGGTGCCACCTTTAATAAAACATTTTGTTTGTTTATAAGATGTGTGTGTAATGATTTCTCCATAAGGACGCTAGGAATGAAGAAAAGAATTTTAAGTCGATAAACTCGTTGACATATCCGGTTTCATCTCTATTTTCCCTATTTCTATACTTTGAAGTTAATTTTCATTGAGGACAATGTCTAACTTAAGTGTGGGGGTGAATAGGAAAATTAGAGTTTTCATGCTTAAATTTTAAATTTTGTTTGCCTTGTGATCTAGTTGTTTTCACACTTTTAGGATTATCTATTAGAATAATCGGATCAAACCACCGTAAACCGGTAATATTTGAAACTTCGAGATGTGTTCCGATTACTATTGCAATCCATTCTGGGATCGATAAACATTTGCTAGCACATATTATATCCCTTTTCCACTAAATTGTGAGGATTTGAGCCTATTTCATAAACAACATACATCTTTTATGCTTGGATCTTTTGCTATGAGTGTGCCGGTGATTTTATTTATTCTAGAACTTGTACTTGTAAATCATTACCGCATCGCAGTGAGATTGCATTCATGATATAAGTGAATTCGTGTGATAAAGAGGCACCTTAGATTTAACCCAAATGGCCTTCCATTTTACATCTAATGATATATTAGCTAGCCACATTGGTTAGTTAACCACCCACATGGACCCATTTGTAGTGCTCATTTTAGCACTAGATACCCCTAGTTACACCCTCTCGAGCCATCCTTTTCATTTTTGCTTCACCCGTAAAATACAAAAGATTTTACACTTTAAACCTTAGCCTAACCCGTATCAATGTCTAAACGGTTGGTTGCTAGTCGCCCGAAAGTGAAGATTGTTCAAATGATTATGAGTACCACATCCTTGTGAGATTGATTGAGCCATGCATATGTTATGTATAAATAAAAAAAAATGTGTTGAAAGTATGGAAATAATAGCCAATGTGCTATGATCGAAGAACAATTGTCATGGCAAAGCAAAAAGCTGTGGAAAGCAGAAAAGAAGAAATTGAAGCTATAATCATTTATTTGGTTCGTGGAATGTTTGGTAGCTAGCAACACGGGTATTAGACTTGATTTCATTTTTTTTAACACCAATTTCATAAACATTTCCATGCCTTATCCATACCCTTAACCCTAAGCCATATCATTATAACCCGAATAAAAGTCCTCTTTAGATGTTTTTACTTGGTGCTCACGCCACGTCGGTGGAGTTTTGTTTCTTGTACAAGCTTATGGTAATAATCTAATCATGACTGAGCAATGAGTGTGATTTATCTTGTTACTCCACTAAAATGAGTGATTGAGTGAATTATATTTCGTTCCTTTTTCGTGAGGTGTTTTGAAATGTTAATCATGCAAGAAAATCATTGGATATTGTCAAACATCTTGATGTTTCACCTTTATAAAGCATAATTGATGAATCTTCTCTCGTATTTATACTTGGTTGATTTGCATCACATTTTTCATAATCACGATCTTGTACCAGTGGATGTTTTTCCTAGATTTGCTTGAGGGCAAGCAAAGTTTAAGTGTGGGGGAATTTGATAACGCTCAGATTGTGCATGTTTTTAGTAGCGTTATGTGTGCTTTTATATATGTTATTTGGTTATATTTGCGTGATTATAGTGCTTAAACGCATCAAAAGATGTTTGTCTAGTGTTTATAACCAAGTGCAGGGAAACGGAAGGAAAGTAAAGAAATGTTCAAAGAATAGAAGATTCCCGCTTCAAAGAAGCCTAAATCAAGATCTCAAGGACCTTTGAAGACCATAGTGATTGAAGAACCAAGTTCTACAAGATAAAGAAAAGAAAAGATCAAGTTTCAGATAACTCAGAAATCCAACCGGATCGGTTACAAGTGTAACCGGATCGGTTGGAATATGACCGTAAACGCCAATGACCATCACCAACCGCTCGTCGCCACCGCAACCGAACGGTTGGCCCTTTTAGAAGACCAACCGGATCGGTTGGTCATATGACCGATCCGTTGGAGAAGTCGATCCGCCAAATCTTCATCACTAAGTTTCCCTTTGCATCCAAACGATTCTAGGTCCTTCTCTTGGTGTATTCTAGTCCCTTCCTTACTCCTTGGAGGCCAAGTTCAAGAATTAATACCCTAGGCTTTGGAATTAGTATAAATAGAGGCCATTTGTGAGCATATGAGACACACACTTCAAATACAAATCTCTACTCATCAAACAAAGCTTTAAGCTCTCAAATTCGTCCTTAGAAGTCCGTGGAAGTTTGGAGTTCCGAAGTTCCACATTTGGAGGCCAAATCACCAAGAAGTCTACCCCAATACTTTGGGAATCATTACTTCACCATTTGTAATCTTGTTCCAAGCATTGTAAGACTTTTAATCATGTTTTCTAATGTTCAAAGTTCGAGTTTATGTTCATGTTTGCTATGAGTGGCTAGTTTCTTTATACACTTGCTTAAATGATGTTGATTATCATATGATTAGTTAGTGATTGTGTTAACATGTTTTAATTCAATTTCAAGTTGATTCTAAGATCCAATTGTGCTAAAGTTTCAGAGTGACATTTGTTAATCAAGTTTGGCTAATTGATAGTAATCGAGAGGTCGAAAGAACTTATTGTTATTCAACTAGTCATAATCATTTTGTCTATGGATGATTGTTTTACCCATTATTCTTGATTATACAAAGGAACTAAGGTGTGGTTGTAATAGAAACGCTTTTGATTATCAAATTGGATTGGTTGGAAACATCTAAAAGGTCGAAGATTAGTTGTTGAGAATCAATTGTAGCCTTTTGTCTATGATCGGTTACCTTTGTATTGACCATTTCTTAAGCAATTTGATGAAACAAATGGATGTTTTTGTGTTTAAGTTTATGTATGTAGACTTATGAAACTTGAATTGATCTTGAATTGATTGGTTAAACGTAATGCTTGTTTTTATGAACTAAAATCTTGACGAAGGTTTAACTTGTAAGAACAATAGATTAGTCTTCCAACTAATTATCATAACCAACATGTTAAGAGGTTAACACAATCACATTAATCTATGATATGAAACTAGTTTAAGCAAGTGTAGTTTTAATCATCCGAATTTCATTATATCTATTTGCTTTGTTATATGTTTTGATAGACTCGAATCCATCCCATCTTACCTTCATAATCTTGATTCAAACTTGTGTTTAGATTCACTCAAATACCTCGCGAACATGAAGATCCCGACTTACCTTCATAATCTTGCTATAACGGACGAGTATACTTGCTCGTATGTGTTATTGGTAATATTGGTAATTCACCTTTATAAATTTAAAACTTGTACACACGTAGCACATCACGAGTAGGTGACTGGGAGTGGAGTAGGCAAGGAAGGTGTCCTTGTAGCCGAACCACTATAAATCCTCGTGTTGGTTTGTCTATCCTTTACTTATCGCTTACTTTTATTCTTGCATTACATTGTTTAATTTTATGTGGTTGATGTCTATGTTTGTGATACATACTTGGTCTTTCATATAGTCATAAACTATATTTAACACTTTACATATTATGACACGCTTGATCAAGAAAAGCAACCGGACTAATAATGGTGAAACTTGATTTATAATGAACCATTAATCTTGCGGAATCTTATGTGATATTAAGGGTTGGCCTTACATGCCGAATGCGTTAAATTCATCCTCGCGTCGAGATTAGCAAATGCAATGGTTTATACTATATTTGATACACAAGTTTTCGTTTGAAACGGAACGATTCACCGCCTCTATGTTTTCAAAATTGGTATCGAGCGGGTTGGCTCTAGTTTTAAAACAAATGGTTTTCAAAACGAGTAAGGTCCTTGTATCAAATTTCTGGTTAAGTCAAGCATAATATGAAAAGTGTTTTTTTGATTTCTTTCTCTTTGAAGTTTTGTTGTTAGATATCTTGTTAATCAAGCTTGAATAAAGATAAAAATGGATAATATAACTTCACTAAAAAGTTTACAAAGGGTAAACCTTTTCGTCGGGTCAAAACATGCATATTTGTAATTATGTTTCATATCCGCGGATCTCTCAGGTTACACTGGACGGATCCCTCAAGCAAGGGATCCGTGGGATCTGTGGTACAGAAAACTGCTTTTTGTCTCGAATTTCAAAATTCATAACTAATTAACCGTAAGTCGTTAAGTCGTGCCAACTATCGCTTGAAAGGTATTTGAGATACTTTCATTTAAAATGATTTCATAAACTGATTCAAAACAAAATTTACGAATCATTGATTTATAATAGAAAATCATTTTTGGTCATAACTTTGCACAAACTTTTGATCTAATTGAAGACGGATGTTTTCATCTTTGAATAACAATGTGTCCTCTTTTGAAATTAAGGTTTTAATCATATTTATAAAAGAAACTAATCAAGCTTGGTATACATGTTTATATTTAACACAAAGCGATGAAAAGAACTTTCGTATGCTATGCTAAATGATAAATTGTCTTCCTTGCATTACTTGATTATTTGCTTATCTCAAATAGCTTTTGTGCTTGTTTGTTTGATTATTTGCTTATCTCAAAGTTAGTTTGTTTAAACTCTTGAATGTTGATCGATTTAAGGACCGTTCAATTTTATTTTATATCCAATATATTATGATTGGTTATCGATTTTTCATTCATTCATGTTGTTCGCTTGTACGTGTTGTTCACTTTAAACGAGTTGTCGTTTCAATATGTTCTTATGCAGCTTGATATTTTAGACGACAACCTATTATAATTTTGCATGAAATTACACTTATCAGTAACTACTTAAAACTACTCGTTTGTGGGTAATCTCACGTACCCTGTTACCATGGACGGACCTATTTAGGAGCCGGGTGTGACACGGGTCACACCCGATTTTAAGTTACGAAATGTAAATTGTTTCTAAAATATGTCTTTTTTTAATAATACGTGCAACCCCCATTTTTGCTAAAAAATCTACAGTGCAACTTTAGAACCGATAATTATAAACAAACAAATAACCGATATTTATAAACAAACATTTGTGCAACACCTTATAAAAATCTGTGAGTTTGTCTCTGCCCGTTACTCGATGTGTTCATCTAGCAACTGCCGGAAAGTTAAGTAGTTGTGAAAGTGGAAAAGGGTAGGAAAGTTAGCAGTGATTGTAGCGAGTGCCAAGTGGCACATGTGGAAGGTTTCGAATGTCCGACGGCGGCTAGAACCATGGTTTTGACATTAAGGATAACTTATAGGATTTGGACAAATTTAGCAAGGGTAAGATAGGCAACAGATTTTCGTGTGTGAAGGTAAAAGTGCCCATGTACATATCAATTCCTTTTTTTAATTTGTGCAGTCAAAATCATGGAGATACAAAAAGCTATCAATTGACTTTTGTAATTTTTTAACATTAAAAATACTAAAATTTAAAACAGAGTAGTTGCAAATTTATCCGACGCTGGAGGTTGTATTAAGAGTTTTCCTCTTTGGTCAGTCCACCGCAATCATATTCACATAAGACGTGATTGCCCATATGAACGAGTGCAATACCCGTGCGTTGCTCGGGTACACCTATTTTAGATGACGTTTAGATAAGCTAGAAAGCGGTAAATATAAAGTTACAATGATAAGTGATATCGAACTTCAAAACTTGATATTATTCAATAACATTTTAAAGTTTGAGGGATTCAGCAACATTTTCTGAAATGGATAGCCGAGTCTATCACGATAATCGTATATACTTAATCACAATTTTGGTGAAAAGTTGTTGAGTAAACTGGTAGTAGTAAACATAATGTTTTCAGCTACAATAGAGTTTCACATCATAAGAAGAGATACAAAATAACACGGTTAAACCATCATTCGTAATCTTAAAAAATAAAAACACTTAGAAATGGTATAAGATTATATTACAAACCTTATTGGAATTCTCAAATTTTCCATCTTGATCCAGAGTTATTCATTTACCTAAGAAGACATAAAATTGCACAATTATTGTGAAAGATGAATGAGATGCATGTTATATTCTCATATAATTTATTTTCTTCTTTTTCTTTACGTATCTCATTAAATTTACATAAGGACAACAAAATGAACCTGTAACAAAGAATGCTACTCGAAACCTTCTTGATACCTTAATCATTTTGTTAATGGGTATTTTCTCTTTCGCCTATGACTTTCTAAAAGTGTGTTACATGTGAAATGTAATGCAGGTCTATCGATTATTGTATTACTTATATAATGGTACTTAGAGAAATACAATTAAAGTTTATACTTGATCAATTTTATTTTCAAATTAGAAATTGAAAATAGCATATTTATAGAATAATTATAGGTAATTATATGTATGTTTGATCTATTCGTTTTGCTTAACTTGCTTATAAACATCTTTCTAAACTCGTTGCTAAGAAAAGGAATTGTTGGCACATTTATCCATAACTTCATGTATTTAGAAACGTGCCTTAATTCATCAACTGAATCACTAAAAGGTTGGAAAAAAAAGTCATTTTTTGAGTCTTTAGTCACCGAGAAGACTACTTTTGTAGCTTAAAAACTTAGGACACCACTTTTAGACAACTTTGACTTGTAATTTATGTGGCTTAGATCAATTAATATAGTGATCCCATGGATGAAACAACTTGCCATGTCATTATATTTTCTCACTGCTCCACCAGCAATAGAAAAAGAAATTGTAAATTTCTAAATAATACATTTTCCATATATAACTTATTAAACTTAAATTATATCAACTTATTCTTGTGTATTTCTTTTTTCTTTTTACTTTTAGTACTTATAAATTGTAAGATTGGGTAAGAAGTTGAAAGTAGAAGAGATTGTATCCCATATTGAAAGAGGGAAATAAAGAAGTGAGTGAGATATAAAATGTAGCAAAACCCTAGTAGTGTCAAGTTTGGTGCTAGTAAAATTTGATATATAATTATTTGTAGTTTATGATTTCAAATTCAAGTATATGTATAATTATTAAATATTTTAGAAGTAAAATATTTTAAAGTTATGTCTTCGGCTCGATTAGCTAGTTTGGCTCATTGAGCTATTCGTTTGGCTTGTTGGCTCGTTTGATAAACAGGCATTCTAACGAACCGGGCTGAACATTAGTTTTAAAAGCTCGACTAGTAAAACTAATCAATCTCTAATTTTTGTTCGGACTCGAGGTCGAACTTAAAACTATTAAGTTTGAGCCGAGCTAAACGCGCGAGCTCAAACTCGAGTAGCTCGTTAAAAGCTCGACTTGTTAACACCCTTCTTCACGATATCCATTTATCATCTCTAGGACCTTTATAATTTATGAGTTATGATCACATCAAACTAACTTTTTTGCATATTAATAGTGACACTGATATTTTTAAAGACAATGGATTAATATTCAACATAACGATACATGGACCCCAAAACTTTGCATCATCTAAGCTGTATAACTTCATGCTTAGAACTGTTAAATATTTAATTAATAAAAAAAAAAGTTCTGTTAATAACTAGATAAAATTATATGAAAATCAATTCTGTTAAACCAGAATTAATAGAAAATGGGGATGGACAAGCTGTCTAAAATGCTTATTTGCTCTTTTTTTAAAACAATTTTTTTATTAAAACCTGCAAAAAGTTAGACAACTAAACAAAATTTACAACATTACATGCGGATAAATTTTAAAGGGTTGATTGTTTTTAACCAATACTAAATGTGTTCAGAATAAGGAAAACTCGTATTCATGCTGATTTGATGTAGACTAGCGGCTGCACACAGTCCAACAAGGCAACAAAGATCATACAATCTGTTGACAAAATCTAAAAAACCGTTTTAATTTAAGGTCCGATAAAAAGGGTGGGGTTATTTTGACGGTAGCTATAATTTTAGATTAACCTTCTCTAGTGGTTTTAGGGGTACTTTGTCCTCCTTTTTTTCCCATTTTGTCGTTTAGCTGTCTTTACTATTATTTATTTATTTTTATTTTTTTTAAATAGAAATAAATGTGTGTGTATAATAATGTATTGTACATGTATAATGTTTTGTATACTTTTGTTTAATAATGTTTTATATATGTATAATTATTTTGTTTGTATAATAGCACGTTAAATATTACCACATTAAATAACTGCAACAACAACTGTTATTATCAAATTAAACGTCAACGTCAACGTTAACATATTATTTAAATACAACAACATCTACGACATATGAAGATTATTCATCTCGCTTAAAAATCATGGAGCCTTGCACCCACTCGACAAGCGTGATCCTCGTGATTCCTTGCCAATTCTAACTCCATCTCCGCCGTCTTTATTCTTGTCTTCAACAAATTGATCTCATTATCTTTAGCAACGCAGCTTGAGCACGCGCTGAAGATGAGGCTCGACTAAAGTACCGCTTTCAAATTCATCTTTCCAATCAAGATCGACACCCATAGTCATATGTACTGCGGTCGTTACATGTTAAGAAAATAATAAGAAATGTATTTTAACAAACAAATTATTTACATAAAACCCTAAGCAAACGTATGATTATTTACCACCGAAAGAGGACATGATAATACGGTCGGCCCCGACTACCTTCTTTCGTGGATTTGCCTATAATAAATCCTCTATTACATCGACACCGTAAAGATTTCCTTGCCCACCGACAAAAGAATTTGCATAAATCAAGAATCAATCATTTACAACATAAAACACGATCATTTACAATGTTATTATTAATTTAAATATAAACAAGAATCAATAATTTACAACATAAATCAAGAATCAATCACTATGTTTACAACATAAATCATTAATCAATTATTTACAACATAAATCAAGAATCAATCACTATGTTTATAATTATTTACAACATGAATCATTCACTATGTTTATAATTATTTACAACATGAATCATTCACTATGTTTATAATTATTTACAACATGAATCATTAATCATTTACAATGTTTTGTATGTATATATTATTTACTAATTTGGTAGTCGATGACTATATAATGATTCCCACCGATGCGACTTGGATCTTCCTCCTCCATTGTGGGTGGAGATGCGAAGTGGAGAATGTCTGCCTAGCGTCGAACAATGTAATGACCTACTGTCCCCCCACGGGCTATCACAACGGGCCGGCTTCTTTGTGAGAAGTTTGGACCATCGAGAAGCGGAAACACATATTCCAACCCCGCCAAGATATAAATGCATCGGGTCGCCTAATCGGCTCTGCAATAACCAACCCGTGTCCGGCATTTCCATGTAGCGATCATTCGGTGCATTTCCATGTCCGAACTCATCTATTGTACGGCTAAGATTGTTAAAACAAACTTGCCCCCACAAACCCATGTAAACTCGCCAATGTAGGTCCATCTGTTGTAATAACATCCGCTTAACTTGGCACCACAAATGTTGTTGTTCCCAAACACCATGGGCAACGATCGAAACCCACAATTTCCGTCACCCACCACATTATATATATTGATTATGTATGGATGCCAAAGGACTGGAAGCATACCCATAAGCATTTCTCTTTCTGCATCTCCATCGTACAACATGTGTCTTATTTTTGGTTGATCACTAGGACCCGTGAAAGAACTATGTCGGGCAGGTTCTTTGTTGAAGTTCGGGACTATATTTACCTCTTTTCTGATAAATGGGCAATCCTCTGATACTTTCTCGTGAAAACCGAAAGCCTGAAAATACAAAATACTTTTTTTTTCAACAAATACCTTACATTTACATTTTACAACTTTTTTTTTCTTTTCTTTTTTTTGTAAATAATTTTTTTTTTTTTTTTTACAAATGTTACATTTTATCACATTTTACATTTATAAACACATTTTTTACATTTTAAAAGAAAAATAAAATAAAAATAAAAAGTAAACGCGTATAAAACGCGTTTCTCTCTCTCTCTCACTCTTTATCACCCACACACACACATACACGCCTCTCACTCTCTCTCTCTCTCTCTCTATCTCACTCTGTTCTCTCTTTTTCTCTCTCTAATTTAGATCTATGGTACGTTTGGGTTTTTTGGTTCTTTCTCGCTGATTATATGATGTTTATCTCATGTTTATGTGATTATATGATGTTTATTTGATGTTTATGTTGGTAAAATTAAAAAACGCCTAATTTTTTTTAGGGTTTGGGTCTTTTGGTTATGTGATGGTGATTATGTGATGTTTGTGTGATTTTTATGTGTTTTCTAGGTTTAATTTAATAGATCTGCCTGAAAATTAAAAAACGCCTAATTTTTTTTAGGGTTTGGGTCTTTTGGTTTTGTGATGGTGATTATGTGATGTTTGTGTGATTTTTATGTGTTTTCTGGGTTTAATTTAATGATCCGCTCGAAAATTAAAAAACGCCTAATTTTTTTAGGGTTTGGGTTTTTGGTTCTGTGATGGTGATTATGTGAAGTTTGTGTGATTTTTATGTGTTTTCTGGGTTTAATTTAACAGACCTATGGTAAAAGCAGTTACAAACTGCTTATGTGAGTGGGTGATTATGTGATGTTTATGTGATTTGGGGGTTTAATTTAACAAACCCTATGGTAAAAGCAGTTACAAACTGCTTATGTGAGTGGGTGATTATGTGATGTTATGTGAAACTGCCTGAGTTGTGTGGGTGCAAACGGGTAGGTTAACACCTTGATCTGCCACATTGAGTGGTATGAATACCGCCCGCCTACCCCAAATTATTGTGCTCGTGTGGTTTCTTGGGAAACCGCTATGTGCTTATGATAAAATGTGCTTATGTGCTTATTGAAACCGCCTCGAGTTGTGTGGGTGCAAAAGGGTAGGTTAACACCTTGATCTCGCCACCACCGAGTGGTATGAATACCGCCTGCCTACCCCACCACGTGCTCTGTGGTTTCTTGACAAACTGCTTATTGCACACAAGCAGATTGCACACAGGCTCAGATTAGACCCCGTTTCAATAGTACTTTACGGGTTGGGTTATATTGACTGTGGCTATTATTTTAGATTAACCCTCTCTATTATTTAGAGGGTTTGGAGATGAAATTGCTTATGAATCTGAAAATAACAAACTTTGTGCAATCCTTGGGACACAAAAAAAAACAGCAAACAGACAAAAAAAAATAAAAATAAAAATAATAATAATAATAATAAATAAGGGACAAAATCTGCAAACAGTAGAAAAGTACCCCTCCCACTAGGGAGGGTTTGCAGTCCAAGGGGATAGACCCAGTTCAAATGGTACAACCCAATGGATATCAGGAAGAAGGGCGTTAACCAGTCGAGCTTTTAATGAGTTACTCGAATTTGAGCTCGCGCGTTTAGCTCGACTCGAACTTAATAGTTTTAAGTACGACCTCGAGTCCGAACAAAAACTAGAGATCGATTAGTTTTACAAATCGAGCTTTTAAAACTAATGTTCACATCGGTTCGTTAGAATGCCCGTTTATCAAACGAGCCAACAATCCAAACGAATGATTGCCAAACTAGCTAATCGAGCCGAAGACATAATAACTTTAAAATATTTTACTTCTAAAATATTTAATAATTATATATACTAGAATTTGAACTCATAAACTACAAATAATTATATATCAAATTTTACTAGCACCAACCTTGACACTACTAGGGTTTTGCTACATTTTATATCTCACTCGCTTCTTTATTTCCCTCATCCAATATGGGATACAATCTCTTCTACTTTCAACTTCTTACCTAATCTTACAATTCATAAGTACTATAAAAAAAATAATAAAAAAAATAAAATAATAAAATAAAAAATAATACACAAGAATAAGTTGATATAATTTAAGTTTAATAAGTTGTATATGTGTTGGTGTATATACCCGAAGTGCTAAACCGAAGGGACCAAACTATTCGGAAAAACACACGAAACAAGACCAAGCAGGCTCCGTGATAACACAAAGGCAACACAGGCCGAAGGGTTCAACATAACCCTCCGGCATAACGGCTAAATGGAGTCACCAGTTATAAAGGGAAGGGAATCCTGAGTCAGAATCCCTGACCCGATACAGGCAAAAGCCAAACAGAGTAAGTCAACCTCCCGCCCGAAAAGGTCACTTTCACCATATGTGACCCTCAGGTAAGGACAAGGCTTCTCATCTATAAAAGGAGAGAAATTATTGCATCTAGGTTAACTCTCTCTAACCCTACTTTTACACACAGTAACTCCTATCATATCATATTCTCATTCTTACGCAGGAGCTTGGTCTAGGGATAAAACCATAGGCGAGGCTAACGCGTGTTGTTCTTGTGTTAATAGGTCCGAAGGGTCCTAATCCGGAGAGTTGGACAAAGAGTCAACCGAAAGAGTAAAGCTTGTTTAGGTGAAGACATATTTTTTCCTCAACAAATTGGCGCCATCCGTGGGACCGCTATTCAAACTACTACGACTAGAAAATGGCGAGTCCCTCAACCGAAACACCATCCGGAAACAACTCTCCCAACCTCGAAGAACAGATACTAAGCCACATCACCTCCTTAAAAGCCCTGATAAAAGAACACAACACCAAAGGAACCAGCCCCCTAAAGCCAATAAGGATCGACTTCGGGGACGAAGTAGAAGAGCCGCCTAAAGAGGTAGAAAAAGAAAGAGACCGAAAAGGAAAAGGGGTCGAAGACGAAGATCTGCAAAAACCCTACAACGATGCCCTCAGATGTCCGTTCACCCGACGAATCATAGAATTCGCAGGTCCAAGACATGAGCTACCCAAGAACATCAGGCTTTATGACGGATCCACAAACCCGAATGATCACGTCACCCGTTTCTCAGGAGCAGATAATCATGGAGGATGGCAAATGCCAGTGTGGTGCTGGATATTTCAGCAAACATTGGATGGGTCGGCGAGAAGTTGGTTTGATCGCCTGCCCAACGGAAGCATAGACAGTTGGGAGGAACTCCGAGAGAGTTTCCTTGCAAGGTTCGCACTTAGAAGGAAGTGCCTCAAGGATCCAATGGAAATCACAAAAATCGTACGAAAAGCTAACAAAACGTTACCGGAGTTCAAAGAAAGGTGGACAGATGAGGCTAGTTACATTCTGGGAGTGCCGGAGGTCATGCAGATATCCTCCTTCATAAACGGGAGCAAGTAACTAGAGTTAGTAAAGCACTTTTCGGACAAGATCCCCAAAACTGTAACTGAAATGATGGTAAGGGTGGATGACTTTGTACGTTCCGAAGAGGCTTACAATACCACTGAGCTTCCCAGAGGAGAGCTAAACCAAAAATCATATGCTGCTGCTGAACACCAGGACCGACCATCCCGGATTTCTAATTACTCTGATAGACGGAGAGGAGACCGGAGAATAGAGCACAGGCCTCGCAGCCAATACCACCCATACTACCCGGCAAGAACAGAGAACCGCATGAACGAATACAAGAGAAACATTTATAGTAATGATACCTGCCCAATAGACCTGAGTCTCCTCACGAAACCACCAAAAGAAATTTTAGCAACCGAACTACAGCTGAAATTACCACCTCCCCCACCTTTGAAAGGGACACCAAGAAGGGAAAACTTGGATAAATTATGCGACTACCATGGCGAGAAGGGTCACCTCACCAATGATTGCTACCACCTCAAGGAGATATTGATGGTAGCCCTGGAAACAGGCAAGTTAGATCACCTCTTAAAGGATGTTAGACAAAGAGGAAGGAACCCCCCAAGAGACAATCAGCCCGGTAGGGGAAGAATTATCAACATGGTGTATGGCGGGGGAAAAGACAGAAAAAGGAAGACCGTCGACCAAAAGGAGGACTGGATGAATGTTCCCTTAGCTTTCCCTCCGGTGTTGCCCGGGGATGTATCCGAAGAACCACTTATAGTCGAAGCAGATGTCGAGGGGTATACGGTTTGAAGAATTTACGTCGATCAAGGAGCAGCGGTAGAGGTGATGTATGAACACTGCTTTCAAAATCTGTGCCCGATCAATCAAAGCAAAGTTAACAGAAACAAACACACCACTGGTAGGATTCTCAGGAGAAGCAATCAAGCCCTTAGGAAAAATTGATCTAAATGTCTGTTTTGGAAACGACGGTTTATTTTGATGAACAATGATGACGTTCGCGGTGATAAGATCTCCCTCACCTTACAACATCATATTAGGACGATCAGGCATCAGACAACTGAGAGCTATCCCCTCCATCATTCATTCCATGATGAAATTTCCAACGCCGAGAGGAATCGCCACCCTCGTCACCAGATCGGTCATTATTTCTGAATGCAGAAGGCTAGCAAAGCAGTTCCTCGAGGAAGGATCAAAAGGCAAAGAACCAGGGTGTGCCACGGAAGTAGAAGAACCCCGCAGAAAAACGGAGGAAATAATGATCAACCCAGAGTTCCCACAACAGCTGGTCACCGTTGGATACAACTTTTCCACAGAATGCAGGAGACAACTGATCGAGTTGCTGAAGAATAACAAGGACGTGTTCGCGTGGAAACCGGCCGACATGACAAGGGTCCCTCGGCGAATCATTGAACACAAGTTAAACGTCAATGTGCACGACAGGCCGATCGCTCAAAAGAGAAGAACTTTTTCAGCCGAGAAAAATCAAGCGATCAACGCCGAAGTGGAAGAGTGGTTGAAAGCAGGGATAGTCCGGTCGGTGAGATACCCCACATGGATTTCCAACCCGGTGCTAGTAAAAAAGCCGGACGGAACATGGAGAATGTGTATGGACTTCAAAAGTATCAATGCATCTTGCCCAAAGGATTATTATCCCCTCCCAGAAATTGACTGGAAGATTGAGTCGGTTATGGGATATAAGTACAAATGTTTCCTCGATGCTTACAAGGGATACCATCAGGTGCAAATGGCAAGGGAAGACGAAGAAAAAACAGCTTTCTACACTGAGCATGGTACCTATTGCTGCACAAAAATGCCTTTCGGCTTAAGAAATGCCGGGGCAACATACCAATGGCTGGTAGATTCTACATTCAAAAGACAAATAGGTAGAAACTTGGAGGTGTACGTAGACGACATGGTGATAAAGAGCAGGAGTGAAAGGGAGATTTTGGCAGACATGGCAGAAACATTCGACAACCTCCGAGGAATCAATATGAAGCTCAACCCCAAAAAATGCTCATTCGGAGTGGAAGAAGGGAAATTCCTCAGATACATGGTGACATTCGAAGGGATAAGGGCAAACCCAAAAAAGACCAAGGCGATAGCCGACATGCAATCACCAAAAACCCTCAAGGAAATGCAGAGCTTAAGTGGAAAGTTGGCCGCCATGAACAGAGTCCTTTCACGATCAGCCGAAAAAAGCTTTACCATTCTTCAGTACCTTAAAGAACATAACGAAAGAAAACCAGAACGAATACCGATGGAACGAGCAGGCCGAAAAAGCTTTTCAAAAAATGAAGCACTTCATTTTGGAATTACCCCACCTCACCGCCCAAAGGCGGAGAAGATTTGTTTGTGTACCGGCAAAGAAATGACGAGGCTATCGTGGTCGCCCCGATGGTAAAAGGAACGAAAAGCAAATGCCGTGCACTATGTCAGCAGAACCTTGCACGAGGCCGAGCGAAACTACACCCCTCTAGAAAAACTTGACTTGGCTGTTTTGCATTGTTCCAGAAGACTCAGAAGATACTTCGAATCTCACCCAATCAAGGTAATCACAGATCAACCCATCCGGGAGGTGTTAAACAAACCAGAATCCTCGGGAAAATTGATGAAATATGCAGTGGAATTGGGAGCATACAAAATCGCTTATATCCCGAGGCACTCAGTTAAAGGGCAAGTTTTGGCGGATTTCATAAATGAAGTACCGGTCGGCCAGGAGAACGACGGCCGAGGGATAGGTAAAGAAATATATGAAGTCTCCACAGGCAAAGAAGAATGGACGTTGTTCACCGATGGGGCATCCAACAAAAAGGGTGCAGGATCAGGGTTAGTGTTGATCAGCCAAGACCAGACGGAGTATACTTATGCCCTTCGCTTAAACTTCCCCAACACCAACAACGAGGCAGAATACGAGGCATTGCTGGCTGGCCTCATAATTGACAAGGAAATGAAAATCCAAGTTTTGAATGCTAAGGTAGATTCAAATCTGGTATCAAGCCAGATTAACGGAGAATTCACAACTTACAAGGAGAGCATGGCAAAATACCTAGCAAAATCTAAAGAGTACATTGGATGTTTCAAGCAATTCAGAATACAGAACATTCCTAGAGCACAAAATCAAAAGGCTGATGTACTAAGAAAACTAGCATCGGTAGCCTTCGACCATCTTACCAAGGAAATACTTGTAGAGGTATTGGAAACACCTTCAACTGAGGAAGAGGTCATAGGAGCGATAGTTGAGGTGGAAGAAGAGAATTGGATGTCTCCTATCATCCGATGCATCACTGAGGGGAAATAGCCGGACGACGAAAATGAAGCAAGAGCCCTCCGGATGAAAATCAGTCACTATATAATGGAAGATGAGGTTTTGTTAAAAAAACTCATACCTAGGACCGATGTTAAGGTGTGTGGGCCCATTGCAGGCCAACTATGTGGTAAGGGAAGTGCATGAAGGAGCTTGCGGAATGCATTCAGGCCCAAGATCCGTGGTAGCAAAATTGATAAGGCAAGGTTATTACTGGCCGACAATGCACCGAGATGCTAGAGAAGTCATTCAGAAGTGTGAATCTTGCCAGATACACGCTCCGGTACCTAAGTTGCCAAAAACCTTCATGACCTCCATCATGTCGTCGTGGCCTTTCTTTCAGTGGGGAATGAACTTGCTGGGTACTCTCCCCGAAGCCCTCGAAAAGGTAAAGTATGTCATTGTGGCCATCGATTACTTTACAAAATGGATGGAGGCTAAACCTTTGGCAAGAACCACCAGAAAGGAAGTCAAAAATTTCATCTGGGAAAACATTGTGTACCGCTTCGGCCTGCCACACATAATGGTGACTGACAATGGTAGCAACTTCATCCATGACCCCTTCAAGAGCTGGTGCGAAAGGCTGAACATAAAACAAATAAACACTGCAGTTGCACACCCCAAGCCAATGGTCTAGTAGAAAGGGCGAACAAAAGCATAATGCATGGTTTCAAGGCAAGACTAGGAAAAAGCAGAGCCGGATGGGTGGACGAACTACCAAATGTATTATGGGCTCACCGGACATCCCTCAAAACAAGCAACGGAGAAACACCGTTCAGCCTGACATACGGGAGTGAGGCAGTAATCCCAGCGAAAATAGGGATGCCAACTTTCCGGACGATGATGGTGAAAGAAGAGGGAAGTGAAGAAGAAATCCGTCTAAATCTAGACTTGTTGCAGGAAAGAAGAGAGTCAGCGGCGGTGGAAGAGGCCAGGTACAATAAGAAAGTTGAGCAATACTACAACCGGAGAGTGAGGGC
Source organism: Chrysanthemum lavandulifolium (assembly GCA_022545495.1). NCBI lineage: Eukaryota > Viridiplantae > Streptophyta > Magnoliopsida > Asterales > Asteraceae > Chrysanthemum > Chrysanthemum lavandulifolium. The sequence continues at coordinate 155,670,299 of CM040240.1, forward strand.
CGAAAAGTTTAGACTTGGAGACTTTGTTCACCGGAAAAACGAAGCGAGCAGGCAGGAGAGCCAACGGAAATTGGGACCAAACTTGGAAGGCCCATATCGCATATGAAAACGGCTCGTACAAGCTGCAAACAGCCGAAGAGAAAGAAGTGCCCCGCACCTGGAACGCAACAAATTTGAGAAAATGTTTCTTGTAATTTGAGAAAACACCTTGTAACTCTAAGCCCAAGGGGCACCTATCATTGCAAACTTCTATCATTATTAATGACAAATATAGCTCCCCGAACGGCGGGAGAGCAATTTTCCATATTATTGTTTGCTGAACATAATTATTAAGTGACCCCACTGGCAGGCTCGCGACCTCCAGGGAAAATGGTCAATGTTCAAAGACGGTTCATACCCAAAAAGGGTTGCCGTGAGAAAAAACCAAACGGTTCATACCTAAAAAAGGGTTGCCGAAGTATTAAATTAAGCGGTTCATACCCAAAAAGGGTTGCCGAAGTGTGAAAACTAAACGGTTCATACCCAAAAAGGGTTGCCGAGGTATAAAAACTAAATGGTTCATACCCAAAAAGGGTTGCCGAGGTATAAAAACTAAACGGTTCATACCCAAAAAGGGTTGCCGAAGTATAAAAACTCAACGAGTCATACCCTAAAAGGGTCGCCAAACGATGTCGGACAAAGAGGCAAGACAAAAAGAAATAAGTATTACATACATACGAAAAAGGACATCATAAACAAAATAAGCAAGGTAAAAACACAACAAACCATATGGATATATCAAGAGATGTTGCATTAACCACCAAAATACATGTTTCACTAACGAAAAAGTAAGCAAGATACCACATCATCACTAAACCCCCCGTCATTACAAACTACCCATCAGTACATGTTCAAGAATAATACAATTCAATCATCACGAGCGTAAAAATCAAGCTTCAGAACGGAGGAACGCTCCTCCCTCCCGCGCGCGCCGACATCATCTTTCCCTTCGGCGTTTTTATCAACCTCACCTGAAGGACGTGCTGGAGCAGGATCCGGCATAAGAGCCAAAACCTCTTTTATTGGTCGATGGCAAGAGTTGTGAACCTTATCCACGCAGGGATACCTTTTCACGAAAAGATCATTATATGCAGTCAAATACTTGGCAGGAGCTTCCAAATCCAAGTCTTCCGTGTCATCCAAAATCTTCTTAACCTCTGCCTCCGAACAGTCGATACCTACACCATCCAACTACCCGGCCATCCCACACAAGCTAAACGGGACGACCAACGAAGCTTTGTAATCATGACTTCCAAGAAGACGGGTCACGACTGTAGGGATAAAGTCTCTCACAATCTTGGACGGCATTATTTCCAGATTTCCTGCGGTCACCGCCATCTCCGTACGCTCCTTCTGAAGAACCTCATTTTCTTCCTTTAAAGCCCCTCTAACCTCCATCAAATCTTTCTCTAGCCCAGAGATTTTCTCACTTTAAGCCGAGGACAATTTCAGCCATTTGGTCTTTTCAGCCTCCAAGGTGCGAACCTGCCTTTTCAAACTTTCCTCTCGAGCAGAACACTCGGCATGCTCCTCTTTCACAACCTTCAACTCCTCTAATGTTTTACCCAAATAATCAAAGTTATCTTGAGCAGCCTTTTTACATCCCTTGTGCTCCTCGGCCAATTCTTTGTAGTCATTACCAAGATTTTCAAAGCGAATGAGCATGTCAGTAAGGGCGAGACTTCCCCGGGCTAGAATGCACCACGACCGTTGAGCCGCTTCAGTGTCCGTCATACTCTGCAAGTATGTTTCTTCAGCAGAGGGAGGTAGATGAACAAGCAAATCCCAATACACATCATAACCTTTGACTCGTTCGCCTTTTTTAATAGACCACCCCGGCACGTGTACCTTATCTGCCGAGGCCTTCTCCCCTTCGTCAGCACCCTTGCCTTCTCGTTGCTGAGGAGGCGGAGAAGAGATCCCTATATATATATATAAAATTTGATAAAAACAAAATAACAAATAAAAAAAACATAATAGCAATAACAAAGAGGAACGAGCACTCACTAGCTTCCTTCGGATCAGGCTGCTCGACAACACGAGAAACCTCATGATCCCCGTCATGACCAACCAGCTGCTCTTCAAAGGCAGTCCTTCCAACATTATCAGCATCCAAGTTGTTGCTAGAGTGACCTTTCAGGTTTCCCTTGTCAACAATGTTGGGGTCGTTCGGAAGAGGACCTTCAGGACGAATCATATTCAGGGGGGAGGCACGTGTCGTAGAATCCACATTAATAATCGGCGGAGTAGGACTCTTGGTTCTTTTCCTCTGGGGGAAAGCTGAACCATCCTCTCCGGCAGGGCGCTTCCGGGGCAACACCCCCCGGCCCGAGCCTCAGCAGATTTTTTCTTTTTTTCTTTGGCCTCCAAAACCTTCGGATCAGCCACCTCCACTTTTTTCATCGCATCAGACTTAGGGGGAATAGGAGTACCAGCAACACTTGGAATGGTCACATGCATGATATGAGCTTGCCCATGCTCATAGCGATCCCCTTTTGTCATAGCCGCCCCCTTGCGATACTTCGTAGTAATTAGATAATCAGACATGAACAGAGCTGTAAAACAAATAGAACAGGAATAAATCCACAGAAAAATTTAAGTTTCTAATTAGTAAATAAAACAGAGGCTAAGTACCATTCCCCTCGGAATCCTTCAGAGCCGCCCGGAAACCGGGATATTTCCAATTAGCCGACAACCCAACGGGATACAAAAAGTCAGGCGGAATCTTTATCAGATCGATAACATTAGCGGATAACTTATCAGCATCCTGCTCAGAAAACTCCTCGGAAGGAAAGGGATCGGAAACTTCCGAATCCGGATGCCGCCACGGCATAGCATAAGGAATGGCACGGCGATCATTAAGAAAGAAATCACGTTTCCAACCTTTCAATCCGGACAAAATCTCCTTAAAGCAAACCCGACAGTTTTTGCCATCTCGCTTAGCAAAAGTGAACCAGTGCCCTTGTTTGTGTAATGTAAGCTACGGTTGTACACTTCAAAAAGAGTAACCCTATGTAAACCTAACGACACTAACTGAGAAATGTGAACCTTATAGTAATGGACAACATCTAAAAGAAAGGTGGAGAATGGGACGCTAATACCCCCTTCCATAAAATACTCCAGATATAAGCCTATCGCATCTTCTCATAAACTCCCCATAGTAAAACCAGACGGTGGGAGCCTCGGATGAAGGTCAAGAGGAATCCCAAAAGTCTGTATCGTCCAATTCAACCCCGTCGCGGTCATGTTTGAGGTATACTTGTCCAGATCGAATTTGGGTTTCGGATCCGATGGACCCTTAGAAGCAGGTCCTGAATTATGATCGGAGGAGGAGCCGGACGGTTCTGTCATGGCAACCATGGTTCTAGCCGCCGTCGGACATTCGAAACCTTCCACATGTGCCACTTGGCACTCGCTACAATCACTGCTAACTTTCCTACCCTTTTCCACTTTCACAACTACTTAACTTTCCGGCAGTCGCTAGATGAACACATCGAGTAACGGGCAGGGACCGACTCAAAGATTTTTATAAGGTGTTGCACAAATGTTTGTTTATAATTATCGGTTATTTGTTTGTTTATAATTATATGTTGTAAAGTTGCACTGTAGAATATTTTAGCAGAAATGGGGGTTGCACGTATTATTAAGAAAAGACATATTTTAGAAACAATTTACACTTCGTGACTTAAAATCCGGTATGGCTCGTGTCACACCCGGCTCCTAAATAGATCCGTCCATGGTAACATGGTACGTGAGATTACCCACAAACGAGTAGTTTTAAGTAGTTATTGATAAGTTCTAAAATATCATGTTGTATAAGAAAATCTTGAAACCACAACTTGTTTAAAGCATTAAGATAACAGCAAAAAATGAAACATTTTAACAATAGTACAAAACCAACTGGTTTGTCACATTTTAACACGTACAAGTGAACAACATGAATGAATGAAAAATCGATAAACAATCATAATATTTTGGGTATAAAATAAAAAATTAACAGTCCTTAAATCGATCAACATTCAAAAGTTTAAACGAACTAACTTTGAGAAATCAGATAGGACTGCAGACTTTATCTTTTCAAAAATTTAGTAGGACCTTTTTTGAGATAACCCTCCACCAAATCAGTTTTCCTTGTTACGGAATGCGCAATTCCTTTTTTGGATTCAGATGGGCGAGATATAAAAAGGATGCTTATTTATTATGAATACGCTGTTCCAAAGACGTAGTAAGTTGACACACGTTGGCGAAGATTTTACGGTGTTCTTGTTTTAGATTTAATTGACATTTATTCATTCCAGTTAGGGACAGTTCGTGTAATTAACCCTCGATGGACACTTTGTATAAAAACAACTCTTGTTCCTAAATGTTTATAATCATATAAACTTACAGGTTTTCCAATAATACCGATTACTTCAAGAAGCTATATATATACGAGAGAATTTTTTTTAACATGCGGAGTATTACGACGGGCACATATATGGGTGGAATAAAAGATATGTAGTATAAACGATGATAGTGTCTCGTTTTTTTGGAACGGCCGTTAATATATAGTCTGTAGCAAGAAGCAAGGTTCACGAATTACACGTAAAGCAAAGGAAAAGCATTATAAGTGTTACTAAACACTTGATCCAATTTCAATTTTCGTTTATTATTTTTTATTTTATTTTATTTTATTTTTTTCCTTCAGAATAGATCCAAGAAAAAGAAAATAATTTGATGTACCTAAAAATGAGCTCTTTTTAATTTGGGCCCTGAAGAAGCGATCCAAAAAGGAAATTACAATTTTCGGCGTGAGTAAAAAAAGTAAAGAGTTTTCTTTTTTCCTTTTGGAGGTCAAAAAAGTTAAGAGTTGTTTGTATTATGTATATTTTGATGTGTTGAGTACCGGAAAAGGAGACTTGTTTTTATATCTATACTTCATTATAATGTATTTAGGATTTTCTATTAAAGAAACTCTTAAAAATATAAGCCTACATATTTTACTATCATTAGTAATTTATATAATTAAAAAAAGAAGCATAACATACAATATTTTAATGCACATAATTTTCAGACGTACAAGACAAGAAACATAGCGTACACCACTTTAATGAACATATTAAAAAAACAAAACACCACAATCCACATTAATGCTATTTAATATAGTCAATTAATTAACTGATAAATAAATAAAATTAATACAGTTATTAAAACACCCTTAACATTATAAATACAAATAATCAAACATATTATACAACCAAATTAAACACAATTCTTACATTAAATGTCACTAATACAAATAATATTATACAAATAATATTCAAGCCCGAACGGGCAACATGCCAAATCGGCTTGAGCCCGAACGGGCGTAGGCCAAACGTGAAAGGTTTTATGGATATTTAAATAATAGTATGTCCGGATTCGAACTCGAAACTTCGGGATTGCACACATTATGTATGAGAATTGATGTATATAATTAATATAAATAAAATGTTATTATTATTAATTATTAGTCGTGAAATAAACATAACGATAGTTAAATAATTAACGAGGTTTGGTTAACGGTCGTTAAATATTAACTAGAAGGACTAGAGATGAAATTACAAGTCGGGAAAGTTCTAGAATCCTCTTTGGGGGCTTTGGCCGATCGGTTTGGGGTTTACAAACCCTAACCCACACAAACTTGGTCACCAAGTTAAGTTACCTATAAATACAAACCCTTGTATTCATTCATAAATTAATCTTGGATCACCAATAACCTAATTTCTCCTCTCCTCTCTCCCTCTTTGTGTGGCCGGTCGAAACACCCAACCTCAAGGGTTTTTCGATTTTGTCTAACTCAAAGAAACAAGTGTTTGGTTTGTTTGTGATTCAAGGAACTAGCTTTTCCACATCAAATCGCTATTAGACGTGTGCACAAGAACGAAGAACAAGCACGCTTGAGCTTGTATTCCTTGGTGGGCGATTTTTGGTGGACGATTTTGTGAAACCCTTTGTTAGGGTTTTGGGTTTTGTTACTTGATCACATCATCGCTTGTTTACTTGAATTGCTAAAAGACGCACTTTCTTGTTTGGTTAATTAATTACATATATTATTCCTATTGTCTTCATTGCATGCTTTGATGATGTTAGTTGTTTTATGTATAACTGCATGAGTATAAAATTCAACAAAGGGCATCACGAGTAGTTAATATGATGTAATTAATTATCAAACACATAAAAATTGAATCTTTATGATTATATGCATGCTTTTTATGGTTTCTAGGGTTTTGAATTGAAACCCTAATTTTATTTAATATGGGTCGATTACCCTTTATTTATTTAATTAGGTTTTAATTTTGTAAAACTTGTAGAAACCCTAGGATTGCATGCTTATTTTATGTGGTTAATTAATGAATAATTGTTATGTGCCATGTAATATGCGATCTTGGGTTATAATTGTTATATGGAATCCATGGTGGAACATGCATGTTTTGCCATGGAGTATTGTTTTGTTTATTGATTAATTGTTAATGATACACATGTTTTATTTATTTAATAATTATTGAATTGGGAAGACCTCAATTATAACTAATAAAATTCGTTATGCTATTTGGTATACTATTAACTTGCTTACGAATCGACTTGTCGATGTATGTGGCTCATCTACCTTATGTAGATGAAAGTCCTAGTTAATGTATGCATTAATTTAAGCCTAGAATTGTTATTAGAGTTTATTGAAATAATTATGCATGTGGCTAATTGTTTTTACATATGTTAAAGTGTTTAGTTATATGTTTATATTATTTAAGCGTGTTTATTTTTATTAAAATGCTTTTTGTTTATATATTGTTTTGACATGTTAGTAAGCAAAAGGGTTTTTGGAATATAAAATTAAATGGACTAAATAATGGCGAAATTGATTTGTTATCTAAGAATTATTCTTGAACTTTTAATCGACCGATGCGACTGTACTAAATGGTTAGAACGGCTCACCCACTAGAACAAACTATAAAGGGGTATTTAAGAAGTGAGCACAGCCTCACCGAATGGATGTCTAAAGTTATGCCTTTGCGCTACTCCGTCCTCTCGCCTCGTATGCTCGATTGAGCTACCTAGTATAACCATTCTATGTATGAAGCATCTTAGTGCAAAGTTGTAAGTTTCTCAACGATCGATTAAAACTTTGTAGAATTCAATCTTAGCAATTAAAATCTTTTAGTAAGTTTTTCAAAATATTATGTTATAAAGTTGTATGCATGCTTCTTTATACATAAGTTTTGATTACACGTCAAAAACATGTACCCTTTAAATTTAAGTTTATGCCATCTAATAATATGAAACACTTGAAGTTGTAATTTAGTTATGTGAGACCTTGATCTAGATTACAATAACGAGGTGAATTATTTTGTTGTGTGAGACCTCGACTTTATGATTTGCGCTTTTAAATTAGACAACTTAATTAAGTTAGTTAGTGAGACCTATGACTTAAGGCATAAGATGGGATAAAACATGTTTACGCTTTGCATTAATTGTTTTGGCAAAATGTAAATCCCATAATTTTGGAATTGAAAACTTGTTTGTCAATTATCGCTTTTCAACGACACTATTCTATACTTTCACCACTAGCGATCAACCGATGTGGTGGAACTATGATAATGAGGATCCAAAATTCAAGGAAAATTCTATGGTTAATATGAATATTGACCAAAGGGTATTTTATTTTCTTGAATGTTTTCTTATCGAAAGTACTAACTTTTGAACTTTATTTCAGAGAAATGGCTCAAGTCGAATTCATCGCACTAGCCTCGCTGCTCAAATCTATGTTTGATCGAGAGAAATCGATTGTAGCGAATTTCAATGATTGGTATCGCAACTCGTAATTGTCTTGAGGGTTGCCAAAAGACTCAATTATTTGACTACGCCTTGTCCTCCTCGAACTCGCAGATGATGCTATCGCCAAGCACGAGCCGCATTGCAATCTAAGTATGACAAGTATAATGAGGTCGCTCAGATTATGCTTGGGAGTATGAACTCAAGCTTGCAAAAGCAATTTGAGAATTACTTCCTAATCTCATGCCGGAAGAATTGCAAAGGTTGTTTGAAAAGCCCGCGATCAGAGTCAGTATGACTTGATTGATGCTCTTCATAGTTGCAAGCAAGGAGAAGGGAAACCAGTAAGCACCCACCGCCGGAAATGATGAGTTACATGGACCGGTTGGGCGTTTTGAACTATGTCTACCCTAATGACATACAAATTGGCTCGATCAATGATCCTTAACAAGGAATTTGATGGTTTCGTGCAATTATAATATGCATTGCACGGGAAGACAACAATGAGGTACATGCAATGCTCATTGATTACGAAAAAGGTTTGCCCAAGAAGGCCTCTACACATGCGGTTTTGACCATCCGTATGGTAGAATTTCTAAGCCTAATAAGCCGCTAGCTAACAAGAAAGGAAAGGTAGGGTAAAGTCGATAAAGGAAAACAAGTTATGACTTATCAAGAAGAACCCAAGAAGTACCCTCCCAAAAAGCGTGAGAATCAAGAGGATCGTGTTTGTCATCATCGCACCGAGGTTGGACACCGGAAGAGGAATTGTCCACCGCACCTTGATGAGTTGCGCAATAAGAGGTATAAAATATCGCACCGTGGGCCGCATTGTGTACTCTTTTGATGATAGAATTATTTGCTTTTCCTCATAAAATAAATTTCGGTATATGATATCGATGTGGTATTCACATATGTAATACATCGCAGGACTTAGAGGAGCAAGGAAGCTTGCCTATGGATGAATACCGCACGTGGGTAATGGAGCACATACGTTGCTAGCTATAGGCACGTTTGATTTAGTTTACCTTCGGGTCGAAAGTCTCGTCATTAAACGATTGTCATTACGCACCTTACATTGTTAGGGTGTCATTTCGCTTTCCTTGTTAAAAGACATTGGTTTCGCTCATACATTTACCGATTATGGAATTTCTGTTTTTTAAATGATGTTTTTACTTTAATGTTATTCCAAAGAAATGGTGTGTTTGAAATTGATTTGCATGATAATGTAATTGATAAAAATAATTTTGTCTTTAGCATCAATAATAAAAGAATCAAAGGTGATTTGGATTCTTCATTTCTTTGGCATTGTAGACTTGCTCATATAGGCAAGAAACGCATGCAACAGCTGCAACACGATGGGCTTTTGCAAGACATCAATGATGAATCATTTGATAAATGCGAATCTTGCATATTTGGGAAGATGACCAAGAAACCTTTTACAAATAGTTTAGAAAGGGCTTTTGATCTTCTTGGTGTGATATATACTGACGTATGTGGACCACTAAGACATGTGTCAAGAAAGGGTGCTAGCTACTTTAACTTTTATCGATGATTTCAATCGTTATGGTTATGTTTATTTACATAAACATAAACATGAAGTCTTTGAAACATTTAAGGTTTTTAAGAGTGAAGTAGAACCGCAACTAGGAAAGAAGATTAAAGCTCTTCGATCTGATAGAGGTGGTGAATATTTAAGCCAAGAGTTTAAAGATTATCTAGCTGAGTGTGGTATTTTCCAACAACTCACATCTCCATATACTCTACAACAAAATGGTGTATCTGAGAGAAGGAATCATGCATTGCTAGACATGGTGCGATCGATGTTTAATCTTACAACTCTTCCCTTATCCTTTTGGGATTATGCTTTGGAAACTGCTGTTCACATATTGAATATGGTTCCAACTAAGAAGGTTGTTAAGACTCCTTATGAAGTGTGGTATGGTAAACCTCCCAACTTGTCTTACTTAAAGGTCCGGGGTTGTGAGGCGTTTGTTAAACGTGATCACCGATAAGTCGCAACAAAGATCCGTTAAGTGTCTTCGTAGGATATCCAAAGGAAACGATGGGTTACTACTTTTACTTTCCACCGAAAACAAAGTAATTGTTGCTAGGTATGGAGACTTTCTTGAAAAGGATCTCATATCTCATGAATTCGATGGGAGAGTTTATGATCCGGAAGATGATCAAGAAGACACAACACCTTTTGAAAACACTAGCCAACCTCAAGTAGAACCCGAAAGTCCAGGCGCTCCACCGAGATTGAAGTGGTTCCCATTCAGAGATCCGCAAGGACTACGCTGCACTGACGCCTATGTCTCAACGTAGAAGCCGAGGAAAATATGTTAGGGATCTTGTGAACCCGCTAACTATAAAGCCGCCATGATGAGCCCCAAAAAGAAAAATGGCGAGTTGCAATGAATGGGGAAATGCAATCCATGAAAGATAACGAAGTATGGATAGAGGTTGACTTACCTCCAAATGCTAAGGTAGTTGGAAGTAAGTGGCTCTTTAAGATAAAGACCGACATGGATGGCAATGCACACACCTATAAAGCTCGCCTTGTAGCTCAAGGTTATACTCAAACCTATGGGGTAGACTACGAGGAGACATTTTCTCCTGTAGGCATATTAGAGCTATTAGATTCTTATAGCCATAGTGCAGTACTATGACTATGAGATATGGCAAATGGATGTCAAACCGCTTTCTTAAATGGTCGCCAGATGAGGACATCTATATGGCGCACTCAAGGGTTTGTGAATCCAAAGTTTCGAGCAGTATGCAAACTTCAAAGATCCATTTATGGGTTGAAGCAAGCATCAAGGCAATGGAACAAGAAGTTTGATGAAGAAATCAAGAAATTTGGTTTCACTCAAAATCTTGATGAGCCATGTGTGTATCACAAAGCTAGTGGGAGTAATGTTATTTTCCTTGTCTTATATGTCGATGACATATTGATCATGGGAAAAGACATTCCAAGTATGCAAGATGTAAAGTCTTATCTTGGAGAATGCTTTTCTATGAAGGACTTAGGAGAAGCAGCATTTATTCTGGGAATCAAGATCTACCGAGATAGATCAAGGCGGTTAATTGGACTAAGCCAAAGTGCTTACATTCATAAAATAATGAAGAGATTTAGTATGCAAAATTCCAAGAAGGGATATTTGCCGATGCAAGTTGAACATGGCTTAAGTAATAAACTATGCGCACAACACCGCCGAGGTGGATTACATGAAGAAAGTTCCTTATGCTTCGCCGTAGGATCTATCATGTATGTCGTTAGATGTACAAGGCCCGATGTGGCGCTTGTACGTAACATTACCAATCGGATCAATGTAACCTGTGTGAAACATCGGCAGTCATAAGAACATTCTTAAGTATCTAAGGGCTACTAAAGAAATGTTTCTAGTCTATGGAGGAAATCCAGATGCGTAACTTGATGTTACGGTGTTTTGCGCGCGTCATTCCAAATCGATAAAGATGATATGAAGTCTCAAACGGGTTATGTATTTGTCATTAATGGAGAAGCGATGATCTGAAGAGCAAGAAGCAAACAACGGTTGCGATGTCATTACGTAGCCGAGTACATAGTCGCTCAAGTGCGATGGAAGTCGCTTGATTAGGAAATTCATTTCGGACTCGGAGTAATGCCTCAATCGAATTACCTTTAAATGTGTATTGTGACAACTCTACGCAATAACATTTGCCAATGAGCCTAGAGTCATGAAGGGCGCCAGACATTTTCCTCGTCGATATCACTATGTTCGAGAACAAGTCGACATAGGTGAAATCAATCTACTCAAAGTTCATACAGATGAAAATCTAGCTGATCCCTTTACGAAACCTTTGCCAAAAGATAAACTTACTAACCATGCTGATGGGATAGGACTTCGTTTAGCTAGTAGTTTCAGGCAGATCTGTGATTAGTATTTGGATAAAGGATGTTATGAACAAATATTACTTTAATGAAATAAAATAGTTGTGTTAGGTCACTAGTTTTACAAACACAAGTAATATAGAGAAAGAGATAAAGGCGGATGAACAAATACCAAGCACACACACACGTATAAAAGAGAAAGGTTAAGCATAGATGTATGTGAAAGAGTAACTTGAACAACCAACCTCAAATGAGGGTTTACAAGAGATTTATAGGAGGAAGCTAGGCAACACCCTAGTTCCCATCCTTACTTATATGGGCTTGGGCCTAAGCTTATGGGCCTTCTACATAAGCTAGACCTTAAACAAACATAAAGGCCATAATAAAGCTAACTATTACATATGAAATATAAATACTTGAAATATCGTTTAGGAGTGATTCCAACAATCTCCCTCAAGTATATGTAAACGTGAAGGCGTTGATGTAATAGTAGCTCGACGCCTTCCGACATTCTTCTTTCTTGTGAGAGGAATTGCCTTGATTCGAACAATCTCCCAAGGTAGAGAGATAGTTATATTTGAACGCTTATGCTTCGACGTCATCTTTAACTTTGTTCTTTGATCATTGTTCTTTGTGGTGAAAGTGATAGTATGTTGTTGTTCCGATTAGTCCGCCTCGTGTCCGCTTCGCTTCAAAGGTCTCTACGCCATTCTTCAACATGCTCACATGCTCTTTGATGTTGGAATTCAATACTAATGAAGTTCTTTAAGTCTTTAACTATGTAGATTCTTTGGCTTGACTAAGAATCATTCTCAGCGGTTGTGTTGCTTTTGAATAGAACTTCCATTAGTGATGATGTTGGCGTAAGCATGAGAAGAATCAAGACGATCATCCCGCTCCCGAGCTTCCATAAGAAGAAAACATTTCAAACGGTTAGAAATAAGCGGTTTCCGCACTTACAAGTTTGAATTTCGAGAGTGTTAACAAGATAGTGTGAAAACACAACTCTAATTTTACAAAGGCCGCCTCGAACCTGAGTCCCACAAGTGAGATAACGCGAAACCAAGTACATCTACATTTCGATGAGTCGCCGAGGTACACCAAGCATCACCTCACGATCGAGACTGTTTGAGACACACTCGCGTAATCCACGAGGAGTTACCAAGCGACTCTTCAGAAGGGCTGTTTGATGTTGACCCCGGCAGGAGTTTCCATTCAATCACCGAGGATCACTGATGTGAACCTCTCATAAATGTTCTCGACAGATTGCTAAGATCCGTGAAGGACTCGATATAAACCATCGATAATCTTATTTGTTGATCATCAAGTGATTAAATGTCAAGCGCCCTAAGAGATCTTTTGATGAATCTCGGCTCTAGACTCAATAGTGCTTTTGGTTTTCCGGCGGAGACTAGGGAGAGGGTCTCTTCTTCAATACCAGCGATCTCTAAGAGAAAGCCAATAGTTTACGAGGGTTCCCTCGTGAGAATGAAACAAGCTTCTTTTGAGAGAAACTTGAGTGGCTAAGAAGGTTTAGTGCATGCGAATCGGGTCCATGACGACTTTAATCTTCAATACAAAGGTCACTAAGTGACAATCGAGTATATGAATTGAACCCGTGTCTCGCTTCCTTTGTTGAATAACTGAGGGTCGCTTTTTCACCCTTTACTTTACATTTCTTTTGATTCTTCAACTCCTTCTTTTCTCGATTCTCATTTTCTCCTTTACAATCATTCCTAAGGATTTCTAACACTAACTAATGGTAGTGTCCTTGGGTAGATCCCTCCCGCTCTGGCGGATCATAGACGGTTATTCCTAACCTTAGTCACCTTATAACCCATGACTAACCTATGTTGCCATTAAAACCACAGTTTAGGAAAAAATCTCTCAAATGGTTTGTAAATGAAAACATGTTTGAACCACTATGAGAGATAAGGTTATGCATAAAGACTCCCCTCCACATGTGCTTAATAGTTTTAATGGTTAAATGCACAAATGAGGAAAGAGCACGCACTTTTGAATTGATCCATCAAGATAGACAATCCCCGCGAGACACGGTTACGTTTCATAGTTAAAGAGTTACATTGTCGCTTTTAGGTGACAACTAGCTCTAATAACTACCTTGAAGGTGTAGACAAACCTCGAAAGGTTTTCATACCCGTCGAGTTCATGTCTATCAAGAGTTTCTCGAATGGTACTTTCTACTTGGACAAGTCCTTTGCGAGACACGTTTACATTACTAGCGAACTAGCTTGAAATTATTACCCGTCCGTGACAAGTCTTTTCGAGTTACAAACAGTTTAGTACCGTTAATTCGTTGGTTAAGTCCGAGGTACATGATTCATTTGCATTTTGCACAACATATTTCTTATCACACAATTTTTCCCCTCAAAAATGGCATATAAAATGTTATTTTTGAAACGCTTGAAAATAAATATGACCATTTCGAGTGTCATGGAAGAGCGACCATCGTGGACAATTTGTGAACAAAGTTTTCATCAAATACTCCCCTCAACTAGTGATATAAACGGTTGAGGTTTTTAAATCATATGGGGAAGTACTTGTCTTTTGAGCAAAACCTTGAAAATGAAAGGTTTGATAGGTTTTACTCAAAATAAGAAGCTTCGCTCCTTTTATAAGGATTGTGGCACCGAGGCTTACCACAGGTCCTTTCTTGACAATTACGGTTGTACATTATGTGTGTACAAGCCTTACCGACATATCATCATACTTCCAAAATTTTAATGAAAGAACCAAATCAAGGAGTACCGTGAAGTGCAGTTGATGTTCCTGTGGAGTATGAACAGTATGCTGATAGCCGGTGATGTTGATCCTGGGTCGACCACCAACAAAACTTTTCAACGCTCGAATCGATCCTTCAATAACCGCTCATCAATCATGGTGATGATCCTTCTCACATCCTCCTTTCCCGAGAATTCCAGCGCTTAGGAGACCCAACTTTCCGCAGATATCCTTCAACCTGACGCCAATCCATCCCTAACCGACTTCAAGGTATGATCCCCGAATTTATGAAGTTCACTACACGCCATTAAGCGCTTTGAAGTTCATGCGCAAATAACTCCGAATGGTTTGGTGATGAGCGATATTGAGTTAGGCGATTGATGTCGGGAAGATCAAGCGTTGAGGAGTGAGGTTGACACGTTTCGATATGATTCAACGGCAAGTCAAGATCTTCAACACGCTCTTTGATGACTATGCGTCGATGAAGATGAGCAAGGACTTGATGAATTCACGTTGTACTTTAGTTGGAAATTGTCTCATGCGACCTTGAACTTTGGCAAGGTACATGTCTTCAATATCGTTGATGTTCCAATTCTCAAAGTCACCCAGAGAATGCATAGTCCCTTTCGTCTTGTCTTTTGACCACAATCTTCTCGAGAAAAGTGTAGTCCCATTTAGACGATAGACCAACATGTTGAATGGCCACGATACTTTTAGTATCGAACAACGCATGTTGAGACTTACGACCAAGCGACAGTAGTAGATTCTTGGTGTTTCCGCCAATGGTGAATCCCATACATTGCATCTTGGTCATATGCTACCACTTTGTCGGAGAACATGTGGTAGCACGTTCCTCGATGGCTATACAATCGTAGTATATGGCGGCAGGGAATGGAAGTGTCGAGAGATGTAGCGATTTCTTGAACCATCGCCACCGTGTTCAAGAAAATCTAAGTCTTTGTTGAAGAAATGTCCGAAAGGAACCTAGGTCGATCGGGTTGGCCAATGGTAGTAGAGGTCGAGACCGACCGGTGTAATATGGAGGATTGTCCCGTTTGGTGAAGTCGATGTTTGCTTCGGTTGTTAGCCTTGATTATTTTTATTAGAAGTGATGGTCATTCACGATTAGGAACTTTGTAATGTGTGTTAGATATCGTGATAGAATAGTCAACGGGCTCGTGGATTGGGCTAAGCTAATTGGGCATTAGTTATGTTAAGCTAGCCTTGTCTAGTTCGTGTAACCCAAGCCCAATCCAAGTCCATCTCAAGGCCCATGGCCAAGCCTTAGGGCATCATCTCTCTTATTATAAATACCCTCAAGTATGTCATTTGAGGGGTGCTTGTGTGTGTGTGTGTGTGTTTTCCTTTGAAGCAATATACAACTTATTGTTTTCATCTTTCTTCTCTCTACCTCTCTAAACATACACGAATTCATCATTCAAGTCACCAAGTTCTTTTCTTAATCTTTCTTTATACGCATAATCAGTACGTGTTTGTGTTGGGTTTGCTTGGTAAAGTGATTGTGATAAGGTTGATAAATCTAAGGGCTTAACAATTGGTATCAATCGCCTAACAATGGTTTAGGAGTGTTTGTGTTTGTTTTGAAGCTTGGTTACGCATAAGGCTCGTTTTTCATATTTGTCAAGCTTAAAGCTTTAATTTTGCACTTAAAATTCAAGATTCTTGTGGTTTAAGGTTTATTTGGTGCTAAAGTTTCGCTTTTTGCAAAAGTTTCAAGCTTTACGTGTTTTGGTTCAGTTTTGAACTCGCTTTTGGTTCATTGGTCATTTCTACTCGTGAACTTTTCTAGCAACTTTGGGTGAAAAAGGTCAACATTTTGGGTTATTCGAGTGTTTTAAGGATATCCGTGCAAGCGAAATCATTTGAATCGTTGGAAATTTCTTACGAGTAGAAGTCAAAAGTCAAAACCCTAGTTTTCTACTCAGAACTTTTCTAAGCACTTTGGGTGAAAAAGGTTAACATTTTTGTGTTATTTGAGTGTTTTAAGGCTATCTGCAAGAGAAATTGTTTGAATCATTGGAAATTTTTACGAGTAAGTCAAAACCCTAGTTCTACTCGTAAGAAAGTCAACTACTCATAAGTTTTCTACTGTAACTTTTGGTGAAGAATCTTCGAACTATAACGGTTACTCGTTGCTTCCTCACTTGGATAAGTGTGTGGAACACTTCGACTTGTGGATATCCCTTACCGTGACAAAGGTAAAGGATTTTGGTTCTTAACCATAGTTTACGATAAGCTAAAAGCTTACGAGTAACTCTACGCATAACTTCACAATTACGCGTAAGGTTTACGAGTAACTTTTGTCCACGATAAGCTTAAGGTTACGCTGTGAAGATACTTTCACGATAAGATCCCACGCCTAAGGAATCCTACGCCTAAGCTTCCCACGATAAGATCCTACTCAGAACCACATCCTACTCAGAACCACATCCTACTCAGAACCATATCCTACTCAGAACCATATCCTACGCCTAACCATATCCTACTGTAACTTCTTTCTTTCTACGCCTAAGCTCTTTCTACGCCTAAGGTTTAAAAAAAAAAAAAAAAAAAAAAAAAAAAAAAAATTTAAATTTTGAGGAGACTAAACGCTCAATTTTACGAGATTCAAATTTTGGTTTAATCTGTGAAAATTTTGGTCAAAATTCAAATTTTGGGCCTAAATTCAAATTTTTCGGTCAAATTTACGCCAAAATTGTCATAACTCAAATTTTTCATACGACCTTAGAATTGATTTTTATAGTGAATTTCAAATTTTGGGCTAAAATTTTTAAGAACCGAGTTTACGAGTACGACTTTCGTAAACACCTCAACCGAGCTTAATCTTCATCAACCACAACTCCTTTATCGTTGAATCGATCCTACATCAACTTTATCATACATACCTTCATCAATGGCAACTCGACAAAAATCGCTTTCTTAAAAGGATTCTTCAATGAAAAAACATTAGTCCCGGACTACACCAAATAACAACAACATGGATTTCATCGATAATCCGCAGCTTGCTCAACCATCTATGCATATGAGTCAAGAAGGACACATGGTTGATGTTATTGGGAATCGAATGGATTTATACGGGTATACAAATGGGGAATCGATGCAATATGCGGGCCGATGATTTGACATCAAATATCGATTGTGAATCGAATATGGGATATCAAAATGGGAATAATCGCTTTATGACTTCGCTCGTAATGCTACTTCCGAACCTCAAAGCCATGATTCGTGATATTCAGCATGCAGTGTCAAACCAAGGATATCATCTAAAAGCTCAAGTACATGCGATGATAGCCGAGAAAGAAGAATCGGAATAGAGTTGATCACGAGGAATTCAATTTAGGTATCCCGGACGGGCAGATAAAGCAAACGATTATGCAACCTCCAACATACAGCTTAATCAACAGGACACAACATCAAGTGGTACTTTTGATACAACTCCCGCTCACGACATGATTCACTCAATGAGGTACCAAATTATAGTAATTCGCTTACTCATGAGAAGCCACATTCGTGTCTCCGAACCTTATTATGACACATATGTGGGGGAGCAAGTTAATAGTAATGTTAACTCTGAAACTCCATATATGGATCCTAATGGAGGTCAAGTTGCACAGAATGGTGCTAATGATGAGGAAACACGTGCTTACTTTGAAACATTAATTAATAATTGTGGTATTGAGATTGAGAAAGTCCAAAAGGTCAGTCGCGAGGTTAAGGCCGCGAATAAGAAATTGACCACTGAGCTTGAGAGTTACAAGGAGAACGCAAAAGCCTTTGAATTTCAGAAAAACAAAGAATCAGAATTAGAAATTGGTTATCGAAATTTGGTTTCTAAAGAACAACTTTTGCAAATCAAGTATAACACACTTGATGTGAATTTGAACTTGAAAATTAAATCTTTAAACAAGGAAATTTCTGATTTAAATAACCAACTTTCTAAACAAAAGAAATGTTTTCTAATCTTGAAAAGAGAAGAAGCAGTTGATTATCGATTTTTCAAAACGAGAAGATTCTCTTCTTGATGAAATTCTTGATAAAATGAAAAATCCAAACTTTGGAAAATTTGCTTTTAAAACGGGTCATTTCGCTCAAACAATCAAGATGCTTTCTAATCAAGTAAACCCGCTTTCATACTAATAATAGAATGGCACTTGGTAACGACCCTCTTCGCTCCTCAAGAAAGCTCGTAAATCTCGTAATGTGTTAAACAATGGAAATGTTTTGCATAAACCCATAATTGTTCGTGATTCTCTTGAAACGTTGGAACTATCTCGAGGAGAGTAGATCAAAATGAAACAAAAGAATCCGGAAATCAAACCTATTGATTATAACAAATGGAACAAAATTAACGGAATTACTTTTGTTAATCAAAAGAAAAGTCAAAGTTCTCCATCACAACAAGTGTTTCAAACAAAGAGTCAACACTGCTTCAAAATCTGTTTCAAAACCGCTTGTTGTCTCAAATTCTCTTTCGAACATTGAACAAATGTCTTCAAACAATCCTTTTAACACAAGTGATGCGAGAAGTATTTTAGACAATGTGAAAACTAGAATTGTGGATCTTCAAGACATCGTTAAAACTAAAACCACTATTACACCTAACAACCGGTTCTCTAGTTTTGACATCGAACAAAGAAAGTTTTTGAAACTCAAATTGCCCTCACCGATTGCCATCGGTGCAAGGGTAATTCATTTTGAACAAGCATTTTGAAAGAAACAATTGACTTTGTCAAGGACCATAAATCCCTCGTAAAGCAAGCTAATGAAAGTGTTGAACACATCAAAGTTTTGGAAAATTTGAATGATTCTCTCTTCAAGATGTTATGACTACCGATATCATGTCCATTATTTTACAAACATATTCTCGTTGAAGATCATGAAAGACTCACCGAGACCTCCGCAATTGTTTCAAAATATGAAAATGCTCTTGAAAAACTTGAAAAGAAAATGTGTCCTATTTTAAACAACTTGATCGAAAACCGAGGAATGCAAGTATGACAAACTGTCGATGAGCGTGCCTACAAGGACATGCAAGAGCAAAATGATCTTTTGAGAGCTCACCGAAAGTCTAAAAGGAAAGGTGTGGATACTAAGTTTGCAAAACCATTGACCGAGGAGAAAACAAATGTTCCCAAACCGGTTTTCAAACCAAAATGTCTATTTCTCGCCTCCAAAAGTCAATGAGAAAATGATTTGTCAAAACAAATACCCACACTTTGCCTATTAAAAAGAGAATTATCAAAGTTTTTGAAAACCATTTTTTGATAAAGAAAAGTGATTACACGGCATTTCTAGGAATAGTACACGGAATGTGACCAAAATCCAGCTTAAAGAATCTGTTGGTTCTAACAACATGGTCAACAATCACTATCTAGAAGAAGCTAGGAAAAGGCATGACTGAAAAGATGGAATTCTAGGTGCAACATCTAGGTGATGAATTCTACAAGATTTCAAGGCACCGCTAGTAGTAGTAAACCATTACCTAGGAACACTCTACAAAAGACTAGGGATTGGCTTGCATCTAAGAGTAGTTGCTAAAAGAAAATGCTATGCCCTTAGAAAACAACACTAGGAATTCTAAGTCTTTTTCGAACAAGAATCAATTTCAAAAGACCGTAGTGACAAAGTTAAAGTCATTGCTTTAAACAAGAATATTGAATTTGTCTGTACTACATGTAAAAATGTATCTTTTCACTAATCATGATGCATGTGCCTTACAATATCTCAAGAAAGATAATCTCGTGCCAAGGCACAATCCACTAAGACACCAAATAGAAACAAACCCGTTGATAAAATGTCAAACAAAAGAAACCTAATAGGTGGATCTCTTCAGACGTAGTTTTTCTAAAATGAGTCTTCCACGATCCGATAAGAAAACAACTCCTAGATCTTACCTTAGTGGATTCCCACGGCAAAGTTTTCAACACAATAGGTCTTAGATGGATTCCCACAGAAAGATTTTGATACTTGCTCCAACACGTATAATAGTGAAACTCATCAAGTTAAGGAAGTCAAAACCACTACAACCGTTGATAGTGATCACCCTCACCGTGAGGAATCTTGTACTTCTAACATCGTTATTTGTGAAAACTCTTCTTCTTTGGTTGCAGTGAATCAATATATCTCGAACCCACTCATCGAGGGTTCTAATTTCGTAAAATCTTCTTCTTCATTCTCTATCTTCTATCTTTGATTTTCCATTTCTTTTATAAAACCAACAAAAGCAAAATACAAAAATAGAAAATTTTCAAAAATACAAAACATTAGAAAATCAAAATCCAAAATATTCTTCTCACGACATGTCTCTCAGATAATCGATATTCAGACGCTTCTAGAAATGTCATTCAACAATGATACGGGCATGTACAGATGCTTGAGCGAGAGTTCTTTAATGTTTTCTAAAACATGTCGCATTTCTCAAAATTTCTTCATAAATAATGGCTTTCAGATACTTCAAGACGAAACCCGACTTCAAATTAATGGCTTCCAACACATCGCTCAGACCCAAGCTTCAAAGAAAGGAAAGTGCTTATCAATATCAAAGGTTTTAAATATTTTTCAAGCACTATTCCTAAAAACACAATGGCTTGTAAGTATTTCCGCTTGCAACCCGATCTTTAAAGAAAGGAAAGTGCTACGCAAAATCGATTTTCATAAATATCGAGCACTTATCCTAAAACAAATGAAGATAATTCTTCTTCAATATCTTCAAAAGATTTTTTTAAAATCTTCATCTTGCGTACCATTGATTCGAAAGTTTTCAAAATATTTTTCAAAATCTCTCACATTTGGTACCAAGATAACTCCCTCTAAACCCTTAATTGATTCTAAATTTTCGTATGAAAATATGCTTTTGTTAAGGGGAGTATAAAACAAAATTGTTCCAAAATTCATGCTAAATCGCTTTCTCCAAATGCTTTTGAAAAACATATCTTTTAATCATTTTGTTTCAAAACATCATGGATATGCTATTTTTGAGGGGAGAAACGTGATTAAAATGTGATCAAAAGGTTTAATGATCGTTGTTTGAATCTCAAAAGAGCTCGACTCATTGAAACCAATGAATTGACGAGGAATAATGTACCATCTCGAGAAACTTTCTATGGACTTGACCAGACGGGTAATAATTTCAAGCTAGTTCTCTAGTGATGTAAACGTGTCTCGAATCGGTCTTGTTCATTTAAAGTCGATCAATTCAAAAGTGCGAACTCTACCTCTATGTGCATATTTCAGTCAAAACTTATAAGCACATGTGAAGGGGAGTGTTTCGAAAATATAAAACTCTCTGAGTGTTTCAAACATGTTTTCTATCATAAACACTCGAGAGATTTTCAAGAAAAATGGTTTTATGGCAACAATAGGACAGTCATGGAGTTATAAGGTGACTAAGGATAGGAAATCTGTTCTATGATCCGCCAGAGTCGGAGGGATCTACCCAAGGACATCACCAATAGTTAGTATTAGAAGTCCTTAGGTATGATTGAAAAAGGAGTAATGTGAGAAAGGAGAAAGAAGGGTTGAAGAATTAAAAGAAAAGTAATGAAAAGGGTGAAAAGAAATAGCCTCCATATTCAACCTTAGGCGTAAACCGGTTCAATTCATATGCTATCGGTTGTCACTAGATGACACCGGTATTGAAGACAAAGACGCCATGGACCCAAAGGACGCATCGCACTAAACCTTCTAGCCACTCAATTCCTCTCAAAAGGATTTGTTTCATTCTCACCGGGAACCCTACATAATCTATCGACTTTCTCTTAGAGATCGTTGGTATTGAAGAAGGAGACCTCTCCCTAGTCTCCGCTCAGAAAACCAAAATGCACTATTGAGTCTAGAGCCACGAGATTCATCAAAAGATCTCATAGGAACACTTGACATGACATCGCTTGTTGTTCATCAATAAGGACACAAGTGATATATTCTAGAGTCCCACGCAGATCTTAGCAACCGCCGTAACATTTATGAGAAGTTTCACATCCGTGATCTTCAATGATTGAATGGAAACTCCCGCTGTGGTCAACATCAAACACCGACGAAAGCAGTCACTGTAATTCTCCGTGGATTACGCTTAGTGTGTCTCAAACGGTCTACGTCGTGGGGTGATGCTTCGTGTACCTCAATGACTCATCCGAATCAGATGTACTTCGTATATCGCGTTATCTCACTTGTGGGACTCAGCTCAGAACGGCCTTGTGAGAATTAGAGACGTTTTCACACTATGTCGTTAACACCCTCGAAATTCAAACTTGTAAGTGCGGAACCGCTTATTACTAACCTGTTTTATGTTTTCTTCTTATGGAAGCTCCGGAGCGGATGGATCGTGCAGACTCGCCACATGCTCATACCAACAACACATGAAAGTTCTCATCAAAATCAAAGGCAACAAAGTTAAAGATGATTCTTCGTCAATGTCAAAGAATCTACAAAGTGTAAAGACTCGAGAACTTCATCATTGGAAACTCAAAGTCAAATAGAAGTGTGAGCATGGTGGAGAAAGACGTGGAGACACCTAACCAACGAAGTTGACAATGGCAGACAACCACATTAACTGATCACAAACCATGAAGGAACAAAGAATTAAGACTATTCTATATCTACTCACAAAGTTCAAGCTCAAAAGATTAAAGACCTATTCAAGTGGAGCATCTTTTGAATGACCACCCTTAGGGGAGATTGTTAGCCTTGATTATTTTTATTAGAAGTGATGGTCATTCACGATTAGGAACTTTGTAATGTGTGTTAGATATCGTGATAGAATAGTCAACGGGCTCGTGGATTGGGCTAAGCTAATTGGGCATAAGTTATGTTAAGCTAGCCTTGTCTAGTTCGTGTAACCCAAGCCCAATCCAAGTCCATCTCAAGGCCCATGGCCAAGCCTTAGGGCATCATCTCTCTTATTATAAATACCCCTCAAGTATGTCATTTGAGGGTGTGCTTGAGTGTGTGTGTGTGTGTTTTCCTTGAAGCAATATACAACTTATTGTTTTCATCTTTCTTCTCTACCTCTCTAAACATATACACGAATTATATTCAAGTCACCAAGTTCTATCTTAATCTTTCTTCTATTCTACGATAACCGCTTGTGTTTAACGTGGTGTTTGTGTAAAGGTTGCTTTGGTGATAAGGTTGATATATCTAAGGTCCCGCTCAGTTCCTCTTTACGATGACTCTTCATGAACTTCGAACAAATTCCTCTTTTCTCGCATCTTGTCTTTCTCATCATTTAAGCATCAGATTTGGTCAAGAACCAATTCGGTTTCGCTCAGAAGTATGTCCTTCTTCTCGACTTGTTGGACGACTTTTCACAATTCTTTCATGAGTCCGAGAAATCCAAGAGCGAGGTGGTTTCTTCATGATTTGGATGATGATCCGTTGACTTCTTTGATGGTGGTGGTGATGAATGAGATGAAGAGTCCGATGATGAGGAGACATGAGGAGGTTCGGGGTCCTTAGGAGTTTCGAGGTTTCTCCTTTGAGTGTGTTGGACCGTCTAGAAGAAACTTTGTATAATCATCATCGTCATCTCTAGACTTTTCTTTCTCGACTTCTTGGTTGTTGGTTACTCAAAGTCATATCTCGATAGTATCCTCCACAAGTCGTTGTTGTTGCGAAGAGTGGTGGTACCTGATCCCTTATCGGGTTGATTAACCGCATCAGATCGGAGAGAGGGCAACACCACTTAATCCTCCCGGTCACCCATTTGATTTTAGCAAATTCTTCACCTTTTGAAGGTGTCGACTATAGTAAACTTCTTCCCCGTATGATTTATCCGCTGCTCTTCTTCTTCAGAGCTCTCATCATAGGTACAATTGCCGGAGTCTTCCTTTTCTTGGACACTGGAGGACTTGGAGGTTTTGCTATCGAGCGTGTGCTTTTTGCGCTTGCAGAGTAATGGAACTCTTCATCCAGATCAAGATCTTCGAGCTCTCGCCCACAAGCTTTCTATGTGGTTCAAGTGTGGAATAGGTTCGCTTCCTTTACAGAAAAATCCTTTTAGAAGGAGGATTCCTTTAGGAAGCTTCCTTTGACTCACAAGATTTTCGCTCTCGCACTTCCTCTTCGGTTCTCCTCTACAGTGTTCCAGAAGATTTTTCGTCAAGATGACCAACTTTGCCTTGTCTAACCGCCTTCAGATACCTTTTGTACGCTTCGAGCTTTCGACATCTTCGCTAGAAGGAAATCTGCAACACAGACCTTGTTTCTTTGTAGACGATTCCTTGATCGACAGATAGAATAGGTTCCGTCAACATATCGTGATTGTCGGGTCATTGAGCCTCTGGGAATATCGTGGATGAAGTCCAAGTGCTCTCGGATCAACAGCTTAGTATATCCGATGTAGGAATCTTTGAGCCAAGCTTGTTGAGAAATGACATCATGTCATCCCAAATCGAGCTTCGATAGCGATGTGTTTCATGTTGACCAATGCCCAAAATATTTGCGCTCCATGAGCTTAGGATGCTCATAGCCACCGCCACGACCGTAAATGACTTGGTGATGATAATGTAGAGAGTTCTCCATGGTTGAGGAATACTTAAGCTCTACGTGAGAATGCTTGGTGATTACTCCGTAGCCTCGTCATAACCGATATCGATTAAGAATTGGAGAGTGAGCTCTTCAATGTGTGTGGCATATAGTTTGGTTGGATCGACGGAATTAGGAGAATGACCCTTAAGTCTGCAGTGTAATGGTGACTTGTTTGTGATTCGTAGTCACCGTCACAGCAGCTCGTCCTTTAACCCTTTCCATAGTGTTCCGTAAGCTGCTGGATATAGATCTCGTAGAGCAGTTGCAGAGTGAGTGAGCATATTTCGATACGGATGAGTCCTCGTAATATCAATAGCAATTAAACACGAAGATTCCGAAAAGTGAGGGTGTCAAAGTCAACACGGAGATTAGTCTTTCCTATCTTCATTGGATAGCCATAAGGATAGATATCAAGAATGGAGAGAACTTCAGATGCATCCACATTCATTTGTTCACCATGTCGTGATCTCGAAATAACATTAGCCAAAAGAACCAACATATCGAAGACATAATGTTAGTCAACGTAAGGTCTTATTGTCTAGTTATTGAATGTACAAAGTGTCAATGATTGTTACGAGTCCTAAGTCACTTGTATGTTCAATAGTCCAATGACGCCGTGAAATGTTTCATGAGTTAGTTAACTTTAAGTTTTAAAGTTTATTTTATCACTTATTGTTCACAACATATCAAACGATTTAAGTTTATTAGTGACATTATTGGATTCGTGACGATATGATTAGTTTATTTACAAGTTTGTGCACGAATAATTCATAACGAAGGTATGATCCAGCTTATGCGTAGGATTGGTAAAGCGCGTGAGAAATGATATAGCGTAGGCGTAAACTTACGTAGGGATCCTAACTTACGCGTAAGAAATGTTACGCGTAGGAAAAGGGGACCTTACACGTAGGGTTTACGCGAGGGCAAATATTAACCCACGCCGTAAGGCTACTCGTAGAAGAGTTGACCTTATGCGTAGAGGTCATCACACGATATCCTTCACGGGATACGCGTGAGTCCCATATGTAGAACCTTATGCGTAGAAGCTACGCCAGAAGACTAATCTTCACGATAACATGCTACGTAAGGTGATCCTTATGCGAGAGTTACAACAACCTTGATTCTGAATTTTAAGTGTAGCAAGCCCCGAAACAAAGCATCATATCATCAATTTTGACATATAATCATTCATTTTGTGACGATCACAACACACTTGCATAGTTAAACGATTACGGCCAGAAAAACTTACGCGTAGTCTAAACCCTAAATCTACGCAGTATGAAATCTAGCCATGGAATATGCACCAAACTTTTATGATAGTTTAAGAGTGTTGTTAGATTCTTAAGACCAAGTATTAACATTTAGTTCATGATGAATCAAAAGTACCCAAACTATAGAACTTTAAACCCTAATTCCAAATTGTTAATAGTTTAAAGTTTCGGGTGGTTATTAGCGAGGATATCATTAATTCAACATTACAAGAACATAACCCAACAATATTTTGACCAAAACTTACAAATTTGAAAACACCCAAAACCACGATAAACCCTAATTTTCAAATTCATTCAATTCATGAATCGGGTTCGCTTTGAAGATAGAGAAGGTATCATTGATGTTATTAGAACATTTTGACACTATCTTTTAGACCACAAACACATAAACAAGATTATGTGTTCATACGCATACGCTGTAGAACACAAAATTGACCATAGGTTAATATCTAACTGCTAACATTTAAAACGATTTAAAACCATTGTTTGTAATCTTGTGAGAACACGAAAACACTTACAAATTGAAGATCCGAAACACGGATTTGATGAACGAATTTTAGGCGAGATGTGTTTGGTTGTGTGTAATAATGTGAAGTAGAAAAGTAGGTGGAGTTGTTTTATTAAAGTAATCTTTAACATTTAGACAGCTTTAGTCCCTCCACCATTTCCTTTTTCAAACAAAGCCATTTAACTTCCATTTGGTTACTAAACAAAGTTTTTAGAAAGAAACTTGACGACACTCCCCCTCGACTCTAGAAAATAATGAAAGGTTATTAATTTTAGTCCGAGGAGTGTCATTGAACCAGAAAATTTTACCACCATTGATAAAATAACCAATCGGGATATGATAACATGCAAGTACACGGATGTTTTGAAACGGTTAAGTGAAAATTTCACCCCTTCAACACTGGATCGTAAAAAATACTGAATTTTGAAAGGTTATAGTGTTGAAGGAAGACATGTACTTGCCATGTTGAAAGATTATAGATTAGAAGAATATTTTGTTGTTTTATAAGATTTTATATTTTTGTATTTTGTTTTGAAAATTTATTTACAAAAGATGTTTTGGTGTTTGACAAAGGTTTTAAGACTGTTTTAGGAGGTTATCCAATTCCTCTTGAGTCAAACACCTCATACCAACCGGTGGACCAACTCATTAAACCTAGCGGAGGCAAGGCTTTGGTGAGCGATCTCGCCAATTGCTATTCAAGACCCACAAAGTATAATTCAACAGCACTGCTCCACGTGGTCCTTGATGAAATGATAGCGAAGATCGATGTGCTTTGATTTCGAAAGTCGAATCGAGTTGACGAGATTGCAATGGCACTCCGATTGTCGCAGACATCGAATTTCACAACACGTAACCATAGTCTTTGAGTTGTGTTCTCATCCGATGACTTGAGCACAACATGCGGACATGGCTACATATTACGCTTCGTTGATGACAAATATGTACAATCCCGCTTTGATTGCCAAGACACCGGTTTATCGCCAAGAAATTGTAGAGTTCTCAAGTACTTTTCCTCGAGTCTAAGCATCCTGCGTGGTCATTCGAAAAAAGTGATTAGTTCAAACCGTAATCCTTCTGATACGGATCCCCAAGTTAATGGTTCCCTTTATGTATCGGAGGATTCTTTTAGCCTCGTAGAGGTGGGTTTCATTGGTCGCGATCGATAACGGGAGCATAGATAAACGGAAAGACAATATCGTCCGCTAGTCGTTAGATACATGAGAGACCCAATAATACTTGGTATTTGGTAAGGTCAACTAATTTCCCATGTATATCGTCGTCTAGCTTCTTGGTATGAGTCATTGGTGTGGCATAAGTATCATTGTGTTTTCATTCCAAACTTGTTTAACAATTCAAGGGCATATTTGACCGACTCAAGAAAATACCACGGGTGATTGATGAACTTGCATTCGTAGAAAGAACGTGAGTTCATCCATCATGGACATTTCAAAATTTTTCTTCATTAGTTTTGCAAAAGGTTGAAAACTTTTTATGTGTAGACCCAAAATGATGTCATCCACGAATTTGAACAATTAAGATATGTGCCCGTGATATTGTATAAAAGAGTTGGGTCAACCGAGCCTTTGGTGAAATTATTGGCAATGAGGAAAGATGATAGCTTATCGTATGATAGAGTGTAAATACTCATCATTTTTGGTCAAATTTGAACCGCAAAACGTTTAAAATGCTCGAATGCATCAAAATATCGAAAATATTCCAAAATTGCATTTTATATGTTTCGGATGCAAAATGTTCAAAATCGATGAAAATGAGCTAAGTTTGCAAAATTGGCGCTTCAGGTCCCCAAAGTTTCAAAAATTGTCGAAATAGTCCCCGAGCACATAATTTAAAGAAAATCACCAAAGGTCCTTTTAAAATCATAAGTTGTCAAAATTAGTCCTTTGGTGAAAAATATCAAAAGTTTTGAGAAATTACAAGTTTGGTCCTTCAAGGTTAAAAATTGGCAAAATGGTCCTTGAAATTTAAAATGTCAAGTTTGGTCCTTATACTATTGAAGCTTGTCACCTTAGTCCCTTGGAGCAACTTTGCGAATTGGCAAGATTGGTCCCTATATTTTCAAAATTACAATTAGTCCTCGTGTTATTAAACCCTTAATACCCTCGACCTTGTCATTCCTTTTGGACCCCGCCATAAGCCAATTCGACCGCCATATTAACCTTCTACCGCCAATATCCTTTGACCCTTCCCTTTTATTATACTCGGTCAACCCATCGGTCAAATAAACCACCTCACCATTTAAAATATAAAAACCATCACGGTTTCCTTCCTCCATCATCACGCCTTGCTCGCAACTCCGCCTCCATCATCATCACTACTACCTTCCACCTCACCCCAAGCCAAGATGCATTCAATGCATCTCTAACCTAACACTCAACCTCCAACCGGCAAATTACCATTTTGGCGCCAATTTTCAATCCAATGGCCAATATCATCCTAAGCCATCCAATGGTCCATATTATCACGGGATATGTTCGTAGAAGAGAGAAGATGTTTGGAGTATAAAAAGAAGCAAAGAGAAGGAAGAAGGTAGCACTTAGTTTATTTTTAAGAATGTATGTCGTTTTCTAAATTCTTAGTCTTAAATAGATTTTAGTTGTATTTTCAAGTTTCATTGTATCAAAGTAAAGCATTTCAAAGGTATTGCAACTATTTTTAAGTATCAATTCAAGCTTGTGTTCATTTTCCATATTTTATGTTAACTGTTGAAATTTTCATTTTCAAAGTCCTATGTCAAAGCCTTTAGTAGTTTAATTTTAAGCTCAAACAAGCTTCTATAAGCTTATTATAGCTTTTTATAAGCTTACAATCAATTTTCAAGCAACTTTGGAATTTGGTCAATGAAAGTCAAACCGGAGCAAAAATGGGTATGGATATGGGTGTAGCAGTGCTGGAATTGGGTTGATTCTGAGTTCAATGGGTTGGTTTATATAGGATAGAGGTTCTGGTTTGATTGATGGCAAGCCATAGTGGCTGGACAAATTGTAAGTCATTATCAATAGTTATTGCATATTACGCTCTTGTGATCTAGATTGGTTTTAATGTTAATTGTTGTAATTAGGTTAGGTAAACTTAGTTTGATCATTAAAACAAGTTGGTTCATGTTTGGATCATTTAAAGTTCAAATCAAGAGGATAAAGGTATGTTTGGATTGGATGCTTAAACTGCCTTAGAGGCTTATTCAAAGTGGTAGACTCTTGTTGTTTTTGGCTTGTTTAGTTCTATTATACTCATATCTCGTCTCAATATTGTGCCTACAAAGCTAAAAGTCAAAATCCCATCTCATCTGTCTTTAAAGCTTATCTGTTGAAGTTTTTGCAAAACAAAATCTTGTTTTGTGTTTAAATAACATAGATAGATTTCATGAGTTCCATTTCATCATAATACTTCATAATCGGTCCTTAAATTGAGCTCAAATCTCACCAAAGTCAACATTTCAATTACGTCTCAAAAGTCAAATTGCAAAAAGCCATTTGAGCTCAACTGAGATGAATTATCATTGACTCATCTCTGTGTCAAATTAAGTGAAACTTGTGGTTTTAAAAAGTTCAACTGGTCTTATTTCTTATTACCATTTTTGAAGAATTTTGTCAATTTTTATAAGCTTATAAACCGCTTATCAATATGGGCTTATATGCTCGCAGACACCGCAGACCGAATCAAGACAGTGTTGTGCAGCTTGCAGATCCTGCACAAAGCTCATAAGAGCTTTTCATAGTCCAGTTTTGGTTTACAAGGCCCCACCGAGTCTAGTTTAAGTTCCAATTCTTCGGTTTTCATTTTCACTAATTTGTAGCTTGTGCTTAAGCTTAAAGTAATGGCCTAAAAGCTTTTGCACTAAACTCAAATACATCAAATCATGCAAGTTGCTATTCAAGAGGTTAGATAGTTGTAATAAGTCACTTTTGAGTACTTTTAGCATATTTGAGCTTCGTGGCGTGTGGTGCTTATTTGGTACAATTTGCTTTTCATAAGTGCTTATTTATAAGCATTTTGCTTATGATTTCATATTCTTGCACACAACCACCTGTTTTCTATTTTCCTAGATTTTCTATATTATTTTAGGCTTATCCTAAATTTTTGATTTTTCCAAGTCGGCTTTGCTATTTTCTTCATTTTAATCAATTTTAGGCTATTTTAATTAGCATTTAATACAATTAAATCGTAAAAGTTCAAAAAATAAGTTTTCAATTTTATTAGGTTAAGATAAATATAAAAGTCAAAAAATATTTTTCCAGATTTTTCATAGTTTAATTTGTAATTTTAGTAATTTAATTAGTTTTAAATAGTTTAAAATTCATAAAAATAGAAAATAATCAGAAAAATATAAAATAGTTCAAAATTCTTTTTGTTATTTTAGATTTTTCCAAGTCATAATTTCATTTTTCTAGCTTTATTTCATATTTTCTTGTATTTTAGGGTATTATTAATTAAGTAAAAATAGTTTTTAATTAATAATAATTAGATAAATAGTTATAAAAATAATTTTCTTTTTCTTAAAATTTTCTTTTATCATTAGGTTTGTAAAAATGTCATTTTCATATTTTTAGGATTAATATTGTTTAAGTTTTACATTTTCGTTTGTACGTCGAGTAGTTTTTAATTCAGTTTTATAAAAACATAAAATCAAAAAAATCATTTTGCAAATAGTGATAGCGTTTATTTAATATATTTTATCTTTTTAATTTTCTTTAATTTGCATTTAAGCCTCTTTAATTTATTTACTTTTTCTCGTAGTTATAATAATTCAACTTTTTCCGCTCAAATCTCTCGATCACTATTCGTTGGGTGATTCATCGATAGCTCATTTGGGACATAACGACCGGGAAACACTATACTCTCCGGATCTTCATTGCATTCGTGTATCCGAACTGTTTTAAGTTTTTCACGGTCGACCATTCACAAGTGGTAAACGTGTGAAAACTTGATGGTTCGGGACGAATCATCGCACCATGCCCAGGGCTTGTTTGAGACCATAAAGAGCTTTGTTCGGTTTATAGACATTGTTCGAACTCGGGATCAACGAATCCATCCGGTTGGTCGACATAGACCGTTTCTTTAAGTTGTCCATTGAGAAACGCCGTTTGACATCCATCCGATAGACCGTCATATTCATATGAGTAGCGAACGAGAAATATTCGAACAACCTCAAGACGAGCAACCAAGCAAAAGATTCTTCAAAGTCTATTCCCTCTTCCCGACGATAACCCTTAGCAACTAGACGTGACTTGTTTGGATGACGCCCTTCAAAGATCCAATTTGTTTTCTAAATCCATTTTAGACCAATGACGTGACCCCGTTGGTCTTTCAACCGCTCCCATACTTCAAGACATTTGAATTGGTTGAGTTCTTCCTGCATGGATTCAATCCAGTTGTCTTTTGTCATTGCGCCTTTAATGTTTTTAGGCTCAGTTGATGACAAATGAGTGCATAAATGCAATGTTCACCGTCTCGTGCGAAGACGTTGTCTCGTAACGATCGTTGATTTGGGTTGCCAATAATGTTAGCCGAGGATGGTCTTTTGTCCATCGGTGTGTAGAGGTTGATGTTGGTATACATTGTGCGATTCCGAGGATTCAAATGGTTTGTTGAAGATTCGCGACATCCGGTGCGTGAGCCTCATTAGCAAACGGGTCAAGAACGCATTTGGATCAAAATCTGCGGTGGGGTACTTCATCTGTAATATCATCACCGTTCATCATTGTTGGAAGCGGTGTGTTCAACTGTTGTGTTGGAGTCAATGGTGTAGGTGCATCTTCAACGATGAGTTGTTGTAGCAGTGTATCGATTATAGGAATATTATCGGGTTGTGCGGTGAAACAATGGATACACCGAGCACGTTCATCAATATCGTCACGTAGCGTAGGAGCAAATAACCTTCCATTTGTTGACGAGTTAGTCGGGGCTTTGTTCGGTGATGATGGGGTTGAGGAAGTTTAAAGCGGTTGTGACCGGTTCTAAGTCATTATACTCGAAGCCATTTCCGTGAGTTCATCAAAATGAGCATGAATCGCTTCCATTACTTCCTTAGTTCGACGATTCCATTCGAAACCTTTAGAATTGTCACAGATCCAATAAAGAATCCAATATCGCTTTGGCTTTGAGCTTTCCAAAGTCATCACGATCATTATTCGGATAGCAAAGGGATCCAAATACATGAAAGTGTTTGAGGTTTGGTTTATAGTTGTGGACAAGCTCGAAAGGTGTTTTGTTGTATGCGTTTTGTGATCATAGAACGTTTTGAGTATAGCATGCAAGAGATACATCTTCGCCCATAAGTAACTGGAAGTTTAGCATTGATTAACATTGTTCTTGCTTCCACTAACGCTCGTTTCGTCTTTCAACAACGCCGCTTTGTTCGTGTGTACGTGCAATAGATGTTTGATCTTTGAATTCTACTTTCTCATAGAATTCACGAAGGGTTTTGTTAACAAATTCAGTTCCTTTGTGCATTACGATTATCCGACGGTGTTGCGGAGTGAACTCAGATTTTTGTGAGAAAGTTGATGATCATTTGTGGAGCTTGGTCTTTGCTTCAAGAAAGTAGACCCAAGTCCATCGTGAGTAGTCATCAACAATTACTAAGATGTAGCGTTTGCCATTGATCGCTTGCACGCATCGGGCCACACAAATCCATGTGAAGAAGATGAAGCATCTCGAGAGTCGTGTTCCACCTTTGAAGGAAACCGAGCACGAGTGCTTTTCCCTTGTTCACGGCTGAGCAAAGGTGATCTTTTGAATACCGGAATCGTGGGAGTCCTTCAACTAGTTTGTGTCGAGCAAGGTTGGTGATGGTTTGAAAGTTTAGATGTGAGACGACGGTGCCATAGCCGTGGATTTTGTGGATGTTGCCTTTGAAAGTAGCGGATGGGAGAGGAAGCAACCATGTCTTGCATAGAGATAGTGTAGAGACTAGAATTACGAGCCGGACATAAGGTCATTTCCTTGTAGATCACGAATGAAACAAGTTTTCTCCCGAAAGCAACCTCCAAATCTCCATCACAAAATTGACCCATCGAAAGCAGTTGTGATCGAGGCCTTCCACATAGTAAACCCCGCCGATTTCGATGTTCCCATTGACATAATCTCCGCACCCATGATAGCTACAGTGATCGTTCCCGAACACGATAAAGCCAATGAACTTTGCAATAAAGTTTGATAATGCTTTAAGGTTGCTGTCATGTGTCGGGAACATCCGCTATCAACAATCCAGAATGATCAGATCACCGTGATTACACATGCACGACACGAGATGGAATAAGTAGATGTGGAACCCGAAATGTTGAGGGTTCCAAGCGTATATTAGACATATACACATTGATAATTTTAGGCATCCATTTAAATCCTAGTGTGTTATATATCCATTTCGCCATCTATAACTACTATTTGCTTTAGTCTTAGTGAAAGCACTAGGTGGTACTACATTCTTAGGAGGTGAACCGGAGCTACAGTGACAACAAAGTTTGCCTTAGAATCTAAGAAGGCGGTCTACCAAGCACTGGACTTAGAATGATTAGTGGGCCTAGAGGTATTCCGATTCTTAGGATTCCGTAAACGAGATTATAGCTTTAGCAACACATTTGTCATGACAATCATAATTCATACTCTTCCGACAAATAACACAAGGTGCATCGGTCGAATATCAAAAGTACTTAACGGTTTAGCATTCGTTACATCACTATTTCTATTACATTTGCCGACGCAACATCTATAGTGGACGCAACATGAGTCTTATTCGAGTCCTAGGGTGTTCTTCTACTTTAGCATTCCTTATTGTTCTGCTCTTAGGTCGCAACTTCCTATTCTTCGATTGAGTGCTCCTAGGTCGTGAAGTGCGGACGCTTGGAAAAGAAGCAACTATTCTGTTTCAAGAGAGGGAAACACATTAGCAACTTGTGATTTGGCGGTTGGAATTCTAGGTTCACGATTACTAAGTGTGACTCGTGCTATTCTCTTAATCACTTTGAGGCGGAAGTTGTTCATACTTTCCTAACATTTCTCTTAACTTAGAGATAGTGTGAATCAAATCTTGATTTTCGAGCTAATATTACCAAAGAAAATTCATGACTTCTCTAGTGTGAGCAAGATAGTGATCAAGTTCGTTTGATGCTTCATGACGAGTCTTATTTAGCAAATCAAATATGACACCATATTCTGTTTAACTTTTAAAGTTCTTGTTCATATTTTGAGATTTGACTTTTCAAAGACACGCTTTGATCATCCGATTGCTCAATTTTAGGATCGAAGATTTTGCACTCAATCGAGCGATTTTCTTTGAAAACTAAGTTGATGATTGTGAATATCTTTTCACACCAATGAAGACGACGTTTTGCATTGTAAATTTCATTGAGTAATCGCTTATTTTCACTTTTAAAGACTCGATCCGAAGCACATTATCGGTGTTCTCAACAGTTATAACATTTTCAACAATATCAGCAGAGATGTAATCGATGCAAATGGCAAAGCATGAAGTAACACAACATTATGGATATCAAGACATATAACATCTTCCAAGAGTCGATCAACATCTTTTCTCAAGAGTTTCTTTTACGCTTAGTATTAGAAATAGATGTTTCGCTTTCTCGAAAACGTTTTCATTACCCCAAGTTCCTTATGAAAATCCTTTTCCCGTGCAATTGCACAAATTTTCAAGTTTTAACATTAGGTAAAAGATTTTTCGAAAAATGTCTCTTTGTTCTCGCGCAGGCGATTGAAAGTGTTCAATTTTGATTTCGTGGCGATATTCTATCTCATGTTGTAAAATTTTGAGGTCACCATGAAAATGTCAAAATATCAAGAATTTTTCGATTTTCGGGTTGTGAGTTTACTTCACTAATAGAAGGTAAAGGACCATAAGTTTGTGCAAAACTGCTTTGGGATTAACATTAGAAGACTGTGTGTTTTGATGATAACCCTTGGTGTGTTAGAAGAATCCGTTGGTGTGACGAAAGTGACCGCGCTTTTGTAAATAAAAGGTTTGTTGTAAACAACGCTTTTTAATTTTGATCGACTCGCCTTCTACATCTAATTCCTCTTGACGATGATATTCAACAACACTCATAACAAAGATTATCAATTTTGTATTCGTGACCGGAAACTTCGTGAGTTGGTTTGAATGTTTTTAGTGAAAGCTTAGGTTTGTAATCACTAGATTTTTCCATATCGTTTTGGATTGGGTTTTAAGGTAAACTTTTCAATAGCTATTATCGATTCACCATGTTTGTACAACAGCTTTTAAACTCTTTAAGTTTGTTTTGCAAGTCGATAATTTCTTCAAGAAGGTCATCTACCCGATTTGTTGAATGCTTTTTGTATCTGGAGAACTGCTTTTTGACAATTTAACAACTCATTTTAGCTTTTTGATTTTCCAAGTGAGAGCGTTAATTTGCTTTTTATGTTCATGTTTCATTGTTCTAATTCGCACAACAAAGCATTCTTCGAGGCGGCTAGATCACGATCCGTCTCTCTAAATATTTTTCGCTTTGATGAGATTTTGCAAAGCTGCTTCAAAACCTTTTTCACGGTTTTCTTGAGTTTTGAAAAGTTGAGTTGCATTTGTAAGAATTCAAAGTCCTTGGTTAGCAGTGCATTTTACTTTTTAAGGTCCGATTTAATGCAACACATTTAGCAATTTGGGATTGTTGGTCTTTAAGTAATGTAACAAGATCCGGATGAGGCAAAGGTTTATCGTGTTCAACGTGAGTCACAACATGATCATTATTTAGATCCTCAAGTATAACCACTGAGTCAATTTGATTATCAAGGAAACCATAAGGTCATCTGGATCGTCAAATGTGACTACGGGTTTATTTGAAATTCGCCGAATGAGATGTAGATGACTCATTTTGAACATTCCGAGTCGTGCTTGATTCGGATATTGATGGAGATATTAGTTCGAGATATGATGATGGTTTGTTCGGTACTGAGACAAGCCATCGGTGTCATACACCGGGCTGCTTTCACTCATGTGTAACTCTTGCATATTAGCCATCAACATAACAAGCGCATTGGCCGCAAGTCCTCCATATCATCATCCGAGTCTGCAGATCCGCCATAAAGCTCATTCTTTGTCCTGAGAGATCCACCGCCTTCATCCTTAAGAGCCAAAAGTAAAGCCTCTTTGAAATAAGTAACGCCCCTAGTCCTCGGCTTTGGGCATGCATTAGCCATGTGTCCCTTCTCATTGCGCTTGTAGCATCTAAGACCATTTAACCGATTCGAGCATTTCTGCTCCACCACTTGAGCTCTGTTATTCCTACCCACAAGATTAAACCCTTGACCACCGCCCATCCGGCGACCATAATCACGATTACGAACTTCAACACGTCCATTGTTCACAACTTGAGTCCGTGTGTTAGATGAGGAACGAATACGATTGTTGGATTTGTTGGTGTAATAGCCAAAGCATTAGCAATCATCACAAATCCTTGTTGCAATGCTTCGAACGGATCGATTTCTCGGTCGCTTCAATCGACATATGCTTGAGCATTGTTGTTGTATGGAACCAATTGATTTTGTTGAGGTTGTTCTTTGTGAAGGTGTGTTTGAAGCGTTGGTTGAGTTCTTTGGTTGAGAGGATAATTCATTGAGCATACAAGGCAAGTTGTTGATTATCCGGATGTATTTGCTTAGCAATTTGAGCACGGAGAATCCTTTCCCGATCAACTTCTTTTTCATGAGGCTTCAAGTAATCGTACAACAATCCATAAGTAGAATGATGCATATTCTTCGCTTGACGGAGAAAGATGACATACTTCTCCCATTCGTGACCAAGACTACTGTGAACTTAGTATTCACCGCAATTCTTGGCATGATGATGTTGTGTTTATCCAAATCATTGACGATGTCCGAAAATCGATGATGATAGGACTCTAGTGTATCTCCGTGTTCAATCATGAAGTGTTCATAAGCCAAGTAAATTTTGGATTCCAAATCCTCCGATTGAGTCTGCATCCTTCCATAAGAAGGCGAATAGAGCCCACATTTTTGTGTAGTCTTTTGAGCATCAACACTACGAAGAATTGGGTTTGGTAATCCTAAGAGGATGTATTCCATTGCAAGTTCATCACTTCATAGTGTAGAAGTTCAGTAGCATTTAGATCCGCACAGTAGCAATGTTGGTTTGTTCATCTCTTGGTGGAACAACAGCTGGATCTCCGGCACAATAACGATGAGCATCTCAAATGGACCTTCCAAGATAACCTTCTTTAAGAACTTTCCATGTGGCTTCTTGGATCACAAAACCTAAAGAACCTTATCACCCATTGATCGTAGTTTCTGGAGTGGGCATTGAGGTCTATCAAGTGATCCAACTTCATGAATTGATTGTTGGTCGCTTAAAGCTTCACACATCTTTGCAAACCAAGTGGGTTCCTTCATAGTGTTCCTTGATGGATGTTGATTGAAATCATTTGTGTAGGATTGAACTTGAAGGCTTGGTGGTGTTTGAACCATTTGTGGTGGTGGAATTGCACCAATTTGTGGAGTATGTTGTCGATTAAATTGTTGTTGATAAATAGCTTGTTGTTGATTCCATTGTTGATGTTGTGGAGTTAATTGTTGTTGTTGTTGATGATTATAAGTGTGAGGAAAATAGTTAGAGTATGGTGGTTGAGACATAATGATAAACTTGTGTAGTAAAATGGATCTTTGTAGTCGAATGAACCTTTGTTGATGAAGTGTCCTTAGGCGAGAAAAGACAAGAACCAAGTAGCACTTATGCGTAAAACACCAAAAGTTACGCGTAACAATGAGGAGTTACGCGTAGGATTTAGCTTACGCGTAAGTAGGATAAAAGCACTAAAGTTATGCGTAGACAAAAGTTAGGCGAGAAAGTTAGGCGTGGGATTACCTTATGCGAGAACTAAGTTTACGCTAAAGTGAATCTTATGCGTAGGATTTCTACGCGTAAGCTTATGCTTATGCGTAATTTTAGGGTTTTGCCTAAATGATCTTTTACACTATCACAAAGGCAAAAGATATCCAAAGCTCCACGTATTTTCGGACTTATCCAAGTAAGAAAACACGGAATAAACCACGAAAATGAAGATCAAACCAAGGATAATCTTACGCGTAATTTTAGGGTTTAAATACGCGTGAGATTACTGTAATTTTGATTTTGCCCAAATGTGTTTCTAAACCGATTTTGTTATGGAATAGCTTCAATAGTACCAAAAGAACACAAAAGTGTGAAACTTGATGTACCAAAATCGCTAAGCGGGTTACGCGTGAGAACGACACCCAAGAACAAAAACAAGCTTAAAAACGTAAACCACGTGTAAAGTTTGAAACTTTTGCCAAAACAAGTATTTTAACACCTTAAAACATTGAAAGTACAAGAATCTTGATTAAAAGTGTAAAAACAAGTTTTAAGCGAACCAAAGTATCACTCGTTAGTTTTACGCGAGGACCAAAACCCACTTCAAAAACAAAACGATTCACCCAACTAGTAGGTGATTGATACCACTGTTAGGTCACTAGTTTTACAAACACAAGTAATATAGAGAAAGAGATAAAGGCGGATGAACAAATACCAAGCACACACACACGTAAAAAAGAGAAAGGTTAAGCGTAGATGTATGTGAAAGAGTAACTTGAACAACCAACCCTCAAATGAGGGTTTACAAGAGTATTTATAGGAGGGAAGCTAGGGCAACACTCCTAGTTCCCATCCTTAATTATATGGGCTTGGGCCTAAGCTTATGGGCCTTCTACATAAGCTAGACCTTAAACAAACATAAAGGCCATAATAAAGCTAACTATTACATATGAAATATAAATACTTGAAATACTGTTTAGGAGTGATTCCAACAAGTTTTTTATGTTTATTTTCATTTTCTTAATATTATATCCTATATTTGCATGTTTAATCCGTGAGTAACATATGTTATTCTAAATAGTCCGTTGTCGATCAATGATGTGGGAATATCATTGAATTAAGACAAATATGAGTTTTGGTAGAATATACTTTTAAAGTATATTGATGTGTGGTACATACCAGATTCACATGATATTCAATGAATTGAATATAGGACTCATCCCAACTTTACATGATGATACTTTTGGATTTTGTCATTAAGTATATCATGAAGTGTTTATCCTCAGACTTGAGATACCAGATAACTGATATGAATGTAGTGCATTTGTGTAAGATAGTCTAACGCTATCCGAATCGGTAGTTATAAGGGCTATTTTCAAGTGTTGCAAAATTCATGAGTTATGTTTGTAGTCAAGAGAATTTGTTTCTTTGAATTTGTTTCAAAGCATAATACTATATTTGGGCCCTCGTAGGGTTGACAAGATGTTTGTATGGCCATACCCAAGATCTATCCGAATACGCTCGAGATGATTTGGTAATCTTGTTCAATCATATACAACGAGAAATGTAATATTAACTTATGAAATGACTTGATCCATATTCATAGTTAATGTAGTATTAGTAACAAAGGATAAGTAAAATGATGAATCATTAAATGGTTTTTTCCAGAGACCATACTCAATTCGATTTGGGGCGTTGGCGTGTGAAAGCTAGACTAACCAATGTCATTACTATATTTAGTAATATCCAGTGGGAGCTGAAAGGTTTTATGGATATTTAAATAATAGTATTTCGGATTCGAACTCGAGACTTGGGATTGCACACATTACGTATGAGAATTGATGTATATAATTAATATAAATAAAATGTTATTATTATTAATTATTAGTCGTGAAATAAACATAACGATAGTTAAATAATTAACGAGGTTTGGTTAACGGTCGTTAAATATTAACTAGAAGGACTAGAGATGAAATTACAAGTCGGAAAGTTCTAGAATCCCTTTGGGGCTTTGGCCGATTGGTTTGGGGTTTACAAACCCTAACCCATTAAACTTGGTCACCAAGTTGTTACCTATAAATACAAACCCTTGTATTCATTCATAACTTAATCTTGGATCACCAATAACCTAATTTCTCCTCTCCTCTCTCCCTCTTTGTGTGGCCGGTCGAAACACCCAACCTCAAGGGTTTTTCGATTTTTTCTAACTCAAAGAAACAAGTGTTTGGTTTATTTGTGATTCAAGGAACTAGCTTTTCCACATCAAATCGCTATTAGTACGTGTGTACAAGAATGAAGAACAAACACGCTTGAGCTTGTATTCCTTGGTGGTCGATTTTTTGGGTGGGACGATTTTGTGAAACCCTTTGTTAGGGTTTTGGGTTTTGTTACTTGATCACATCATCGTTTGTTTACTTGAATTGCTAAAAGGTACGTACTTTCTTGTTTGGTTAATTAATTACATATATTATTCCTATTGTCTTCCGCTGCATGCTTTGATGATGTTATTTGTTTTATGTATAGTTGTGATGAGTATAAAATTCCAACAAAACGGGCACGGGCTAAACGAAATTTTTGAAATCTGTAAATTTATTGTCAAAAAGAATATAATAAACTAAAATACATGATTCACTTGAAAATTTTATTTCAGTGTACCTGCCGCCGCAACGCGCGAGTACTCTGCATTAAATGTCACTAATACAAATAATAAAGCACATTGTACAAGTATTAAAGCCCGACGGGCAACGGGAAAAATGGGCTTGAGCCCGTACGAGCCCGAACAGGCTCGGGCCAAACGGGCGCGGGCCAAACGGGCTCGAGCCCGAACGGGCGCGGGCCAAAAGGGCTCGAACCTAAACGGGCGCGGGCCAAACGTGCTCGAGCTAAATGAAATTCTTGATATCCGTAAATTTTTTATCAAAAAGAATATAATAAACTAAAATACATGATTCACCGAAAAAAATTATTTCAAGGAATCCATCGCCACAGCGCGCGGGTACCCTGCTAGTTTACTCTGATAAGAGGAAGAACGCTTAATCTTGAATAGGACTTCTCTATATCACTTGACCGTGATATTTTAAAAAGGAGAAATGATTTGCACACTTTGTATATTGATTGGGACATTTTATTTATGCATGAAACACTTGTACAGTTTTAAATATCCTACTTCAACTGCTTGTATCTTTAGTGTGTGAATAACTTTTTAAAATATGCAAATTATTAGCCTTTACAAACACACAAATAATCATTATTCATTGTACGAACAACCGAAATGATAAGACTGGTCATAAGGCTAACGCTAATGGGAGATTGATTGCTCGTTTGGTTGCCCCCCAACCGAGTAATCGACCGTGTTGTATCCGCTAGGCAAACCGAACCCAACCGCTCAAACACTCAACTTTTTCATTTACTCGGTTTGTCAGCCAACCGAGTAAATGTGCACACCTCCCAAGATTTTTGAACGTTGGACTTGGTTTACAACACCACCTTTGTTTTATCCGAACAAAAACTAATCAAACATAAAATCTTAGCCTTATATTATTGTGTTGATGATTCGGGTGGTCTTGGGAGATCAAAATACATGTTTTCCATTTTAGAGAGAAAGTAGAGAGAGAGGGTGTTCTTGCTAGAGGTTTACACAAATTGTAGAGTATTAGATTATGAGCACCACCCTTCCATGGATGGAAGGGTATTTATACTACAAACATAATGACCTCCTATCGGCTGTGGATCGTGGATACGGTGGGTAAAGACCCGTCCTTCCTCCACGGTGTTGCACCACGCTAAACTAAACTAATAACTAACTAATAAAACAATAAATAACGTGACTAACGACAAGTCTACGAGCTAACTTAAGCTAGATAACATTTGGGGTGACCGACTCTTCACTAAGGAATTTTCTAATTCCTAACAATCTCCCTAAGGGAGGTCACCCCATGTTTTACATTTCGAATCCTAGCATTCTATTCTTGACTTTGTTCTTGAGCTCGAGACTTCAATTCTTCATTTCCGCAATCTTTGTGCATTAGTAGTGATTCTTCCAAGTCCGCATAGATTAGTACTTTAAGTGGAGGCCTTTGAACCGATCCACATCTTTGATGATCTTCGAGCTTTCATTGAGATCATCACCGCAGAAATCTCTGGATCATCCATAGTAGTGTTGCCTTCATGTGATGTTGTGACTTTTGGACCGACATGCTCACACTTTTGAATCATGACATCTTTCCATCGAGTAGCGGAAGCCTTCTTCGGTTCATGATATTTGCAGTGAAGCATAAGCATAGTATGAAATATCGAGCCGTGTTATGTAGATATGCACCGGTCATGATTTCTTCAAATAAAGTGTAGAGCTGTGAGCATGCGGCTTTCGATTGACATCTCAATTACGATCACCGCAACCGTCCAAATGTACCGCAAACAACAGTTAGCAATAAAACATACGAAAGTGTCTTTGATCACTTTACCGAATTGAGGTACACGCCCACGGTTCCCGTTGATCAAGATAAATACCGCTCGTGATCGTAGGATTCCTAAGAATCTCCTTAACAGGTTTCGCGGTTGTTCTATTGTTCTCAAACCGAACGTCTCAAAGAAGACAACACGGAGTGAGTGAACGGTAATTGAGATTCACCGATTGATGAAAATGATTTGAAAACAATCGCGTATTGCTTGAAGAAAGAGTTTTACAATTCAACGAAGGTTTTATGAGAAAGATCAATTTTCAAACAAAATACTTTTGTATTAGAGAATGAGTACACATTCGACGTGCTAGTGAAAAGAAGAGATTCGCACATCGAACGGTTTTTCTAAAAGTATTTTTCAATCGAGATACTTTTGAATTTTGAAAACATAAGTACACATTCGACGTGCTAGAGAAAAGAAGGTTTGCACATCGAATGGTTTTTCCAAAAGTATTCGTCAATTCCATTCTGGACCAAGGTTGATTCAAGATTGAATCGCCCATCGTTTCTATCCGCTTGTCACAAGCTTGATCTTTTGCAAGATTTCACATGTCACCTACCAAGAGCTTGTTTGATGTTGGCTCTAGAAGGCTTTCCATCTTCATTGTGAATATGTTAGCATATCACTCGGATGTTCCGCAATACCACAAGGATAATGCGTGGGACTCTTAATATGTACTTACTTTCCACATTGTGTGAAACAAACAAGTCTTCAATAATTTAGTGTCCTAATGAGATATTGTGGATGATCTCTTGGCTCTAGAC
Organism: Chrysanthemum lavandulifolium; assembly: GCA_022545495.1. Classification (NCBI taxonomy): domain Eukaryota; kingdom Viridiplantae; phylum Streptophyta; class Magnoliopsida; order Asterales; family Asteraceae; genus Chrysanthemum; species Chrysanthemum lavandulifolium. The sequence continues at coordinate 155,714,136 of CM040240.1, forward strand.
TCAATCGTGCATATTTGGTTCTGTCGTGCGGAGACTAGGGAGAGGGTCTCCTACTTCAATATCAACCATCTCTAAGAGAAAGTCGATAGATTATGTCGGTTCCCGTGAGAATGAAACAAGCCCTTTAAGAGGAACTTGAGTGGTTTGGGAAGTTTAGTGCAAGTGCATCACCGGGTCCATGATGTCTTGTCTTCAATACCAGTGTTACCTTAGTAACCACCAAGAGCATATGAATTGAACCCGGTTTACGCCCTAAGGTTGAATTGATGGAGGCTATTTCTTTTCACCCTTTATCATTCATTTCTTTTCATTCTTCAACCCTTTGATGCTTACCGAGACTTCATAACTAGAACCTTGTTGGGTTAATTCCAAGACTATCTCGGTCTCATCCGCACTCTTCCCATTCTCACTTTTCTCCTTTTTTCATCATACCTAAGGACTCTACACTATCTAGTGGATTGTCCTCGGTAGATCCCTCCGTTTCGGCGGATCGTGGGAACGAATACCTAACCTAACCATCCTTATAACACCATGCATAAAGTAAAATGGTCGGTCTTTTGGTACAGTTCATTCTTCCTTGAAACCAATTGAAAAATCATTTGGAAAAACAATCAAGGTACTTGTGATACGAGATCAAAGCATTTTGTACCTTAATATTTTTGATCATTTAGAAAACCTCCCTCAACATGTGCGAATGATTTAGAAATTGTTTAGCAGATGGAGGCAAGAGGACTTTGAAATATTTTCTTTGATCACAATTTTCATACGAAAAAGCCATTTGATTTTCATGGTAAAATTCTCCCCTCAATATGTGCATAGGATATTTGAAATCATTTTATCACATAGAGGCAAGAGTTCTTTTGAAGCACATCCACGATAACAAAAGCCATTAAGAAAACCATTTGATAACTCAATCAAGGTACTTTATAAGTCTCTTTAAAAAGCTTTTGTACCTCGATGGTTTATGCTCCCCTCAATATGTGCTTGAGATTCGAAAGCGTTTAGCACATATGAGAGCGGCGTGCACAATTAAATCAAAACGATCAACTTTTATCAAATTTCATTATTAAATCACAAATTCTCCCCGATCAAAAATATCAAACCCTTTGAGATTTTGGATCCCAAGTGATTTAATATGGTTTATAAAACATTGGAGAATATGTGGCTGGTTTAAATACTCATCATGTTTTGGATAACTCCTCCTCCTCAACATGTGCATTGTGTATGAAATTGTTTGGCACATGGAGGCGGGAGTGCCTTTAAAGGACTAAAACCAATTCCATTAAACAGATTTGAGATTTAAAACACGATCTTTACCCGATCGAAATATCAAACCATTTGAGATTTGTGATCCCGTCGATTTAAATCATTTAGAAAGATTTTGGGGAAAGACGTGGCAAGATTTAATTTTGAAAGATGATGATAAGGACCATTTTAAGACATTAAAGATTGTTAGTGTCATGTATGATAGTTTTAAGAGATCTTTAAGTAAAACAAAATCATTTCACAATCAAACAAGAATGTAAAAATTTCATTTTGAAAGACCTTGATTCTAAAGAAAAATCATACCATGACATAACATTAAATCTTTAGATCACCACTTATATACGTACAACGGACTTTTATGAAGCAATGTTGTTTGAAAATAATTTATTTTAAATCACTCTCCCCTCAATCGATGACGAAGTCAATAATTGAGTGACTTAGGTTTTGATAAAATGAAGTCCGTGATTTTCAAAATTTAGACCAATATATTTTCAAAACAACATTTTTCCATATTCAAAACAATTTAATTCAATTTACTCAAAGATTGTTTAAAACTGGTATCATGCACAAAGATTCGTTAGTGGTTGAGAAGCTTCCGTTGTTGTTGTTGTAGGTTGGAAGAAAACCGTCTGCAAATGCGGTGAGACTTCTTCTTACCTTGCATTTTGAATGCCAACCGAGGTCAATTAAGTTCCGTTTCTTCACTCACTTGAAGAAAACCATCTCGCCGATGCAAGAAGACATCTTACGTTGCATTTCATGCCAACTCTCCATTGAAGTCCAATTAAGCTCCGTTTCTTCATTTGTCAACCCAAGATATAGTTACCCTTTCCTTTCGCATCCAATCATCTTCAATTGTGGGATCCGGATCGGGAACATTCTTATAACCAATATCCGCACACGTTAGTGAACACACATACAAATATATGGTGGTCGACAACACCCAAACAATCGACTAATAAAAGTCAATCCAACATATCAATCGGATCATGTAAGGTATGGGAATAATGTGTTCATCAAACTTTAATCATCTAAACCTAACAATCATATCCTTGAAACCTAGTCCTTCAACATAGGCAATTATATTTTTTCATAACACGTAGGATAATTAAGAAAGTCCGTTAGATGATATAAATTTGAAAATATTCTCCCTCAATCAATGACTTTTTTTACGAAAAGATTAAAAGCTTGAAGTCATTGATTGAGTTTTCAATTTAACAAAAACTCGATCGATTGTTTTAAAAGCAACTCATTTACCACCATTTTAGAAAACACCAAATATTTTTCGAAGAATTTTAGACGGAAAAACATTTGTGTAGGAACAAAGATCCTTCGACATACTTTCCTTAAATTGTTTTAGGATAAGTGCACGAAATATTTGAAAATTATTTAAGCGTAGCACTTTCCTTCTTTGAAAAATGGGTTGCTATCTCGAAATAATAGCAAACCATGGTTTAAGCAAGCCATAATCGCAAGCCAACATTTGAAGTCAAGTTCTGATCAAATAATCGCAAGCCATAATTTGAGACATGTTTAGAAAAGAATATTTACACCTCCTGCTCGAACTTCATCTAAAGTCCCGTGCCATTATTGAATGACATTTCTAAGACCGTAGATGTTATCGATACCAGAAGACATGTCTAGAGAAAACATATTTTTGGAATTTTTCAAATTTTCTGATTTTTATGGGTTTTTGATGGTTTTATATTTTTCTATTTTCTTTTGCTGGTTTTATATTTTCTTTTTTGTATTTGTATTTTGTTTTCGAATAAATATTTACAAAGATAGAGTAGATGATATAGTTAAAGAAGATGATGATACGAGTACCGAGATAAGGATATCGAGCGACCCGTTGTAGAAGATAGAAGTCATCATCCTAAAACTTTCACCACCAAAGCTTCCAAGACTCTTGAATTGAAGAGAGAAATTGAGCCACTTGAAGTGAGACTTTGGCGACTTCCCCAAACCAAAAATCCTTATAGTTGAGCGATTCAAGCTATATTTCAAGCTTGCCTTAGCCGTGTGCAGAGATGCACACCATAATCATAAATCCATTGCTCCATTTAAGACCGATGATCGAGATTCTCCGCTCGAGGTTATATCATCAACAAGAAGAAAGAACGTATCATCTCACACATAAAATAATCTTCTCAAATTTCATAACCACTAAAGTCAAGCAATCCATTCCAAAAGGTGTCAAGAGACCACTTCCCCTAGTAGTTGAAATGATGCGATCGGTCTCTTTGACTAGAGCTCAAGAACTCCCGAACACATCATGAAATGAAGAAGAACTCCCAAGAAACTTATACCATGGATGTGTAGTAGCTCAATTAAGTCCAATAGCTAAAGAATAACCCGATGTATACCTTTCTCTGTTTGTGGCAAGAAAGTGCATGAAGCTCAAGAACCCAAGGACCGTACAATGCCCAAAGAGAGAACAACCGATAACATTGAAGAGGCGGGCGAATCATCGATTATCTCTGCGGGTGACAATCTCTACGGATGTCCTCACCGAATAAGTGATTATATCTCGAATCACATATTAAGCCCTCAAGTGAGACAATTGAGCATCCCCAATGTACACAATCTCTATCATCACACACTTTTGTACCTCTTTATCTTGAAACTTTCTATTACATCACTTCCTCGAGTTGGAATGATAACACCAAAAGCCTAGATGAGTAAAGCCTGAGATTCATCATGACAAATGTCTTCCGGGATATCTTCAATCACTTAGAAGAGTTAAGTTCATCAAGTTTACTCGCCATGAGTCAAATGAGTTTCTGGTAATAACATTTGCGGATATCTTCAATCACTTAGAAGAATTAAGTTCATCAAGTTTACGCTTTGTGTTTAGATGTGAGTCTCCTTCCCGTTTCGGTTTTGATGATTCAATCGCAACTCTTTGAATGCCCAAATACTTGAAATTTGTTGAGAAGATGAAGTCTTGTGAGAATCAACTTCAAGACTCAGAAATTTTATCAACCCTTATGTAGACAATTTTAGTGACCATTGAAGAAGAAAACCGATATACCCTACTTAGTCAACTTGCATTTGTATCTTAAGCTTGCACCCTTGTTGATTTATGCTTCAACAAATCTCTAAGTAACTACCCAAACAAAGTATGAGACATTAACATTGCGTTTTCCACATCATATCGTGTGACACCGAGTAAAACAAAGTAACTCCTAATAGTGATAGTTAATGTCTTCAACCATCCACCTCATTGCGGTAACTAGATAAGCCAAGTCTTCAACTCAAATTTTAAGCCCGAGCAAGTTATCAAATAAGAACACGCCTTTGTGAACGTCAACTTCAATCTCAAATAAGTGATAAATGATTAACTCAAGTAATCACCTTGTGTCAAATGTCCAACAATAGTCAATATCAACGTCTCGAGTAGATTAAAGAATATGAGCACTAATTGGGAATTGAATCGACTTGTAACTTTCCCCAATTAGTGCTCTCCCATAAACCGACAATATGTTGATAAATGCCCAAATTAAGAAGAAGTCTTTAGATCATTAAATGCAACTCGTCTTTAGTCTTCTAACATGTAGCGTAAAATGTAGAACCGATTGTAGACTCGACCTTCTTCAAGATTGTTCGGTTGGGAATAGATAGTTAACATCTTCAATTTCACCAAAAGCATTCCACCAAAAGCATCCCAATTAACTTACATCTTGCAAATCCCTTAACTAAAATCCTCCCAATCAAACAAGAACGAAAGATGTTCATCAAGGAAATCAACAATCGGTCAAGAACGAACACACAAGATGGTAACACCAAACTAACAATCACATCAAACAAGAACATATAGATTGTTCGAATCATCATGTTGATGTGCACGTGAAGCATTAACCGGAAGCACTTTGTCGTTAAACTCATCAACCGAGTGAAGATGTCAACTAACGGCTTCTTCAAGGAAGAAAACTCCATGTAAAGATGACCGATACGATAAGAAGAAGCTCGGTTCTTACATGAGTTTAGAGCCTTATGACCATTAATTCACAAATATCAATCAACAATGCAAAAATTCACACTTCTTCTCCCCTCAAGAATTGCATACGGAGATGCCATTCTTGATTAAACAAGTGAACATCATCCAAATGTAGTCTATTCACACTTCTCTCCCATAAAATAAGCACATGATGTCGCCATCTTCATTATAGTTGAGAAAGTGGAATGAGAAAACAATCGGTGGTAGCCCGGTTCACTTGATGACTAAAGCGCATGGAAAAATATGAAGCATGTTGATGAGAATGGTCATAATAAGAAGATTTCTCTTCTTCGAAGATAAATAAAGACACGCACACTTTTCTTTTCTTTGAGAATGAGGCATGAACTGTTGTGTTTTCTTTTCTTTCTAAGATAACGAGGCTTTTCTTTGGAGTACGAGGCGAACCGATGTGAGCAGACGTCATAATCTCTCTCTTCTCGCTCTCTTAGCAAAACATGTAATCATCCCCATTATCATTCTGTAGGCTCTTTGTCATGACAAATGATGGAGAAAACCCAATATGATGAATTTGACCTCAAGTAAACTAACCCGAACTCGTGACTTAAACTTGCACATATGTAACAAAGAGCGGTGCGAGACTTCATGCTCCATTGAATCTCTAAGTACTCTATACTCTTCATCCAACCAACCATCAAGTATAAGACGACATCACCTCTTGAAAATCCACAATTGAATGTGACATCGAGCACTACAACGTAACTCCTTTAAGTGATAGTTATTTTGAGGTGATAAGAGCCCAATTCCCCAAGTGGTAAGAGAAAAGGTAAAGACACCCAATAATAACTAGATTTCCAAGTCTTCGTTTTTGATAATAAGTTCGAACAAGGATCATGAAGAATCTTCATCCATCCATCCCCGATACCTTCGGATACTAAGTACACTCGCCGTGATATTTCACTTCAACCTCAAATAAATAATATGAATTAACGCCGTTGTCACATCCTCTCGTTAATCGCTCAAATCTAGCCTTCTTTGACATTTAAACGAACTCGATAATGGTTTCATCCCGACCATGGTTAAAAGCACATAACCCGTAAAACCATGTAATAACCAAACCGCCATGACGAATATCCAAACACACATCCAATTTATGAAGTACACCTTTTATCCTTTCTTCAAATGTAACCCGTAACACCAAGATCGAAGACCCGAGATACGCTTTCTTTTCTCCAAGATGGTTCCATCATCACGGATTTTACAATTCTATAGTTTAAACCGAGAAATTGTTTTTTCGGGATTTTACAAAACCAAGAATAAACCGTATGATAGTTCCGAAATGCACTTTACAATTACCGTGATATTTTCATTGTCACGGATTTTACAAGTCTATGATTTAAACCGAGAAATAGGTTCTTTCGGGATTTTACAAAATCAAGACAAAACCGTAAACAATGTCACTTGAATGTGTTATGACAACTTTGGTTTCAGTGAATGTATGTTTTAGGGGAATATGCAGCGGTTCATCAGTGGTTCATTATCCAACATCAACATTATCATCAACCATCCAATAAACACCTTGGTAAACACATCACACACGCATTCTGTCAGCAATTGCAGTGACAACATGGAGAAGTAAATCCGATATGCCAAACTTGATCATGAGGTGAACTTCCCCAGAATTGTTACTTAAACTTGTACTAATCCTTGTGAAGAAGAAACGGTGTACCCAATGTACAAAACCTCTTGACATTCTCAACTGAGTGAGACACCGTAGTGATAGCAACGTTGTGCGTCAAGCGAGAAAGAATCACAAACGTAACTAAATAGCCAAGTCTTTATCACCCTCTATAAAAGCCCAAACAAGTTAACTTCGCGGAATGGTAGAAAGAAAGAAGATGAAATAAGTAAACGAGCCTGGAAAACTTCACTTCATATCCAAATACAAAATACCGAACAAACAACTTCATAGTAAATCTTGTGCAAGTTAATTCAAGCCATGACAAAAATATCCTCCGTGATCATATGTATGCCAAAGTACCAAGCCACAACTTTGAATTCGATCCATTTAAGCCTTAGACGGCCCATGTCCATAACTACAATAATTTAACCCGGCCCACTGAACACATTTCATTAAACCATAGCTCATTTATGAATATTTCAAGAAAGCCGATTCAAATTGGAGTTACTTCCAACAATAGGTGTTCGAGTCTCATCAAAATCATTTGTGGGCTCAAATTATTTCACGATCCATTAAAAAATACAACACGATCCAACATAACAAATCATCCCGATCCAAGTTCTCACAAAATCCCAATATACACCACTTATGTCACACCAATCACAAATTAGTTTGGTCCAAATTTCATATTCAAACATTAATAATCCCACTACCCTATCCATTAAAAAAAACACTTGAGCCTTTATCCAGTTTAGTTCAGCTGTACACGAGGCCCATCAGATTTATCAAGCGTCCAACCCATCTTACACACTCATTTCTCAAAAACTGTTACTACCCATTGAGGCCCGATCCATGTAAATATAATAGCAATTCCGTCCATCACAATACCCTAATAATTAGGATATAAATCAGCCACTTCTCACACTTGCACAACCCTAAAATCCCTTAAACAAGTCCGCCACTCTCTCTTTTTCACTTAAAAAAACGCCTCACATTATTTACTGCCAATTATAGCACCACAAATACTACTTCGTGTATAATCACGCCGAATGATTTGTCTTTGATCGATTCAAAAGAATACGCCACGTGGATGGCATGGGATACAACGAATAGCCACGTGGATGGTTAGTACATTCGATGCCATAGGGATGGTATATTGACTTTCACGAATCACCAAAGGTTTCGTGAAGGTATAATAACTTTATGTCTTTGCTTTGATGCTTTTGGCCTTATGAGACAAACGAATGAGAACATGAAAATAACTTACATGTTATTTTTCCGATTCTCAAATTCGAACAAAAACAATAACGCTTTTCTTGAACAAAAAGATCAATGATGTAATCGAAGGTTTGTATAGATTATTAATATCTATGCGTTTTGATGTACCTTACACTCCTTCGAGACTGAGATCAATTAGTCTTTCAATTTATAACGAGTCTTGATCTGTGATGTTTACGGTTCACAAAAAAAAAATTAAAAGATTTGAAGTATAAGTGAACGAGACTGAGATAAGTTGTGTTTACTTAGTTTGTTGAGGATCGATGATGGATTTGTTGGTATTGATCTAACCAGATCATTGAACTCTCAAATGAGATTCGTTCTACCACAGAGCTGAGATCTAATGACTAGTTTTTCTTTATCATGGATCTGTGATGATGCTTAACTTGTGGTTTGACCTTTTGTGGTTCGGATATACCTTGGGTATTACTCGAATAAGCTGAGATCTAACTTAGTCTACACCAATTAGTCATTGAGTCTTGAGTTATGTGAATGGTTTTAATTGACTGATGATGGTAATTGTACTGAGGTCTCACGAGTCTTTTGGTTTTGATGATGATATTAGTGTAGAGACGTTTGATATATGGTTTATGTCTTTTGTGGTCGTAGTCATGGTTCACCACTCTTCTTCTTCATTTCGTCACCAAGTCGCTAGACTCAATGGTCTTGAGCCAACTCGCTAGCCAACTTGCTAGCCAACTCGCTAGCCAACTCGCTAGCCAACTCGCTAGCCAAGTCGCTAGCCAAGTCGCTAACCAAGTCGCTAAGCTAAGTAGCTAAGCTAACTCGCCACATCAATATACAAATCGCTATATGTTTTAAATGACTAGTCGCTACCGCTATTATAAGTCGCTTTTTAATAGACATAAACAAGTCGCGACTCAATAGTCAAAGCAATACACACCCATTAGACTATATGATAAACAAGTCAAGTCGCTAGATTATTTTCTTGACCAACTTTTGACCACCTTGACCATACAATACCCGGAAACCTAATAGGTACAAGTCTCTATAGAAGAACATCATCACAGTATGACCAGATGGATACTGAAAACATGCTTAGAACCAAATATTTCACATTTGGTAGAAACCATTTCACAAGAAGTTTTTAAAACATGTGACCATTAACCATTTAATAAAAACACTTTATGAACTTGAACCAATATGCAAGAGACTGTTAAAAAGAGATGTCAAACAATGATAAACCACGGGACACATCTTAGACCAATAAAAGGATACAAAATATCAAAAATGCTTTTTTTATAAAACATAGGAATGACAAACCACAAACAATAAAACCATAACCAAAACGTACTAAACATCAGCAAAAACCAAGATCACTAAGGAAACACAAAACCCTTAAACCATGAAAATAGACACAATCAACAACAAAAAAAACCTTGGCTCGTACCAATTGTTAGGATCCAAATATTATTGTGTTGATGATTCGGGTGGTCTTGGATGATCAAAATACATGTTTTCCATTTTAGAGAGAAAGTAGAGAGAGGGTGTTCTTGCTAGAGGTTTACACAAATTGTGGAGTATTAGATTATGAGCACCACCCTTCCATGGATGGAAGGGTATTTATACTACAAAAAACACGACCTCCTATCGGCTGTGGATCGTGGATACGGTGGGTAAAGACCCGTCCTTCCTCCACGGTGTTGCACTACGCTAAACTAAACTAATAACTAACTAATAAAACAATAAATAACGTAACTAACGACAAGTCTACGAGCTAACTTAAGCTAGATAACATTTGGGGTGACCGACTCTTCACTAAGAAATTTTCCAATTCCTAACACATTTTGCATGAAAAACAATACTCTTAGTTTAAACACTTAAATGTAGCAAAAATTGAAACATATACAGAACTAAATATTTACAGTTATACAGAACTAAATATGAATGAAATTTTAGGTTTTCTTAAAAAAAAATGAAAAAGAAAAGAAAAATGTTACGGTCGCCATTGTGATCACCACTAGCAAGTTATGGTTGGGTGTAGTTTTGGAGAGAGAAAGCTGATGTGGCGCTGATGTGGCCGGGGGTGACCATAATATTTGTGGTTGCCATTAGCATTGGCCTAAAAACAAACAGGAATTTGTATATATACACCTTTTAAATATATGGTTCATGTTTCTTGACAGTTGTCGGCAACGGCGCTTTATGAAATATTGTAACGTGAAAGAAATTATAATTAGAGTTAATTTCCTATATACCTTAAAAGTAAAGATTAAATGAGAAATAAAAATAAAATGAGAATAATGAGAAATAACCACAGCCGCATATTTCAGATGCATCTACAAGTAGAGATGCATCTCCTATGAAATTCTCCATCTTCATTTAAAATGTGTAGCTGAAAACATTTCTCATTCTTATTATTTTTATTTTTCTTCTTAGTTGATCCATTATCCTAAAACTATAAGTTCACTCACTTTATATATCTCAAAAAAATTTCATTTTTCAAAATGCTTCAGGACGAAAGTCGCCCCGGGTGTGCTTGAGTGACTCTTCTAATTTGGTGACACGTGTCCTTACGATTGTACTTTTCAAGTACATTGCATGTACTAATGTGTAAGCTAGTACCCTATGCACTTTTTTGGGTGACTGGAGCCCACTATAACCGAGGCGACCTATTTTTTGTATTTTAGTGAAATGTAAAATCTAAGAAAATATTATAATAGTACATATTTATTGGGCGACTATCTCACTCATGATAATTCTGGGGTGACTGGTTTGGTTGGAAGCACACATTTTTTATTTTTTAATGTATTAAGCTCCGTATAATCAATCTCGATTATTATGCTATACTTTTTAAATACAAAATATGCTTTTAATTTTTTAATATATTAATAAAAATACATTTTATTATAATCAAACACACATTTGTCACACACTGCTACTTCCTTTAACACACACTTCTCTACTTCCAAAACACACACTGATATTTCTATAACCGATCAAAACACCCAAACCCTAACCGATGAAACACACACACACACATTTACCCACCCAAAACCCTAATCGATCAAGCACGCACACATTTACCCACCCAAAACCTAACCGATCAAACACCCGACTGTTCATCTACTCTGCAAAATGTTTGATGCTAAGGTAACAGTTAGATCTAAATTAGACTATCTTACAACGATTAAAGGTTTGTTGTAAAGAAATGAAAATAGAAATAAGTTGTTTAGAACTAATGTATCCGGCCCATGGTTAGACATCCCCACCTATGCAAATGATAATCATTTGCTAAATTAATTTTATCAACACCAGGTTAGGGTTCCAGAAGTTAGTGATGCTTGCCCTTGCATTAGTTTTGAAATTGGTGATAATGTGTTTGAGTTTGGACGTGAACAATTTTGTCTAATAACTGGTTTTCGTTTTGTGCATGTTGCAAAAGAGGAAACTGAAATATGTTGTATTGATCCAAGTCTAACACATAGTCCATTATTTGATCATTTGTTTCCTGAAGACATTGCCCGTAGGTTAAAGAGAATAAAGGGTAGTAAGCTTTTGGCACTTTTAAAGCCTGGTAAAGTATGGAACGATTTATCTAATGTTGATACGGTTAGGGTTTGTTGTTGGTAGTGGCAACCTGTATCTTTATGGGTCGTGAAGGAAGGTACTGCATTTCGGATCATATGTTGAAAATGGTTGAGGAATTTTTTCTTCAGAATTCTTATCCATGGGATAAGTTTCTGTGGATACATTTGTATAAAAGAACGACCAATGTTGTACCTAGGCATAGTGAACTTGAAGCGAAGAAGCCGGTATTAAAAAACCCAGAAAAGGATCAAACATACAATCTATATGGATTTGTATGGGCCATGAAGGTCAGATTTTATTATAAAATGTTGTTAGTTATGTTGTATTATTTGATTTCTAACATGCAGTCTTTCTACTTGTATATAATTATAATGCTTAATATGTCTAGCAATAGTGTAGAACTTCTTAATTTTACTGGTTATTGAGATTAATAGATTTTGTAGAATTGTTAGAAGTTTAAGACATAGTAAAAGTAGGATTATTTGTAATGAGGATTGAGAAATCCTTCCTTATAATGATGATTGAGAAATTGGTATTTTATGTGTGCCAACCTTTCCTTCAATCCGCCTCACAATTATAATAACTCGGTTTTAGTCAAGTATAAGATAGTGTATCATTTCTACTGCCATTAAGATTGGTTTTAGATTACTTTGTTTCCTGGCAGTCTGCAAACATAGTTATGATTTATTTAGATTACTTTGTTGCGTACAACAATGCAAGTAGAAACCTTCAGTCAAGTGTATTTTATGAGAACTTGGTATTTTTTGTGTCATTGCTTTAGTCAAGTGTAAGTCTGCAAATTTTAGATTACTTAGTCAACTGTATTTTATGAGAGCACATTGATAATTAGTTTGATTGTGTTTTGATTATACATTCTTGTGTTTTTGCACAATATAATTACCTCTAGCACCATATGACTAGGACGGGAAGGATAGTTTGTAAATCATGATGGTATACACTTAATATTTTATAAATGATATCTCTAGTATCACGTGTTATCCTATTTCTATTAAAAATATATGTTGGAATATACTTCCGATCTCTGTCCAGTCCTTGAAGGTGTTCCCACCTGTGGTTTGATACGGCATTCAATATTTGGTCGTACAATTGCCTCCAAATGTGCTCCCCTTATGGAAAGACATCCCATTCTTCAAGGTTTTCAACCAAACACATGAGTGTATCGTCCAAATCTTCAACCAACAACCGACTCATAAAAGTTACCTCTAATTCTAACAAAAGACACACGCGGACTGCCTCTTCATTAGAAGTTTACCGAATAACTCTTCATCCTTAATAACACCAAAAAGATCAAAGTTGGAAACTTTTACCCCTACTTTATTTGAAAATACCCTTGACTTAAACTTTAACTCCCTTGAACTATATAACTCAAAGCTAACAGTCCTAAAACGAAACCCCGTTATAAGAGAAAACTCAGGACGACCAACAGGTTTAGACGTTGACATAAAAGACCTTAAGTAAACTATTACCTATACTTAGCAAGAAAGTCAAACCATTTTATAACTAAAAATTTAAGGTTGTACATAAAAAAAAACAAGTGTATAAGTATGTCTTAGGGTATAACATGCAGATTTAACCAACTAGTTGAGTAGGTATTCAAATGAAGACTATACTTGGGCAAATTTAACCAACTATTTAACAAACTATTTTATCATTTTATTCTCTAACTTTGCTTTTAACTATAACAAGCGTGTGCAGACAAAATTAAACTTTTGAGTATAACCAGCAAGTAAGACTTAGGCAGACTTAACCACAATACATGTTAAGGTAACTACAAGTTATTAACAATAATTAGGCAGACTTACAGAGAGGTAGGCACACATATCATATAATGAACTATTTTATCATTTGAATCCTAAACTTTTGATTTCAGCTATAAACAATTTCAAAAACAGTTATTTCAAAATTTAAGTTCCCATATTTTTCATAACAATTTGGAAAATTATGTATGCTTTCGTTGCCTATGTCTTCGCATTTACAAACTCCAGCTAACATAACCAAAGTTTAGCAAAAGATTAAACATGATCGAGAGTACAGAAATTTCTATCGTGTATAAGCAAAGAATATCTGAGGCCCGATATCTGAGCCCAACTAAGCCATTAAGTAAACATATCTAGTCTGGTTCAAGGGTGTATGTAATTACAATTTTTGTGTCTAAGCAAGTAAATCGTTAACGATTTCCATACACAATCTGTATACCACCGGGGTGTCAATACTTAGAGCTCGCGTCTACAAAGACACAATCAAAAGGTTTCCATACATGAAATTTTGCAAATTCTTTTAAAAACTGCGTGAATTTTAATTTTGCAAAGTTTGAATGTGTAACCAGCAAGTAAGACTTAGGCAGACTTAACCACAATCTATGCTAAGGAGCACAAGCGTAGGCAAACAATAATTACAGAAAGTCTTAACCACAATAGTTTTTACCTAACAAATCACTAGCCACATACAAAAATGAAATAACATGTTTATACAAAGTCTTGAGGTTGTAATTAACAAACCCAAACTCAATAAAATACAAAGCATACACAAACAAAAACACTAACCCTAAAAAACCCTAACTACACATACACAGACAAATAAATAACCAGATAAACCAAGACTATTAAATTATTAGATAAACCCCTAAACAATTAAATAATGAACAAACAAAAACCCTAACCCTAAAAAATCGTAACCCTAAAATGAAATAAAATAAGATTAACTTACCCTAGAATACAACATTTTTATAAGGTTAGATCAGTAATAAATTAAAACCAAGGTCGTTTGTTATCGGTTGATTCGGATATGATTTGCCTTTGGATTTATGTGTGTCTTATTGTTATAGTTAGGGTTTGGATTTGGAGGTGTCGTTTGATCGATGGTGAAGGTTTCGATATGTGTTTGCTCGTTTGATCGGTGGTGATGGTTTGGATCCGTGTTGGATCTGGGTGGGGTGGGGTAGGTATGTGTTTGAATGTGAAGTGTGTCAAAGAAGTTTTTATGTGTGTGTTTAATCGATAGCTTTTATATGTATTTTTAATATAAAATATATTTTGTAAATAAAGTGTATTTTGTAAATAAAATCTATTTTGTATATAAGTTGTATTTTATATTTTAGTGTATTTTTGTATTTAAAATGTATAGCACACTAATCGAGAATGATTACACGAAGTTCAATATATTAAAAATTTGAAAAGGTGTACTTCTTACCTAACCAGTTGCCCAAGAAACAGCATGAGTAGTACCCAGTCGCACAAGAAATATGTACTATTACAATATTTTTTTAGATTTGAATTTTTCGCAAAAAGACAAAAAACAAGCCGCTTCGAAAATAGTGAGACGAGTCGCCCAAGAAAGTTCATAGACTACTAGCTTATACACTAGTACTTGAAATGTACTTGAAAAGTACTAGTGTAGGGGCACATGTCACCATATTATAGGAGTTGCCCAAGCATACCCGGGGCGACCTTTGCCATGGGACATTTTGAGAAAAAAGAAACTTTGGAGACATATAAGGTGAATGGACTTGTACTTTTGGGGTAAGCATAGAATTTACTCTTATAATTATTATTGATCCGTCTACATAATAATTATTTTATTAGTGTACCTTTATATAATTAGTACGAGTTGCGGTGTTGATATAGCAACATTTTTGTTTTCGTGAATCGGCCTTAAAGATTTCTTGTCCTATCAATGGGTTGCTCTTATGGATCTTTCATTCTCTATATATATTATAGGAGGGAGGATTTACTCCAAATAATAATAAACTATTAATAAAATATAATTTATGTGTTGGATTTGGTGTTTAGCCCAAATTTTTGCTCAATCAAGCCCAAAAGAAAGTAGCGGTTGACTCTTAGTATATCATAAAACTCGACATTCTAAACACTTTCGGATACGATACACCGCCTTAAAACTGTTGTCCTGAATCTGCGAAGGGTAGAATTTTTTTTTATTCGGAGGCGTTACCATATGTGTGTGTTTGTTATTTCATGTAGTCTTTTTTTTTTTTTTTTTTTTTTTTTTTCACATAATTGTGTTGTTTGCTAATATGTGTTCATTTGTATCTATACGTGTGCTCTTAAAGATATTGCCGCTATTTTTTAAAGTCAGACATTTTTTTATAACTCTATATCTATTGTTGGTCCTATAATGTGGAATTCATTTATAAAATAAAATTTTCTGATCAGATTTTGGGGATTTTTTTCAATCAAGTACAACTAATATTGGCATATTTATGTGGAAAAGAAGTCAACTGATGGTATTAATTGGTCGCCAGTGTTTTTAATGGGTGTTACAGTCTGATGTGGAACACCAGCAGTAAAGGGGCAAATTAGGTCATTTTTAACGGCTGCTAGGATAGCTATAATGGGAATTTAGGGTGATTTTTTAGTCTGCTGCAACAGCAGTAGTACAGTAGTGTTTGAGTTGTTTTTTGTTAGATATTGGTTATCATAAACACACTAGAACAAGGTGTATGGATCGAATCTTATAAGAGGTTTTAGAGAGAGAAAGTGAGAGGATGAGAACTTCTAGTGAGAGAAAGTAAATGATATATTATGAGCTCCACCTTCACCTTGGGAGGTAGAAGGTATTTATAGTTTTACAAAATATGCCACCCACGGGTGTGGATCATGTATACAGATGGGTAAAGACCCGTCCGTCCTCTATGGTGTTACTTAACTAACTACTTCTAAAGACTAAACGACTAAGACTACGAGCTTTTAATGCTTACATATACTGAGGTGATCGGCGTCTTTAAGTTACTTAATTTACTAAATCCTAACAATCTCCCCTAAGGAGGTCACCTCAATTATATATAGATAATATATTTTGAGTTCTAGCATTCTATTACACGTTCTTAGTTTTGTAGCTCATAATATTTGATTCTTCAAAGTCCGCTTACTTTGTACTTCAGTGGAGGTATTTAACTGATCTATGACTTGGTAATCTTTGTGCTTTCTTTGAGATCATCAGCCAAAGTAAATCTCTAGATCATCCTCTGTTGTATCGCCTCCATGTGATATTTGTGACTTTTGGACTGACATGCTCACACTTTGTTGGATCATGATATTTTGCATCAGAGTTGCGGAAGCATTGCTTTAGGTTTTTAGATTATCATGATTT
Organism: Chrysanthemum lavandulifolium; assembly: GCA_022545495.1. Lineage (NCBI taxonomy): Eukaryota > Viridiplantae > Streptophyta > Magnoliopsida > Asterales > Asteraceae > Chrysanthemum > Chrysanthemum lavandulifolium. The sequence goes on from CM040240.1 coordinate 155,730,998, forward strand.
CTTTACACATGAGTGTGATGTGTGAGCATGTGGTTATGGATTGACTTCTCAAATTCGATCAACTGCAACCGCGAGATGTTCCAGCAAACAACAGTTAGCAATAAAACACATGAGAGTGTTTTAGTTCACTTTCGTTGAATAGGGTTGCAAGAACCACGGTTCCCGTTGATCAAGATAAACATCGCTCGTGGTCAAGCTGAATTCCTAATAATCTCCTTGACGGGGTTTCGCAGACTTGATCTAGCCATTCTCAAACCGGAACGTCTCAAAGTAGACAACACGGAGTGAGTGAACCAAATAATTGAGATTCACGATTGATAAGAAATTGATTTGAAAAAACAAATCGCATATTTACGAAGAGAGAGTTTTGCAACACGATGAAAGTTTTATGAGAAAAATCAAGTTCCAATCATAAATACTTTTGTTTGAAAAATTAACGTGCAGTCGATGTGCTAGAAAAACAAGTATAGAGCATATCGAAAGGTTTTTCAAAAGCATTCGTCAATCCATTTCATGGAACAAGTTTAAGTCAAGAGTGAATCGCCCAATCGTTCTTTTTCAGTTGTCACAAGATTGATCCATGAAGGATCTCACATGTCACCTACCAAGAGCTTGTTACATGTTGGCTCTCAAAAGGATTTCCATCTTCACTGTGAATATTTGAAGTATCACTCGGATGTTTCGAACTTCCGATAATACCATAAGGATAATGCGTAGGACTCTCAATATATAATCTCACTTTCCAAATTGTGTGAAACAGCAAGTCTTCATGAATTGTGTGTCCTAATGTAATTTTGTGGATGATCTCTAGGCTCTAGACTCAATAGTGCATTTTGGTTTCCTAAGCGAAGACTAGGCAGAGGGTCTCCTTTTTCAATATCAAAAATCTCTAAGAGAAAGTCGATAGATTATGTAGGTTCCCCGTAAGAATGAAACAAGTCCTTTTAAGAGAACTTGAGTAGCTGAGAAGTTTAGTGTAGTGCATCACTGGGTCCATGACGTCTTGTCTTCAATACCGGCGTTACCTTAATAACCACCAGTAGTATATGTATTGAACCCGGTTTCTGTCCTAAGGTTGAATTATTGAAGGGCTATTTCTTTTCACCCTTTTACCTTTCATTTATTTTCATTATTCAACCCTTCCGGTGCTTACCGAGAATTCATTACTATAACCTTGTTGGGTTTGTTTAGTCCTAGCTCGGCACTCTTCCTTTATTCTCACTTTTCTCCCTTTTTTATCATACCTAAGGACTTCTACACTATCTAGTGTATTGTCCTCGGTAGATCCCTCCACCGATGGGATCATGGGAACTAATACCTAACCTTACCATCCTTATAACTCCAATGCATTAAATAAAAATGGTCGGTCTTGTGATCTCGTTCTTTCCGCCTTGAAACCAATTTGAAAAACCAATCAAGGTACTTGTGATATAAAATCAAAGTATTTTGTACCTTAATTGTTTTTATCATTTATAAATGCTCCCCTCAATATGTGCATTGTCATTTCAAACACCTCAATTTCTGTCATCACTGAGATACTCAAATTGTACGACGTGTAAAACGTTTAACACATAGAGGCAGGAGTGCTTGTTTCAGTCTTTAAATGATCACCTTTTTATCATATTTTTAGATCAAATCTTCAACCTTTTACGTTGGTGTCATTGTTTACTTATGATTTTAGATAACTGCTCCCCCTTAACATATGCATCGTATATCTGAAATCATTTAGCACATGGAGGAGGAAGGGCCTTATAAAGTCTTAAAACAATCACCATTTTATCAGATTTTTGAGATTTAAATCACAATCTCTCCCCCGATCAAAAATTTCAAACCTTTTGAGATTTGTGATCCCAATTGATTTAAATGATTTAGAAAATTTTGGGGAAAGATGTGGTTTTCTTTTAAACTTTTACTGATAAGGAACATTTTGTCGCTCCCTCTCAATTTATGAGGGAGATTGTTAGTGTCAGGTATGATAGTATTGAGAGATCTTTAAGTAAAAGAAGAATTTTATTTTGAAAGATCTTTGAGAATAACGAAATATCATACACTGACACCTCACAACAAAAACATTTATTCACCACTTCATAACGTACGAATGGACTCATTTGATGAAATATTGTTTGAAAATATGAAATTTGAAATCACTCTCCCCTCAATCAATTACCTAAGTCATAGATTGAGTGATTAAAATTTATGACAAATTGAGTCCGATTGATTTTCAAAATTTTTTGTCCGATTTATTTTCAAACAATGTTACCACCATGTGAAATACAAATATTTTCCAGAGGAATCTTTAGAATGAAAAACATTTGTATAGGAAAAGCCATCTTTTTGGAAACGAGCTTTCCTCATTTTTGTTTTTAGGATAAGTGCTCGATATTTATAAATAAGTCGATTTTGTTTAGCACTTTCCTTTCTTGAAAACCGGGTTACAATCTGAAATAACTGCAAGTCATTGTTTAAGCGTGGGTGACAACCTGAAATGACTATAAACCATTGTTTAAGCGCGGGTTACTGCATGAAATGACTGTAAACCATAATTTAGGCATGTTTTGAAAAACATTTGAACCTTTGCTCGAACTTCATCTAAAACCCCGTGTCATTATTGAATGACATTTCTAGGATTGTAGATGTTATCGATATCAGAAGATATGCCTTGAGAATAACAATATTTTTGTAATTTTCTGATTTTTCAAATTTTTATGGGTTTTTTGTTGGTTTTATATTTTTGTATTTTGCTTTTTGAAAAATATGTACAAAGAATTGGTGAAGAAACTCCTTTACTCCTCATCCTCTGCCTGAAGACGTTTGAGCGTTTCCAGCTGCAGACTCTTCATGCCGAGTCACGGGAGGATAAACTGAAACCTATCTGTTGGAAGAGCTTTGGTGAAGATGTCTGCCAACTAATACTCAATCCTTACAGAGTAAATTTCAACCACACCTTTCTCTACTTGTTCCCTGATGAAGTAATGTCGAATGTCAACGTGCTTTGATCTTGAGTGTTGGACATTGTTGTAGTAGAGAGCGATGGCACTTTTGTTGTCACAGTACAAAGGAATTTTGTTGAATACAAACCCATACTCAGATGGTTGGGATCTCATCCATAAGATTTGAGCACAACATGATGACATGGCAATGTATTCATCCTCTGTAGAAGATATAGAAATACTCATTTGCTTCTTTGACGACCAACTCACTAATTTATCACCCAAAAATTGAGCACCTCCTGACGTACTTCGACGAGTATCTTGATACCATGCATGGTCAGCATCTGCTTAGGCTGTTAGTGATATGGTGGTGTCCTTCGGATACCAAAGACCCGTGTTAATGATTCCTTGGAGATACCGAAAGTGCTTCTTAGTTGGCTTAGCCTGGTAGCGAGCACACATGCATACAATGAACAGAATATCAGGTCTACTAGCAGTGAGATACATCAAGGATCCAATCATACTACGATATTTAGTTTGATCAACAGGGATCCCAAAGAGGTCGTCATCCAGTTTAGTTCTATCTACCATGGGAGTGTCAACAGAGTCACTAGAATCAAATCCAAATTTCTTTAATATTTCATTAGCATATTAAGATTGATTTATGAAATGCCTCTAGGACTTTGAGAAATTTGTAAACCTAAGAAAAATGACATTTGTCCCATCATTGACATTTGAAATTTAGAACCCATCTCTTTAAAAAAATGGTCACATTCATTTGGGTCGGTTGAGGCAAAGATAATATCAACAACATATATTTTAACATGAATTAAATGTTTGCCTGACTTTCGAGTGAACAGTGTGGGATCAACAGCCTTTGTAGAATCCATTAGCCAAAAGGAACTTTGACAAATTATCATATCATGCCCTAGGAGGATGCTTCAAGCTGTAGAGGGCCTTCTTCAAGCGGTAGACATGGGTAGGATGTTCGGGATTCACAAATCCTTTCGGTTGACTAATATAGACCACTTCTTTGAGATCACCATTGAGAAAAGCAGTCTTTACATCCATTTGATATACTACCATGTTCTTACTGGCAGCATTAGCAAGGAAGATTCTGATAGCCTCAATTCGTGCAACCGGAGCAAATGATTCCTCAAAGTCAATACCTTCCTCTTGTCGATACCCTTTAGCAACGAGTCTTGCCTTATTTTTCAGAACGTCAACATGCTCATCAAGTTTCACCTTGAAGTTCCACTTGAGAGCGATAATCATAGCACAATCTGGAGGTGGCATTAATTCCCATACATCGAGTCGATGGAACTCATGAATTTCCTCTTGCATAGCATTAAACCATCTGTCCTCAGACATTGCAGTCTTGACATCTTTTGGTTCGATATTGGATAGTACAGAATTGAAGAAGCACCATAAGGCATCAGTGGCAAGTTGCTTTCTAGTAGATATCGGACGAGAAGGATTCCCAATGATGTTATCCAATGGATGGTCGTGTGCCCATTTTCTGAAATGTTCATGTGGGTGTTGATAAGGTACTGAAGTAGCAGAGTTAGGATCCCCTGGTAAAGATGCCTCAGGAGTGGGTTTAGGGGCAAATATATTCTCAAATAGAGCATCTTTGGGAGTAGCAAAAGGGTTATCTCCAAAAGAATTATCTACTGCAATTCCTTGACGTACTGAAGACGATTGAGGATTCGATGATGATGATGAATGGTCAGTAGATGGAGCTTCTTGTGTTATAGAAATAGAGACCGATGGACCATTCGAGTTGGTTGGTGTAGGAGGAGCAGAAGCTGGTGGTGCAGGAGTATCATCAGTTGTAGGCTCAAAGTATTTATCATACATCTGATCAAATAGAATCTTAAAATCTTCTTTTAAAGGAGGTACATAAGGAGTTGTAGAAGTGGGATTCTGTACAATACCCAAACTAATTGGTTCAGGTGTCAAAAGTTGAGGTGTGGGTCCAGAACTGGAGTATCCAGGAGCTATTTGCTTAGTCATCTTATCAAACGTAACATGAATAGTATCCATAATATCTCGCGTTATTTTGTTGTAGATTCGGTAACCCTTCCTATTAGGTGCATAACCAACGAAAATTCTAATATCAGCCTTAGCTTTCAACTTTCCCAAACACACGTAGAAACGAGAGATCCAGTTTTCTGTTGTGCATTAGTTCATATGGAGTTTTTCCATGAAGAGTATGTATCAGGGATCAATTTTGAGTATAACAAGCAGTGGCAATAACTTCCACCCAAAGAAACATTGGAGCCTTTAAGAATATCAGCATAGTCCTAGCAGCTTCCATAAGAGTACGATTACGCCTTCCAACTATATTGTTCTGCTGAGGAGTGCATGGAACACTTTTCTGATGACTAATTCCAATGCTTTCATAAAACTGAATGAGTTGTTCGTTCACAAATTCAGTTCCATTGTCTGTACGAATGATTCTGACAGTTTTGTTATGCCTAACCTGCAATTGTTTGATAAGCTTAATGATAACCTCGGGAGTTTCATCCTTAGTTCTCAATAACTTTACCCAAGTAACCAAGAGTAATGATCAACAATAACTAGCACACACTTCTTCCCATTGATACTTTGTACTCTCATGGGTCTGCATAGATCCACGTGAAGGGTATAAAGAACTTCCATGATAGTATTGTTAGGTTTGGGTTTATGGACATACTTTTTGCTTGCCCAATTGGCAAGCAGAACAAAGATGATCTTTTTCATATTTTAGCTGGGGTAAGCCTCTCACAAGGTCCTTTCTAGTAAGATCATTGATGGTGCCAAATTTCAAGTGATTGAGTCAACGGTGCCATAACCATGATTTGTTCTTGGATGCCTTTGATAACAAGCAAATAGGAGAAGACTTCATCATGTCTTCGATAGAGATGGTGTACAGGTTGGTGCCACGAGATCCCTTTAGTAGCTCAACACCATCTAATTCTCTAATGAAGCATGTGTGTTTTCTGAAGTATGCTTCAAGATCGAAATCAAAAAATTGACCAGCTGAGAACAGATTATGCTCAAGTCCTTCTATATAGTATACTCGAGAGATTTGACTGTCACCAAAAACATAATCTCCATAACCCATAATTGCCCCAAAATAATCATTCCTAAAACTAACAGTCCTGATGAACTTATTCACAAAGTTGTGAGCCGTGAGCGATCCCCAGTCATATGTTTTGAGCAGCCTGAATCCAAATACCAAAGGACGATTTGTACGACCTGCATTTGAAAACATACAAGAATGGATAACAATAAGCATTGGATCCCCATGATAATGAGGGATCCGATTGGTTAGCACACACAATTTGTAAACCTACAGCATCCTTAGATGCAATGAAATTATTAGTGGGAGCTGCACAAGTAGAAGTAGTGGACCTAGTCACAGTGTGCTGAGTTCTTAAAGGTATAATTCTACTAGTGGGCTTCCATTTCTTAAGGGGCACTGATCTAGACAATGAAGGGCAAAGTCCACCAATTTTGAATTTATGGCCTGTAGGCTTCCATTGAAAACCCACATTAATAAAAAATTTCCCTGTAGTCTTTCAAGATTGCTTAACCTATTTTGCATTCCAAACTTTATCTACTGGAGATTTAACAGAATGCCTCAAATAAGACACAACACATTCATCATGATTACCAGAAATTAAACATTCATTACATGTTTTGCAAGCAGTAGTAGAATTCAAATTAATTACAGTACTCTTATAACTAATACTATAATAAACACGATTCATATTATTCAACTTAAACTTATTATTCCTACGGTGGTCTTCAACTTTCTTCTCTTGATCACTTTTAGCTCGCGAGGTCCTATCTTGCTTTGTATTGCCTGAAGGCTTTGACCCGCTAGCCTTAGTGTCACTGCTTACTCTTGTAGAAGGAATGACGAGAATATTAGTTTGTTTCACTACTTTTTGCATTTCTGGCCTAGAAGTGCTGGGCTCTGAGACTTTTGGAGGTACATCAAAGGTAACATGCTTGACTTTAGGCATTGAAGTGGATGCAACTATTTTATCTCGCCGTGTACCAGTTTTAGGACATGTGGAAATGACATATGCTAAGAGTTCCTAAGATCGTTTGGCATCCATGCAGGTATAGGCAACAGTACTATGAAGTGGTTTTTCTATTCTATCATCTTCTACGATCTCACGTAGACTCTCTAAACTATCCTTTAGGTACAAGAAATGTGCTTGATATGCAAGTTCATTATTCCTAAGAGGATAGAGAATATACAGCACATCAATGGCCTAATTATTACAAGCAGAAACCTTTGGAGCAACATATTTGCACGTGGGAATCGGCAATTTCCCTTTCACCTGACGCTTTAGATTCTCAATCTCGTTAAGCAAAGAAGTTACCTTTTCAATGTGTTTATCATGATTGACCTTAACTGAATCATATAACTCTTTGTATTGTAATTTAACCTTTGAATTTTTATCTTGAAAACATTCATTTTCTTATTGCAATTTATTGATGATGTTTTGAAGTTGGAAATTTTGAGAATCTAAAGGTGGAGGTATCTGAGTGCCAATCACTTCACTCCTCTTTCCCTTCAATTGGGAAATTTCACCTTTCAGATTTCGGATCGTGTTATAGTGAGCTTGAATCCGTTCATCACGTGTGCTTATTTCAAAATATGCATCAAACTCAAGAGCATCCGAAGACGGCTTGGCATTTGAGGTATCGATTCTTTCTTCAAGATATTGATATTTTAATTGTAAATCAAGATATTCAACTTCTAATTTAGAAAAGTGCCTGATCATGTTATCATAATCATCCTTTTGGATTTTTTCATGCAATTTTGAATTCTCGGTCTCAAGCTCATTGACGCGATCTTGGGAAACTTTAAATGCAATTGTTAAATCATGAAATTAAGAAGTAGTTATGGCATAATTAGTGACAGTATAAAACACATCTTGGGCAATGCATCTGGCAATCAAATTCTCATTAAGGATGTAAATATTCTTTCTCTTAATCTCATTGCTTTTAAACTCATATGTATTATTTCTTGCCTCGTTTTCCATTTCATTAAACATCTTTTTAATTTCTTTAACTTCAGTATCTAAGGCCTTTTGAATACCCTCGAATTGTTCTTGCGAATAACCTCAGTAAGATAACACTCTTTTGTTTGCTCAAAAACCCTTTCCCCTTCAGTAATACTCATTGGTGTGATTCTCTTCTTACATGTTTTATCGAAGTCAGCAAATAGTTGGTAAATCGCGTAAATGCTAACTAAGGTTTTGCATTTTGTAGGAAGAGTTCTAGGAACTAAATGCATAGGTGTATTGGGAGGATACACCATAGCTGCAGGCAATTTCCTAAGGGGAGGACTATTTTCAACAAGTTCTTCGGCCTTTCTCTTATCCATATCTAACTTCCAAAACACTTGTTCAAGGGTTAATTGAGTTTGAGGTTTGAATGTGGCAAGAAAGTTTTCCTTAGAATAATTGGGAGTTTTAAAGTTTAATCTATTCTTCACACATTTAGGTTCCTTCAATTTCTTATCCATTTTCTCTCTAGAGGCATTTTCTAACTCTATGTCCTCTTCAATGTTCTGTACATAAGTTGGATTTTGTTTGGGGTTAAGAATCTTACTACCATCATAAATCAATTCTTGAGCTCTTTTGGCTTTCTTAAGGTACATGATAAGGTTTTAAAAGGTACCATTTTGAGGGGTCGTTTAAGTCCTTATTTGATCACTTTTGTATCCGTTATTGCTTAATATCATTCCTTTTCACTTTTTAGGTCTCTTGAAGGCAAAATGCTGGAATGGCACTTATTTGGACGCAAAGGCGCGAATATATGAAGAAAATGGCCAAATTCAAAATCGAGACACTCAAAGTGCTGAAAATAGAAGCGGCGGCGTCGGGTGCTAATTGCGACGCCGCCCAAGGATTTTTTGACGGTTCGTAACCCAAACTCGATTTTCAAGTGACGACGTCCGGTTAGTAAAAGAGTAGGCCGTCGCTACTCGCACGGCCTAGATGCAATTCGACGACGCCGGTCAAGAGACGGCGTCACGGACATAAGGTGACGCCGTCGCAAGGTTAACGTGGCCAAGACGAAACCCTAATGACGGCGACACGACGGCCGCCATTTAAACATAAGGTGACGCCGTCGATATGTAATCTATATATAGAATCCGAATTTTTCGGTTTTAGAGAGAGTCTTTTGGAGTGAAAACCTAAAACCGAACCTAAGGTGTCTTGTACAAGATTTTAGGGTTTTAAACCCTATCTTACATCAAGATAAGTATTTACTTCATTAATTCAATTATGTCTTTGATTATTTGTGTGTATGCTTGCATGTTCTCCATGTCCGCTAATTTATTTGTGTGTTTGCTTAGGAAGTATGAAACTTAATTATTGAATATTGATTGGTTGTTTCTTATCTTAGTTGATTAATGATCTAGTAATGCGATAGGTCATTCGTTGTGTACTTAATGCTTGATTCATCTTTGTGAACCTTAGAATATAATTACCGAGTAGTTGTAAGCTAAACCATCCAAAGAGTGCCTTAGAGTAAGAGTTTATCATCCCTAGTGGGTTTTGTAGACGAGACCCTTTGGTAAGTTCAAAGAGTTAGGGAGAAACGATACCCTACAACTTTAGACACACAACGCAACCAAGAATAAGGACGTGACAACTCAACCATCAATAGGAGATAATTAAGAGTAGTACAACCTAAGTAAACACATCTTTAAACTATCATACGAGCACACATTAATTAGACATAGACTCCCACAACCTTAGTTTAGATAATTAGATAATAGTAGAGTAATCGGTAGAAATACCAAAACCCCCCCCCAATCCAATACCCGAGATTCGTACCTTTCCATTTCATAAAATATAAAAATACAAAAAATAATCATCCTTCACCTTTAGACTTAAATCGACATACACTTCACCTAACGACACTATTCTCCTAGAGAACGATATCAATACCGTGGCTTACCCTAATTACTACACTACAACGATTAGGTTCACGCCTAGGGTGTTATAAAACTTGCTCAAGAAAAGGAAGTTCCTTTGACCCGAAGCGGCGTGTAGCGTTATCAAGTTTTGGCGCCACGGGAATAGTTATTGTTTAGGCTTGATTTATATCTCGTTTAGGTCTACTCACAAGATTCCTATCAAGTGATATTTTTCTTTTTATTAGCTTTCTTGTAGTCTATCCCCTTCTTTGTGTTTGTGTTCAGAAACCATTTTCATTTGTCACTATGGCAAGTGAAGTAGCATTTGAATCATTAACAAATGAGGAACAATTGAATTTCACAAGTTGGTTTGGTTTTTATTGTTCTAATGAATTTGTGAGTGAACTAAGAGATATCCAAAAGAAGAAGGGTGTAAGATTGGATGGATTTGATATATTTTGTGTTTGTGCGACTTCTATTCAACGATCGTTGTCAAGATCAACTCCTTTTAGTGACACCATCTTTAGAATTTTTCAGAAAAACCTCCTATGCATAAACCTTCAGTTGTTACAACTTGAGGAAATGGATAAGAAGGATTTATCTAACCTTAGGAATCATGATCAAAAAGACCTAGTTTTTAAGAACATGAAACCTAAACCCAAACAAGATTGTGAGATGGTTGAAGCTAAAATACCTAGTTGCATGTGTGGGATAGATTTCAAACATTTAGGAGATCTAGATATAATGGAGAAAAAGGTGGAAACTCCAAGCCCACAAGCCCTACCATCACTTGAGGAACACACATCACCTATAACTTACCCGGAAGAAGTAGAAGAGACTATAGGAGCCCCAATTGATAGAGAACCTTTGGACCAAACGCCACTAGAGAATGTAGGTTTAGATGCTTGTTGTCATGACCTCTCTCTTAATCCTAGGGAAGTTCCTAATTTTGATGAACCGGAGCCTCAACCAAAAACCTTACCCAATGTTCCGTCTTTAGATGTGAATCTTGGAATTGAATTAGGCCCCAATCCACCCATCAAAATAGATAGTCCGGTAGTTGCTTGATAAAGGTGGTAGATTCTAGGCCATGTAGAGTGGAAGCTAATATAGGAGTAACCCATGACCTTACACACTTATATCACCCATTCATGGTTGATAACAAGAAACACTATGGGTTTAAACTGGGTTTATTAGGTCAAGATGGATCCTTAACTAAGAATCTTTTGAAGTTGATAGAAGATGATCCATTTTTAGGAAGGAGATTTGATTCACCCGCTACACCAATAGACTTAGGTAAGGTTATAATGAATGGAGCACACTCCTTTGAGCATATACATCACCCATCACCCTCTCCTCACGTAGCAAATTTCCACCCTAAGGGTGTGTATTGCTGTCACAATTCTCATTTTCCGGTCATTTCTCACATTCCACATTCATCATTTCATATCGGTTTGTACATGGTTTTGCATTTTTCATTAAACGTTATTTTCTTATTTAAACGTTATCGCGTAAACATTATTTTTGAACAATTGATTCAATACTTCCAAAAATTTTTTCCAATATATATTTAATACTCATATTAAGATTTTAAAAATATTATTATTAGTTTACCCGTTGTTTTAAATCTATTTCATATGTAAATTGTTATAATTATATAAATTACGACGTTTTCTTAAATTCGACCCAATAAATAATTATTCACTCAAATCTTTCAAGAAATGTATTTTTATAATTTTATGATCTAAATATATTTTATCTTGACCGGTGAAATTTATTTTATCTAACGCTACCTTAAATATTCAAATGTATACAACTTACAAATCTTATTTAACAATACTACAAGTTACAACTTATTATTACTTAACTATCTTTACCTACACATTTACTTACATAATAAAATATATATATAGATACATATATGTATGTATTATTAAATGCATACATGCATCTACTAGATTTTCAAAGATCTTTCACTTATATAAGATCACACTCCAAAGACTTTATACAATAAACACAATCCAATAATTCAAGAGTGCAAGTCAAGTTCTCTTCCTCTCTTTGTCTTCTCCACAAATCCGGCCACTCTAAGGAGCTCAAGAAGTGATCATCAAAATTTTCTTGTCAAGTTCTACACAATCTAGATACACTCTTTGTTTAGGTTTTGAAATAAAAACCTAGGGTGTTTAGGATAATCCTTGGTCCACTAAACCTCATCAAGCATTTGTAAGCATAAAACTTCATCTCTTACTTTTTCATACATATTTTTCATACATTTTCTTGAAGTCCTCATGATCATATTTGATTTGTTGTGATTTTATTCATTATCATCCAAGAGTATCACCCATATGTACTATATAAATTTTTATAACAAGTATGTACTAGTTAGAAGTTTATAAAAATGAGAAGTTTGAAAAATGGATCATCAAAGTCTAGTTGAGGTTTTTGGAGGAATTGGTTACATAAATTTTATACATGTTTATTTAAGTTTGTATATATATTTTTAGCCTCATAATGAATATTTATTTTGGTTATGATCAAAGGAAGTTGTTCTACTAGTAGGATTGGTGATGAGTAGATTAAGGGATTTTTGTGGTGAAGTTGTGGTTAAACAAGTAGAAAATGGTAATTTTAAAATAAGCGGAAGCTGTCAAATTTATAAATTTTTCCGAAAAGTTAGTCATTTTATAAGTTTTATTAAAGTTTTAGAAAATAGATTTTTAGTTATGAACGTGGCCTTTTGAACGGACTAAAAGCGGAGTTATAACGAAAAATATACGTGGTTTCAAGTTACGATTTAAAAACTATAATTTTCCGGAAAATATTCATGCAGTCCGAATTTTAACTGACCCAAACAGTGGCCTTAAAATTTCTGTGAAGTCTCAAGTTTAAAAATATATTAGTACTCTTCATTACCTTCGTGGATATAAAGAACTTGAAAACGGACTTAAAGCGAATGATTTATGGTTAACCGAACTTTGAGTCAAAACGTTGAAAACACTATTCACAGCTTTAGTAAGCTGTCGGATTTTAATCAAGGTTTTGAGGGCCTAAACGGACGTTTCGGGAAACGGACCTTAAAACGCAGTTAGTTTTCCTATGTATATATATTACGTCAAGTCCGACGTAAAGCGATTTTTCAATTACTAAAACCGTTACATAGTTTTGACTATATTTTCACCATTAGCTCAAAAGTATTTATTTTCGACATGAAACCGTCACGCATTCAAGTAACAATATTTTTATATAACTAGTTTTCAAGTAGCATATTGGGTGATACGTTTTCAAATCATGCATTCACGACAACATATCATAACTCGAGTCATAACATTCATTTTAGGTCGCGGATAGTTTCGGCCTCACTTTCGTGCATTTCATTTTGTTAGCATATCAATCACACGGTGAGTTTCATAACCCTACTTTTATACATTTTCAATTACTTTTGGGGAGGTACATGCTCAAACTATTTTCATTTACTTTCACAAATATTCTAAACTTTGACATACTACGTGAGTTCATACCCGCTTTTACTCGTTTAAATTCTACAAACTATTTGGGCGAGATATATGCTTATTTATCCAAACATTTAAACTCTTTTGCCAAACAACTTTACCTATACTTTAGACTTGATTGCGTTTTATACTTGATTGGGTTACACTTGTTTCACTATTGCGAATGCTCAAGTTATTTATACAAATGTGTTACACTATACTTCTTATACACTTTGGACATTGTGTGTTTATTGCGATATGTGCCTTAATGTGTTAAACAAGTATTCAATTATGCAACAACATACAAACTTTAGCTGGTTAACTCTGGAGCAGGCAGAGAGGTATTGATAGTACTATCGGTGGCGCCCACCCTTGTGTCCTTGATGACGAGACCTTGGGTGAATATAATCAGATTCAAGTGATTCAATGCAACACAACAAACGAGTTAGACTCGACAAACAAGTTAGACTTAAATCGTGAGGTTCGATTATCGTGATTCTTTGCAATAAGTTTATGTATATATCGTATGCACCTATGTCCTACTTACAAACAAGATTGACAATTTCATATTTTGGCAATGGATTGTAAACACACAGGTTGCAAGTTTTGTATGGGCGGAACTTGGAACCGAGTGGATTTACAAGGCCTTTCTTTGCATCAACATTTCTTATAGACTTTTTCAAATCATTTTCAACAAACTTATGAACTCACCAACCATTGTGTTGACACTTTTAGCATGTTTATCTCGGTCTTAAGGTGATAGCATTTCATGGAGCTTTTGGGTCTCATGGCATACATTGAGTCTTGTGCTTTTAACAATCACCATTCGACATGTTTTGTGAACTCTTTGTGTATTATCAAACTTTGGGATTTCTTGCTTGTAAACTTTAACTTATTTATCGAATGGTAAACTTTTCAAAACGTCTCATTATAGAGGTCGTTTTCTGTATCCATACTTTGTGCTATGACGTTATACCCCAATGACACTATCGTTCCGCTGCGAGATTTTGGGGGTGTGACAATTGCTACTATCACCCGCACTTAAACTTAAGTGTAGGAAAAACTTCCCCTTTATCGGTTAAATAAAGGTAGAGTCAGGCTCGTGACTCGAACAAAAACAAGCGCTTCTTGGGAGGCAACCCATGTGTATTTGTTTTCATTTTCATTTGTCTGTCAGATATCTTTTATCGATTGTTTATTCTCATGTTTAAATTTGTAAAATGCTTTATTTTGTTTTTAACCTCGCCTTAATTGCATATAAAGGTATTTTACATAAGGGATAAGTGTGGGAGGATTACACACGCTTTCAAGGAAACATAAACATGAGAATAACAATTCATTAAAAGATATATTTGTGTGTTTGTTCGAGTCAAATGCTTGTATCGAGTCATAATGGATGTTTTGCGAAATTTTTCCGATTCTAAAGATGTAAGTTTTCCGAATTTTTTTCGAAAATCGCAGACCGGTTTTGTCGGGATAACCCGACGGAGTCGAGATCGCAACCGACGGTGTCGGAAGGAGTAAAACAACAGATTATTTTTTTTCTCGTTTTCGAGCTACTTATAAATTTTGGAATTTTCCAAGTCTTGATTTTCTAGAAAATCGCAAACATCCATTCCACAAGCATTATATCCTATTTAAGTCCGGAATTACATCTTGTTGAGATTTTGTTTGTTCGGTTTGATGCGTTAGGTTGTTTGTTTTCTTCAAGTATGCAGTTTAATTTACCAAGAAGAAGATACATAAGATGAGAAGAAGCTTTTAACGCTAACGTTCTTCTTGAAGAAGGATTTAACCACTACTTCACACACGGATCCCACCGAGCTAATCGTGGGAGTATTAGTTTCTTTCATTTTTTTTTTTTTTTTTTTTTTTACCTTCTTTTATCATTACTTTGATACTTTCGGGGAACATTGGGGACAATGTTCAGTTTAAGTGTAGGGAGGGAAAATAAAACGGGAACTTTGAAACTATTCTTATCCTTGATTATTTGCTTTGTCCAAATTGTGATTGTGTAATAAACCATGAGAAAATGTCGGTTAGGGTAATTTTGGCACCAAATTTAAAATTTTTCATGACATATAAGAGTAGGCCATTAGTCTTAACAAAAGCGTCTCATGGATAGGAAGTTGCATGACTAGCACAAAAACCCTTTACCACCCAAATTCCACCAAAATGTGAGGATCGCCTTAGATTAGTAGGAACTAAAAGCATTCATCTTCAATGCTTAGAGTGTGAACCGGTAGTATATTAGATTCTAGAACTTGTTTTGTGATGCATTCCGAGATCGCAAGTGAGACTACTCTTGTGTAGTTAGGAATAACTAAATGATAAGAGGCATTAGGATAACCCTTGTTTGATACCCGTAATATAATTACTTCTTCCACATCGGTTGAGTAATTCCCCACACCCTATGTTGTACTCATCTTTAGTACACGATACCCTAGTTAACCCCTCGAGCCTATCCTTTTCGCGGTTCTCGTGATGTTTATGTTTTTCCAAAATTTCAATGAAGAGCATTGTTTACACCCCACCCCAAATATACACCCAAATCGCCTTAGCCTACCCCTTATGCACTCACTTTTAGTGCAAATGTTTGTTATCACCTTAAACCCTTAGTTCAATTATCTAGTTGCTTGCATAAGTTGCTAAGTCGAGTCATATCCTTTGTATACGCTTTTGGGACGATTGGGATTCATGGGAAAAGTTAAAGTTTATGAAATGACGGAAGAGAACGTTAAATTCAAATTCCCTTTGTTTGCATAATAATGTACCCCAAGTGTTTTGATCTTTTCAAATCGGGTCAAATTAGTGTTAGAGTAATAAAAACTCAAGTGTAGGGATATGCCTATAAATCCCTAGTATTTTGATGTTATCGAGAGGATGGTAGAGTAAAAGTGTATGAAAAAAAAAATCGAAAAAAATAGAAAAGAGAAAAAAAATATATATATATATATATAGAGTAAAAAAAAAATAAATAAAAAAAAAAAATAAAAACATACGGCTACCATCCTACATCTATCTTTGAATTTATGTTTGTCTATTTGAGTTATCTAGAGTTTAGAGTGTCGAGTCTTGGCTTAGCAACGCCATTCTTCGTATGCATTTAACATAGAGATTTTTGACTTACCACCACTAAATAGCCTATCCCACCAAACCCTTGTTTCCTACCGTAAGCCTAACATTACAACCCTTTAAAAGACCTCTTTGATAGTCTTTCCTAGGTGCTTACGCCAAAGCGATGGAGGTTTGATCTATTCTCAAGCCTATGGTAATCTATGTACTAGGACGGTTAATGAGTGTTTATCTTCCATTTCCTATTTGTTATATTTCATATATACACCGAGAGAGATGTGAGTATCCAAACACCCCATGTGAGGTGCTAGTATGTAATTCGATGCTTGTTATGACTTTTATGGGCTTATATGTGTTGTGGACCGCTTTGAATTAATGCTTCATGACCCCTAACTTATAAATTAATTGGCTAAAGCACATTTGCTTGAGGATAAGCAAATAACAAGTGTAGGGATATTTGATAAGGTTTTAAAGGTACCATTTTGAGGGTCGTTTAAGTCCTTATTTGATCACTTTTGTATCCGTTATTGCTTAATATCGTTCCTTTTCACTTTTAGGTCTCTTGAAGGCAAAATCTTGGAATGGCACTTATTTGGACGCAAAGGCGCGAATATATGAAGAAAATGGCCAAAGTCAAAATCGAGACACTCAAAGTCTGAAAATAGAAGCGACGGCGTCGGTGCTACTGCGACGCCGTCCGAGGATTTTTGTGACGGTTCGTAACCCAAACTCAGATTTTCAAGTGACGACGCCCGGTTGTAAAGAGTAGGCCGTCACTACTCGGGCGGCCTAGATGCATTGGGCGGCGTCGGTCGAAGAGGACGGCGCCACGGACATAAGGTGACGCCGCCGCAAGGTTAACGCGCCAAGACGAAACCCTAATGGCGGCGACACGACGGCGCCACGAAACATAAGGTGACGCCGTCGCATATGTAATCTTATATATAGAATCCAATTTTTCAGTTTTAGAGAGTCTTTGGAGTGAAAACCTAAAACCGAACCTAAGGTGTCTTGTACAAGTATTTTAGGGTTTTAAACCCTATCTTACATCAAGATAAGTATTTACTTCATTAATTCAATTATGTCTTTGATTATTTGTGTGTATGCTTGCATGTTCTCCATGTCCCGCTAATTTATTTGTGTGTTTGCTTAGAAGTATGAAACTTAATTATTGAATATTGATTGGTTGTTTCTTATCTTAGTTGATTAATGATCTAGTAATGCGATAGGTCATTCGTTGTGTACTTAATGCTTGATTCATCTTTGTGAACCTTAGAATATAATTACCGAGTAGTTGTAAGCTAAACCATCCAAAGAGTGCCTTAGAGTAAGAGTTTATCATCCCTAGTGGGTTTTGTAGATCGAGACCCTTTGGTAAGTTCAAAGATTTGGGAGAAACGCATACCCTACAACTTTAGACACACAACGCAACCAAGAATAAGGACGTGACAACTCAACCATCAATAGGAGATAATTAAGGAGTAGTACAACCTAAGTAAACACATCTTTAAACTATCATACGAGCACACATTAATTAGATATAGACTCCCACAACCTTAGTTTAGATAATTAGATAATAGTAGAGTAATCAGTAGAAATACCAAACCCCCAATCCAATACCCGAGATTCGTACCTTTCCATTTCATAAAATATAAAATACAAAAATAATCATCCTTCACCTTTAGACTTAAATCGACATACACTTCACCCTAACGACACTATTCCCCAGAGAACGATATCAATACCGTGGCTTACCCTAATTACTACACTACAACGATTAGGTTCACTGCCTAGGGTGTTATAAAACTTGCTCGAAGAAAAGGAAGTTCCTTTGACCCCGAATGACGCGTGTAGCGTTATCAGTACACAAGATTTGGGTCTTCTACAAGGTTTTCACTGTGTTTATCACTTAAAACTCCGTGCTTTGTAATCATGTGAGCAGTTTGAATTGTATTTCCTTGTACGTACAACTTGTTTTCAAGCTTGTTCTTTAAAGGTTTAAGGTTGGAAAAATCATTTAGGATTTTAGATTCCTTTTCTTTGAATTCATGTTTAAGCTTTTTGAATAAGATGACAACTTGATCCTTGTATATATTTAGCTTAGTGGTCATGGAGTCATCAGGCACATATTCAGTGTACTCATTAAACACATATTCATCATTAATGGCAGAAGATGCACCACTTGGTACAACAGGACTTTCATCGTGCTTCACATATTGCTCATATGGGATAACATTGCTATTTCCCATATTTACAATCTGATTCAATGACTTATGTTGGTTATACTTTGTTGGGAATCTTTTGCTCATCAACCATATCATATAGCTTTAGTACCTCCGATATGACTGAAGCATTGGAGGGACCAGCTTGTTGAGGTGATGAAACCATGGGAGAAATATTAGCCATGAAAATAGTATGTGTCGTTGGTTCATCATCAACATCAGAGTCGAAGGCATCACAATCAGCAACCTGGAAGACATTAAGATTTTTCTGTGCAAAATCATACACTGGTTGTTCATCCACGTCAGCATCAAACGTTTTGGCATTCCCATCTGTAAGAAAAAATAACTCCTCCTCATCCAACACTGCTCCACTGTCTTGAGCCTACATCAGCAACATCTTATCCCTGAAGTACTCAACATTTTGTGGACGTTTAGGTTGAGTGCAGTTCCTAGAAATATGCCCCTCACCACCACAGTTGTAACACTTGATTGGTTTTCCTTGACCTTGAACTACGATCCTTCCTCTGTTCTGAGCCCCCACATAACCAGCTACAACATTCCCTCGTGCAACATTCCTTAGGTGCACATTTTGCCTTCCTTGCACATTCTGTACCACAACCCTTCCATCTTCCATTGTAGCTTGATTGTGTGGGTTAGATGAGGTCCTAAGTTGGTTGTTGGTTTGGGGAAGTGAGGTTATGTATTGTTGAACCAATAGAGCAACTTGGTTTGAGAGGTTTTCAATCAACATGTCTGTTGGGGTAAATCCTGAGTCTGGTATGGTAATTTGATTCTGATTTTGAGAAGATGGTATGACTTGTGATGTTCGAGTGTTTAGCTTCACATTAGAAACGAATGTAACTGAGTCATTGGTTGGGCTTGTTGATGCAGTTGAATTGAATTTTTCCATGATCAAATGGTCAAACGTAGCATGTTTCTCATGTTGAAGTAAGTAAGTGTACAACTGCTTATAGTTCATATTTCTCAATCGTTTGTTCAGCTTCACTGCGGTAACAAACCTGTTCTACCCAGGGTTCATGTTGTTTACGAATTTGGAATTGAGTTGGATATTTGGCATAGTCATATTAATAGTCCTCATATCATTCACAAGTTTGTGAAACCTCACATGGTACTCTGTAATATTCTCCCCTAGGTTCATCTTGAAGTTCTCAAAGTTATCGTATAGCTGTGACTCTCAATCCCTTAGTCAGTTCTGAGCCAGAAAGAAGCATCTTGACATTGTACCAAACTGCTTTGGCCTGGGTGTTGTGATTAATCTCTTTGTAAATGTCCTTTGGTAGACCTTGAAGGATGATGTTGGAAGCTCTAATGTCAGCATCATATCTTTTCTTCTCCTTCTCATTGAGATCATCATAAGTCCTTGGTCTATCCATACCCAGAGTGACACTTCCATCTTCACCAGTTTCAAGTTGATCTCTAGTGGTGCCCATTTGGTAGGGTCCTTCATCAATTGACTGAAGGATGTTAAGACCATTCTCTTTTCCCAAGCAATACAATCGGATTCTTTGTACCCAAGAGTCATAATCAGTTCTATCCAAAGATAGAGGGCGGTATCGGACCCTAGCTTAAACGTCATCCGAAATAGTAGGCATGATTTCTAAATACACGGGATTTTACAACTCTTTGATTTAAACCGAGAAATCGAATATTTTGCGAGATTTTACAAAATCAAGAGTATGGAAAACTAGGGGGTTGAATAGTTTTACCGATTAAAACTTTGTTTTAAAATATTTAGATCGACTTATGTCAATCTATTTAAATGTGTATGTTGCATGTTGATAGATAGGTACGTAAATATGTAATGGAAAGGTATAGAGGAAGAAACACAAAACCACGACAGGAGTGTTTATAGTGGTTTGGCTACAAGGACACCTTCCTTGCCCTACTACACTCCTCGAGTCACCTACTCGAGACTTCGTAATCATTACACGACACAAATATCCTTATGGCGGAGAAGCCTTCACAACGTCGCCTACCCTTTTTCCAGTACAAGGCTAGACACCGGGTTCTTCCACGAGGTAGAACCAAACCTATCACAACGTCATCTACACTTTATCCAGTACAAGGCTAGATACCGAGTTCCATTACAAAGGAGGAACTACTACCCAACACTACACAACACCTATCCCAAAGGAGACCCACTCCTTGTTACAACATCATCAAGGATATCAATATCCTTAGACACAACCTATCTCTATTTGTACATCGATGCACCATATCGATTGTACACCCTTGTCATCTTTCACTAATGCCTTTGACATGATCTTTTGGCACCTTTCACTAATGCCTTCGACTTGACCCTTTTGGCATCCTTCACTAATGCCTTTGACACGAACGTTCGGCACCTTTAACTAATGCCTTCGTCTTGACCCTTTTGGCATCCTTCACTAATGCCTTAGACACAACACTTATAGAGAGGAAGAAAGAACTATCAACAAGAGAACTTCTGTAGTCTTAATGATGACGAAGCATGGCAACTCATGTACTTGAGCTTGCTCGATTTCAAGAGGTTGTGATCTCGCGTTTAAGAGGAACCTAGAGAATCACACAAAAACAAAGACAAACTACATAGAAAGATCCTTTGGATCTGAGGTTAGAGAGTTTACAATACTAGGAGAAAGTATGTGTAGAAGTTGCAACCCACAATGAAGAAATGGCTCACTATTTATAGACAAAAACATGCTACTGTTCCACGGATCCCAAGGATCCCTTGCTTGAGGGATCCGTCTAGTGTATTCTGAGAAATCCGTGAGACGCTCCTCATTATCCATGGGTTATGGGTCATGGGTTATGGGTCATGGGTCCTAGACTTTGGACCATGGGTATCCAAGTAGATACAATATATCTAGAAGATGCAATGCACCTAGTCAATGGGTTATGGGTTAGCTCTATGGGTCATGGATAATACCCATTATGACTTATGCATGATGTCATGCAATGGGTCATGGGTTATGGATTATGCTCCATGGGTATGGGTCATGGACTTTGGGTTTTACCCAAGTACATTCAATGTATTTAGTCAATGGGTCAAATACTTATACTTCAACCCATTCTATTACCCATTATAATATATACTAAGTATGTATATATCTACCCATTATGTAAACACTTGTTGTTGTACATATGTATTACTAAAACATGAAAGCACTATTACTTGTTTAGTGATTTATATGAAAACGTAAGTGTGTTAGTAAATTATTGGCTTAAACCATTTATGTATTTTATTTGTTTTGTTAAAATGATTTTACGTTTGTTATCGACAAAACATTAGAAGATTGTAAAATATAAATAAACGTTTTTGCGGCTTATTTGTATTAACAATCTCCCCTTTTTTGTTGATGACAAAAACTAAGATTATTTTATGGAAAAACTAAAATTCGTAAAAGTTTGAATTGGAGTTTTTACTCTCTTATCCACCTTTTTGTCGAAACAAAAAGAGCGTCGAAAAGAAACTAACACATTGGTTTAAGAAAAACATGTGAAAAAGAAAATATGAAAAATAGAGAGTAAGAGAAGAGAAGTATTCTCGTCTTAGCTCCCCCTTGACGAGTCCATCCCATTGTGAGGGTGTCAAGTAAGTAGAAATACTAAGCTAGTGCATTGTAATTATGTTTGCACATGGTTTCGTCCTTTTTGATGAGCATGCTCCCCCTTGATGATTGCACCTTTGCAAGGAGGACATCAAGTAATGTAACCTAGTTTGAAAGTTTTGCAAATGATTTCGCAATGTTTTGCTTTGACATGAAACTCCCTCTAGCTAAGGGTGTCAAAGTCTTCATGTGTATATTGAAAATCTACAAAACAAAGGTTAGAAAACAAGTATATAATGCATAATTTCCTGTAAAAAAGACTCAAGTTAGTAATAAATAAGTCTTCTATTGCACGGATTCTATAGTTCCTCCCTTGGAGGGATCCGTCTAAGCAAAACTGAGGGATCCGTCTGTCTGTGAGCTTAAGACAGTAATGGAGATGTAAAATGTGATGTTAACATCAAAATGAAGTATGTATTAAGGCACCAAACTTATTTTCAAGACAATATGGCATATAACATGTAATTTCATTCAATAAATATGCGAGAAATGATCTACATGTCTCTAAAGTTAAGAGAATGATTCAAACATGTAATACATTTTCTACTAATTCTACGATGTGATGGAAGCCCAAAAAGCATCAATGTGCTTGAATCTAAGGATGAGTAGACTTGTTGATTTGGTCCAATCATTCAAGGAGATGATTAAACATGAAATGCAACTCATTTCGTACTTCTTGAACAAGTCCTTGGGTGATTTGACTATTAGAGCAATTATTGTCATGACTAGAAACTGGAGGAGGTGGGATATTTTGAGGAGGTTCCACAAAAAATGGTGGAGGTGTGTTGAGCAACGTAGGATGTGATTCCACTAACAATGAGGGTGATGGTGGTGGTAATGGACAGTCCTCTATATGGTTAGATCTTTGGTGATTCCTTGTTTCCCAAGATGGATCATTTGGTGATGAAGGTGGTTCCCTATTTAGCAAGAAGGTTGGTGAATGGGAATTGCTTGGTGGTGAGACTCCTAATGAGTAGAGATTTGGATGAGAAAGAGGTTCGGTAAAGGAATGTAGTCTAGGTTCTAGAAATAAAGGCTTGGGTGTTTTGCTAGAGCTAGGTATGTTTGGTTTAGTGCTTGATGAAGCTTTTTCCAATTCAACAGGTCGAATGCTAATTCTAGCGGTTCTTTTAGCTATTGATGATTGAGTTAGTTGAGGGGGAATTCTAGCATTTGGACTATTTATGGGTGATGACTCGATGGATGATATCTCATGGACCATGTGAGCATTATTTTTGGATGAACCTTTGTTTGAAGAGTTCTTGCTAGATGCTTTGGTCATAGTGAAAGAGAGGGTGTAGTAAAAGTCTTAAACTACTGATTTTAGGATTGTGGTAAGAATGGTTGCTTAAGCTCCTAAGAGTGTTTGGATTATAAAGGATGAATTTGAGTTAATGAATTAAATTCTTGACCACTAAAAAATTTGGCATGCACCAAAGTTAACTATGGCGTTGTTCTACTCTAGGGAGTCATTATATGGTAAGCAAAAGTGTTTTAGATTACCAAAGAGAGTTGAATTTGGAAGAAAAGCTGATCACAAGCTGTTCTGTAGACACGGATCCCACGGTTCCCTCTCACTAGGGATCTATCTAGTTATATGCTAGGGATTCGTCTGACAGACAGCAAAGTGGTGAAGTGATTTTGCTCTTTTAAGGTCTAGTACCTATAAATCTTGAGGGTTTGACTTTCCTTGGATGTCTTAAATGGTATGTGACTTAAATGTCCAACCATAAGGAGTGAGGATACCTAATCATGGTTTTTGGTAGGAAAATGGACTTTTTGAGAGTGAAACTAAGTATTCAAGGATGATACTACTGATTTGAAGATGACAAATGAGGAGAATTGATCCTAGAGATCAGATGGTGGCTTGAGAGAAATTTAAAAAATTCCAAAGAAATAAAAAGAAATGAAAAACTAGGTTTAAGCCTATTTTGAGGTAATGATGACTAAAATCAATTTGCTAAAATTGAGAGAAATATCAAGCTAAGTGTTTTGAGATGTGAGGATCAATGTGTGAGCATTGGAGAGGAAATATGGTGAGTTTAGGTGATTGATAAATCAAAAGCACTTTGAATTTGATCCCAAGTTAGCTATGGATGAGTGTGAGACCTACTGAGCTTGAGGAAGACTTAAGTGGTCTTAAAGAATCATGTTTAGCTAGTATGATGTGGTCTAGGGAATGGTTAGATGTATAAAGGTCTGCAATGCATGTCTGCTTGCCGGATCCCACGGTTCCTCATCTCGAAGGATCCGCTAGTTATAGCCAGTGGATCCGCCATCACGATTAGTAGCTTCTCAGCAAATGTGTAGTTTTTGCACTCTTTATCAAATACCCATCCTAATCATTTCTACATTCAATAAACATATGCAAACAACAAATATAACGCATAGTAAGTGGGGATGACTAAAATATAAGAAAAATGAGTGACATCGACTACTTGAATGAGATCAAGTTGTCGTAAAATTCTAATTTTCTCGGTTCCTAAGTTAGAATGTCTTAGTCTAAGTTATGCCATCTTCTACGAGCTACGTCCTAAACTACATAAATATTGTTTAGATTGTTTATAGACCATTGTTTCATAAATTCTTCACAAGTTCAGGTCTAAGACCTTACCTACCTTCCACTCATCGTCCTACTTCACCTCCATCTTCATCTCCATCTCTATCACCTTCACTCTTCACCCCTTCATCTCTACTTCTTCTTCATGAGGAAGTTAGCAAAACATTTGAATATGCTCCTAGTTTGTTGGAACTCTTGTGAAGGGCTTGGGACATCCGGTAGTTGGTTAATGTATGCTAAGGGGTCGAGATGGAAGTTGCCAAGGGGGTGCTGCTTCCTTCTACTTCACTTTCTTTTTCATCCGATGAGTCCGTTGGTGGGTAAGGTCTCTTGCCATCCACCATAATCCTTGTAGTCTTTCCATAAGTTAGAGGCACCATAACCTTGTTGCAAAACGTATGGTCATAGGAGTAAGTAGAATCCTCTAGAGCAAAGACAAAGTTTGCTAGGCGAGTCAAGAGAATAGCATAAAGGAGTACCATCTTGTCCATACTTTTCACACTTGCCTTTCTTTTAACCATGTAATAGGCGAGGTTGAAGTGAGTGCCAGTTACAAGGCAATAGATCATGAAGCTTAGGCAAGCATTGGGATGATCCTTATTTCCTCCCAAGCAAAGTACGTTCTACCTTAGCACGAGTTCCCATTTCTTGTATAATAGGAACATTTCCGAAAGCTCTATTTGAAACGGATCTTTATAGATCACCTTGGAGTTTCTCGTGACTCTTGATGGAAAGGCTCTTTCCATGAAGACGATATCCCTTATTATGGTTGCTTCCGGGATGGCGGTGAAGTATACCTCGTGATGATCCACCATGTCATGAAGGTCAACCAACGACCATTCATTTTAGTACATACATACTCCTTGATATAGGATACGTAGTATCCTAGAAAACTCTACAAGAGTGAAGGTGAACTCTCACTCATTGATGATGAAGGCTATCGAAATGGTTCCATCCTCCTTTCGAATTATACTCATGGTCTTGTAAAACTCAAGCACAAACACTGGAAAAATTTGTTCATTAATGTTCAAGAGGCAATGGAAGTTTATTGCCACAAAGACTCAAGGAATGTCGGTGTTGTTGATGAATGAGGGTTCAACAACTCGTCCTTCATAGAATAGTCTCTTTTCCAACATCTTGAAGGCTTTTCTATCCTCCGGGCTCAAACCTTCCTTACGATGATACATGGGAATGAAGTGAGCGATGTCATGGTAATCTTGTTGACGATTGCTAGGCATGATTGGTCCTAAACATCAAAACCATAATGTGGTGTTAATTGTGTGAATAGTAACCTAATGGGATTCATCACAATTTTGCTCAAGACATCTTCATTGAATTTAAAAAATGAGTTTAATTTGTATTAACAATGTTGATTCTTTGATTGAGTTTATCTTAGAAAAAAATGTGGTAACAAATTGTGACAAAACCATTTGAGCTCAATTTCTAAAGATGAAAATTGTAATTCTAGGAATCAAGGAATGGAAATAACAATGTAGTAAAGATTATACTTACACAAGAGATTGTTTCCTTGGAGAAGATGATCAATTAACTTCTGTGAACAGTAAATTGGGTTTTATGTTCATGAGTTTTGAAAGAGTAAAGTGAAGAATGGAACTTCCACAATGATCATTTCTTTCTTATTCTATCTTCTGTTGCACGGATCCCTTGTATGAGGGATATGGCTAGTTCAAGCACAGGGATCCGGCATATCAGCAAATTGACAGCTTAAGTGATCTTTGATAATTTTGGTTTGGAAGTTCTAATTCTTGGCTAGGGTTGATGTTTATGCTCTATAACTTATGTTTTTGGGGTTTTGACGTGTTTTGCTAGTCCTATTTGACGAGGTTCCCTTTTTATGAATAAATCATAACTCTTTGGAAAGTTTTAAAGATTATGATAAAATCTCATTTTATCATAATATCAGAAGTCTCACATGAATACTTATTGACATAGATGAAATGTCAATAATCCTTATGTGAGGAGTGATGATTTAGGCTCTCGAATAGTCGAGATATCAATATCACTAGTTTGTAGTTTTGTCTATAGAGATCAACGAAGAATACCATTTTTGATGATGAGTTCAATATAGATAACCACTTTAGTGATTTTTAAGAGAGTGTAATGATACTACTAAGCTTAATCATGTTTAAGCAAAAATGACATTATTAATTCATCTAGAAAATATACGAAAATAATTTATTTGTAAGTAATTTATTAAAGATCATACCTTTGATAAATATTTCTTTTTGAGAAAAGAAGTATTAGAGAGAAATTCTTCATGATCTTCTTAGGATGCCCAAATCCTAGTATGGAGAATTCTCAAGAGGGAAAATATTAGAGATATCTATTGTTATCCAACATTATAAAATATGATGATTTTAAAACGTGACCTTTTGTTTTTAAGAAATTTTCTTCCTTGTAGTTTTCAACCATACATGGATCGTATCATGTTTTTAAAAGTACAATATAGTCTTAAGAAACTTGGTAACGAAGCTCTTATGCCAATTGTGGAAAACTAGAAAGGGGGGTTGAATAGTTTTACCGATTAAAACTTCATTTTAAAATATTTAGATCGACTTATGCCAATCTATTTAAATGTGTATGTTGGATGTTGATAGATAGGTATGTAAATATGTAATGCAAAGGTATAGAGTAAGAAACACAAAACCACGACACGAGTGTTTATAGTGGTTCGGCTACAAGGACACCTTCCTTGCCATACTCCACTCCCCGATTCACCTACTCGAGAGTTCGTAATCACTACACGACACAAAATTCCTTATGGCGGAGAAGCCTTCACAACGTCGCCTAATCTTTTTCCGGTACAAGGCTAGACACCTGGTTCTTCCACGAGGTAGAACCAAACCTATCACAACGTCGCTTAAACTTTTTCTAGTACAAGGCTAGATACCGAGTTCCATTACAAAGGAGAAACTACTACCCAACACTACACAACACCTATCCCAAAGGAGACCCACTCCTTGTTACAACATCATCAAGGATATAAATATCCTTGGACACAACCTATCTCTATTTGTACATCGATGCACCATATCGACTGTACACCCTTGGCATCTTTCACTAATGCCTTTTACATGATCTTTTAGCACCTTTCACTAATGCCTTCAACTTGACCATTTTGTCATCCTTCACTAATGCCTTTGACACGAATGTTCGACACCTTTAACTAATGCCTTCGTCTTGACCCTTTTGACATACTTCACTAATGCTTTAGACACAATACTTCTAGAGAGGAAGAAAGAACTATCAACAAGAGAACTTCAGTAGTCTTGATGATGACGAAGCATTGCAACTCATGAACTTGAGCTTGCTCGACTAGAGAATCACACAAAAACAAAGACAAACTACGTAGAAAGATCCTTTGGATCTGGGGTCAGAGAGTTTACAATACTAGGAGAAAGTATGTCTAGAAGTTGCAACCCACAATGAAGAAATGGCTCACTATTTATAGACAAAACATGCTCTTGCTCCACGGATCCCACGGATCCCTTGCTTGAGGATCCGCTCAGTGTATTCTCGAGGGATCCGTGAGACGCTCCTCATTATCCATGGGTTATGGGTCATGGGTTATGGGTCATGGGTCCTAGACTTTAGACCATGGGTATCCAAGTAGATACAATGTATCTAGAAGATGCAATGCATCTAGTCAATGGGTTATGGGTTAGCTCCATGGGTCATGGATAATACCCATTATGACTTATGCATGATGTCAAGCAATGGGTCTTGGGTTATGAATTATGATCCATGGGTATGGGTCATGGACTTTGGGTTTACCCAACTACATTCAATGTATTTAGTCAATGGGTCAAATACTTATACTTCTACCCATTCTATTACCCATTATAATACATACTAAGTATGTATATATCTACCCATTATGTAAACACTAGTTGTTGTACATATGTATTACTAAAACATGAAAGCACTATTACTTGTTTAGTGATTTAGATGAAAACGTAAGTGTGTTAGTAAATTATTGGCTCAAACCATTTATGTATTTTATTTGTTTCGTTAAAATGATTTTACATTTGTTATCGACAAAACATTAGAAGATTGTAAAATATAAATAAACGTTTTTACGGCTTATTTGTAATAACAAAGAGGAAACTGTAGAACTCAAATCTCAAGTGTCAAATCTCAAGAGACAAATCGCAAAGTTTGACAAAATGCAAGACTGACAGACAGCAAGAGACAAATCGCAAGAGACAAATCTCAACTATTCTTCAAACCATAGGACACAAGTCGCAGAGATACAAATCGTAACACCTGTCAAGTCGCAGAGATACCAAAACGCAAGAACACAAACCGCAACTCTTGACAAAACGCAAAGACAAATTGAAAAATACCTAAAACGCAACTATCAAAACGGAGTCAGCTAAAATCAAAACCTGTTAACTCGCAAGATAACAAAACACAAAGACACAAATCATAGCACTTGATAAAACGAAGAGACAAATCGCAGCATAACCCAAAACGCAAGTCTTGTCAAATTGCAGAGACAAATCGCACAACAAGATGACAAATCGCAGGTCACTGTCAAAAGGTACAAGCACTATCGTCCTTTTTGTCCTTTTGCTAACAAATCACAACAGAATATTAATAAAGTAATCAAACCGCAGCAAAAGATCAGTCAAATCTTAACAAGACTGTTCCAAACCGCAACCTAAGTTCTAACAAGTCGTAACCTGGAAGATGACAAAACGCAGCGAGGAACACCCAAACCGCAACCTAGAACAAACAATACGCACCTCAGTAGACACAAAACGCAACCAAGAATATCAACTTATCCTTGCGTTTTCAATCAAAAACCACTACAAACAAGATGAAACAAGCCTTCCAAACCCAAAACTAAGCTAATATGATAAACCTAAACACAAAAGTATAACCAAATAACAAACTTAACCACTAAATAATATCAAACTAGTAAAAATGTCTCTAAAACCTTTCGAACCATAAACTATGAAAAACCAATTAAAAATCCGAGCACACACGAGGTAGATGATCAAACCATGGCTCTTAATACCAATTGTTAGATATTGGTTATCATAAACACACTAGAACAAGGTGTATGGATCGAATCTTATAAGAGGTTTTAGAGAGAGAAAGTGAGAGGATGGGAACTTATAGTGAGAGAAAGTAAATGATATATTATAAAGCTCCACCTTCTACCTTAGGAGGTAGAAGGTATTTATACAGTGGGTAAAGACCCGTCTGTCCTCCATGGTGTTACTTAACTAACTACTTCTAAAGACTAAACGACTAAGACTACGAGCTTTCTAAAGCTTACAAATACTCGAGGTGACCGAGTCTCTAACTTACGAATTTACTAAATCCTAATATTTTTGTAAGGCACTTTGGGTAGTATAAATGGGTGTTCAAGGATGCTGAAAGCTTGCAATAATATCTATAATTTCCTTTGTATTTGATTAAATGTTTTTATTTGTTTATCGGTTTTTGCAAAGCATAGTAACTAACGTCTATTATATGTGCGCGTTGTGCGACAAAACCAAGTTGTTTGCTGCATTGTTCAGGTTATGGGAGAAGAATGATATGGAGAAGAAGAATAAAATACCAGGATTTAACCTTCAAATGGCATGTAAGACGTGCAAAAATTTTAGTTTTAACTTTTTAATATTGATTTTTTTAATTTTATGGAATGTGTTTGAGTTTAATTATGTTACACTCTACGGGTTTTGAATATCTCCTCTATAGCTTCGGATTTTGAATATCTCCTCTACAACTTTGGATTTTGAATATCTTCTCTACAGCTTTAAGACTTCTACCGGTGGTGAAAACCTTTTAAGGACTTCGGCGGGTTTAAAAAGGTCAGTGCATAAATTGCAACATACGATGTGGGATCGTGGTGATTATACACAACCAGCAGTTATAGGTACGTGAATGTGCAATTTGAATATCCGTTGAATTAATGTCTCAACAACATTACTTATTGCCTATCTTTTAAACAAAATGTAGGTTTTCAGGTGTTTCATATAAGTTAATGGTAATTATTACCATTATAGGTATGAGCAAACAAGTAGACGCCACTTATTTGACTTCATTTTAGAAGAATAAATGCATGTGTGTGCTTTTATAAGGTTGTTCTTCTCCTTATGAATATTATTTTTCCCTTGCGTTTTAAACATGAATTATAGTTTTGATCACCTAATACAAACTTATTGGTAGATGTCATCATTATAGGTATCAACGAACAACCAGAAGCGCTTTGTTCCACATCAAATGGCAACATCAACCACACACGTGTAACTCAACCAGGTTGTTTAACTACTAATTTGTAATATAATTTAGAAAATTCCTTATGATCACAGTTGGTAAGTACTCTCTGCTCCTGCCTTTTACACTTACTTAAGAAACTTACGTTTTTTGTGTATTTGCGTAGCCCATCCGTTGGATGTAAATAGACCACCGAAAAATGTAGCTGATAGTTTGAATGGTCCTAATCATTGAACACAATCATCAACTATAGTTAAGTGGATCTGGAATCCTTATCTCCATTGAATTAATACATGTTTACTCTTTTCTCTTTTTTTTAAACAAGGTTACAAATTGTCGAATACTTTATATTCATTCACCAACAATTGCGGCCATTACAGGTGCACTCGGACAAATAGGCGTTACCTTTTTCAGCTCACATGGGAATACCAGCCGCACATGCACAATGGCACGAGATCAGTTACCTACTTATTTCTAATACATGTTAAATAACATGTTTGATAACATTTATTACTTACCAGCTGCTCCGCCCTTTTATACTTATGTTATGGTACATCAACATACTAACCCCCCCCCCATTTTTTTAATTTAAATTTTATATGTTTAGTTACTTCTGTTATTATGGGGTGATGACCAAGGATACAATCAAGGTGGTATGGTGCAGGAAGCCAGTTTCGAGTATCAAGAATGTGGTGGTATAGAAAAAGAAAGTTGCTTCAAGCATCAACAAGGAGGGGTGGTTTATAGTGGAATACGCCTGTTGGTGAAACATTGACAAAAATAGGGCAGGACGTGAAAAATATGTTAACAGGCCTGGGTATTGTGGTGGGTGCCAAGGAGAACAACAACATCATGGTTGAAGGTAACAAACATTATGTTATAATAGGACGTACATAGTCGTGTCCTGATATTTACATACGTTTGTGAACTCATGGTAGCTGACGTTTCCATAATTGAAAGGAATAATCATTCGATGCTTCGTGATTAAAGAATAATCATTCGTCTAACCCACATTCCCACTTTCTCCTTAGCTTTCCCGCCAAGACAGAAAGAGTGGGGATGAAGCCCTAGCGGTTTCCATAAATCATGGGGCGCCCCCATGATCTCCAAAACATGTGCAAACACTCTCAAAGCTTGTTTTTCTACCTATAAATAGGTTGGACAAGTCATTACTGATGGTATGTTCATTCAACGCAACATTTCACACTCTTAACATTACCTACATTACTTAACACATACTTACTCGCACGCCGGAGGTGGTTTGCATGGTCCAACCCCTGCGCAACCACTTAACGAAGTGTCTCCTATTCCTTATAGCAGATTGGCTGCAAGTTTGGCGCAAGCACAACACCCTCATACCCTTCGATCAACATCGTAAGGCCTTGTCGTATGATTTATTCTACAATCAGTGGCGCCATCCGTGGGACCCGCTACAATTGGTCTCGTTATTTCCAAACATATAACTAGTCAATCACACTTACTACTTTCACGACATGAATCAAGGAAGATAAGATACTCCTCCGCCGGGATTCGCGACCTTGACACCAATCCCAATCAACGATCCTAACAACCCCCCCAATAACCGCTTCCAATTTCACAACACGATCTTAGCCAGAAGCAACCCCAAATAACTATGCTTCGACATCAGCCAACCCAGAACCCGTTATCAGCCCTGCGTTCGTTGAAGCTAACCACGAAACGTTGGAGTCTTTGCTAAGGGCTCATAGGAGGCAGACTCGGAACATAGAAATACGAAGGGAGTTGGAATAGTATGACGAAGAGATCGAAATGGAACCCAGACCCTCTGCTCCTAGGGCTACCCGCTCGGTGCTGAGGATAGGGTCTCCTGGAAGTCGAAGGCAGAATGAAAGATCGGTGGGTTTCGAAGAGGTTCCGGAGAGGGCTCCGACCAGAAGAGAAGGAACAATGGAAGGCTCCAATGAGAGGAGTTATCGAAGGGAAAATACAGAGGTTAACCTACCACCGTTATTGGTAGCCCACCTAGGGAGAACTGAAGTAGGGGTTCCGTTGCAGCCTTTTCACGCATCCGGCGTAGAAGGCAATCCACCTCAGATTAATGGGGGAGGAAATATTTCTCCTCATGGTATGTACCCTCCATTTCAGACTCAATCTTATCCCCATGGGGTTTACCCCCCACTTAACTGGAAAATTAGCAACCTTAACTTTCCTCAACCTTATGGGAGCATACCCTATGGGCAACCCTTGGTGTACCCTCCGTTACCTATGGGAAGTTATCCATCCTTTATGCCTACAACTTACCCTCCTTACTCTAACCAAAACCCTGTCGGAGTACCTCCAAACCATAACTCGTACAATGATGCCCCCACATACATGCCACCTTACAATTGTCTTTATTCGGAGCCTATGGGTTCCACAACACCATTTGTAAGATGGATAGAAGACTACCCTCTACCTGACGGGCTGAAAATGCCTGCACACATTGGTACGTATGATGGGAATAGGGATCCAGATAATTTCTTGCATTTTTTCGAAGGGGCCATTAGGATGCAAAAGTGGGTTATGCATGTAGCTTGCCATATGTTCACATATACCTTACGGGACTCCGCTCATTTGACGGTACATTATATTAAACAAGATAGAAACTAGGTAGTATTGTGAATCTGGATGACTTTAAGACTAAACTTAGGTCACACTTTAGTCAACAGAAGAAATTCACAAGGACTCATTTGACGGTACACAATATTAAAGAAAGGGAAAAAGAGAACACTAGGGCCTTCTTTACAAGATACACAGATGATACCTTGCAGATTTTGGGTCTGCACGAAGACCAGCGCATCTTTGGTTTCGTGCATGGCCTGCGAAACAGAAGTCTGGTAGAATTCTTATCCACTGACCTCCCAACAACATACAAGATCCTGATGGAGAAGATATACACCTGGATCACAGCAAGTTCCCGAAGCATCCTTCGTGGGAAGGGCCCAAAAACAGGCACAAAGACAGGGACAGGTTTACATCTTATAACAAAGGTACCAATCATGGACTCCTAAGAAGTCTGTCTAAATCTCCATGGGAGATACTTGCTACAGAAAGGGCTGCGAAGGCATTCAAACCTCCCCATCGTATGACAAGTAAGGGTAGAAGCAGGGATACAACCAAGTACCGCCATTTCCATGAAGACTATGGTCACGACACCAACAGTTGCAGAGAACTCAAAAGACAGATAGTATGTAACATATTGGATTTCACAATCACATCAAACCATGATCAAATGGGTGTATACTATAAGGTTTTAGAGAGAGAAAGAGTTAGAGGTTTGGGGAGAAAGTGAAAGTAATATTATGAGCTCCAACCCTCTACCTTGGGAGGTAAAGGGTATTTATAGTCTTACATAAAACGCCACCCACGGGCCATGGATCGTGCATACAATGGGTAAAGACCCGTCTGTCCTCCACGGTGTTACTTAACTAAATACTACTTAACATTAAATAACTACGACTACGTAGATTTCTAACTATTACATATACTGAAGTGATCAAACTTTAATAACGGATTTACTAAATCTTAACAATCTCCCCCTGTGGAGGTCACTCAAATTACATTGAATACAAACCGATATTATATTAAGATTGTTGTTGGATTCTTGTTAATGTTCTTTGCTATGTAGCCCATAGTTTGATTCTTCATTATTGCATGTTTGGTTAATCCAAATGGCGGTCTTTAATCGATCCACGAATAATGAGTTTTGAGCCACCTTGAGATCATCACCACCATAAATCGACTCTTCCATTGTAGTGTTGACATTATGTGAAGTTGTGACTTTTGGACCGACATGCTCACATTCGGATCATGAAATATTTTCATCGAGTAATGGAAGCTTTAGTTGATTCATGATATTTGCGCAACAGAAAGGCAGGCATCGAGTGAAAATATCGCAGTCGCTGATGCACTTATCATGATTTCTTTTGAATTGAATGTGTTGTGTGAGCATGCGGCCATGGATTGACCTCTATTCGATCACCGCACACGCCGAGCGCACTGCACAACAAGCTAGTAATAAAGCATACGAAAGTGTCTTTGATCACTTCGTTGAATTGAGGTACACGCCCATGGTTCCTCGCTGATCAAGACAAGTACCGCCGTGATAAGGTATAATTCAAGAATCTTCTTGATGTGGTTTCACAAATTTTCTAGCTGTTCTCAAACCGAACGCCTCAAAGAAGACAATACGGATTGAGTGAACCAATGAATTTGAGATTCACCGATTGATGAAAAGAGATTTGAAAAACAATCGAGCATCGCTTCAATAAAGTGTTTTTGCAATACAACGAGGGTTTTTGAGAAAATCAATTATCAATCATAAACACCTTTATATTTGAAATATTAATACACAATCGATGTGCTAAAGAAAAGAAATTTTAAGCATCACGACCGTTTTTCAAAGATATCCGCCAATCCATAACTCGAACTAGGATTGATTCATAAGTTTGAATCGCCCATTGTTTCGCTCGCTTGTCACATGGTTGACCCATTGATAGATCTCACATGCCACCTACCAAGAGCTTGTTTGATGTTGGCTCTAGAAGGCTTTCCATCTTCATCGTGAATATGTTTGCATATCACCAATTGTGCACATTTGGTTCCTATGTCGAGACTAAGGAGAGGGTCTCCTTCTTCAATATCAACAATCTTTAAGAGAAAGTCGATAGATAATGTCTCTGCCTCGTGAGAATGAAACAAACTGTTAAGAGGAACTTGAGTGGTTTAGGAAGTTGTAGTGCAAAAAGCGTCACCGGGTCCATGACGCCTTGTCTTCAATACCGATGTTACCTTGGTAACCACCAAGAGCATATGAATTGAACCCGTTTCGCCCTAAGGTTGAATTATTGGAGGGCTATTTCTTTTCACCCTTTTACATTTATTTCTTTTCATTCTTCAACCCTTTTCGGCTTACCGATACTTCATAACTATAACCTTGTTGGGTTTATTCCGCTCTAGCTTTATCTCATCCGCACTCTTCCCATATCTCACTTTTCTCCTTTTTTCATCATACCTAAGGACTCTACACTATCTAGTGGATTGTCCTCGGTAGATCCCTCCGGCTTTGGCGGGATCGGGAACTAATACCTAACCTAACCATCCTTATATCACCATACATAAAGTAAATTTGGTCGGTCTATTTGGTATTGTTCATCCGCCATTGGAACCAATTGAAAACCATTTGAAAATCAATCCAGATACTTGTGATATATTATGAAAGCATTTGCACCGAGTTGTTTTTATATTCTTAGAAAAGAGCTCCCCTCAACATGTGCATCATGTATTTGAAATCGTTTTGGCACACGGAGGCAAGAGGAAGGATTCACTTTGATTACCATTTTCTAAAAGATATCAACATCACTTTCCGATCAAAATTAGTATTTTTCATACTTTGTTAAGGATAATTTTGGGAAGGATGTGGTTTTCAAAAGTTGCTCCCCTCAATATGTGCATAGAAATTTGAAAGTGTTTTATGATATTAGGAAACCCGACATTGAAACAAATCAATCATGCTTCAATCCTTTTTGGTTTGAATAGATGCTCCCCTCAACATGTGCATTGAAAATATGAAATCGTTTGGCACATGTGGGAGGAGAGCTTGTAGGTCACTATAAAACCATTTATCAATTTATCGCTTTAACTAATTTAAATCACAAATTCTCCCCGATCATAAATTTCAAATCATTTGAGATTTGTGATCTCAGAGATTTAAATTGATTTTGAAAGCTTTGAGGAGAATTGTGACTTGCTTATGAAAACATCTAACCGATAAGGATCAAATCGAGACTTTAAACTCCAAAACATGCTTGAGTATCTTTTGAAAACATGACATAAACCATGGTCTCAACCAATTGTATGACAAATAACCTTTGATTTAGATGAAATCATTCTCCCCCTCAACCAATGACCGAAGTTGTTGATTGAGAGATAGATATTTTGACAAATGTCAAGTCCAGATGATTTTCCAAAAAATTGAGATCGAAAGTTATTTTATTAGTTTTCAAAAGATAACAAATATTTGTTTTAGAATCGATCATGAGATTTGAAAATAAGATAAAGCATGGCTCGTTCTTTCTTTAAAAACGAGTTATAGATCGAAATGACTATAAGCCTTTGTTTCACTTTTTCACGTAAAGGGCCTTCTTCAAGCGATAGACATGAGTAGGATGCTCGATTCACAAAACCTTCGTTGGTCGACGATACGACTTCTTTAAGATCTCCATTAAGAAAAGCCGCTTTACATCCATCCGACAGACAACCATGTTCTTACATGCAACGCTTGCCGTGAAGATTCTAATTGCCTCGATACGTCCAACAAGAGCAAATGATTCTTCAAAGTCAATACCTCCTCTTGACGATATCCTTTGCAACTAATCGAGCCTTGTTCTTTAATACATCACCATGCTCATCAAGTTTTACTTTGAAGATCCACTTTAGAGCAATGATCATAGCACGTCAGAGTGTGTACTAATTCCCATACATCTAGTCGATCGAACTCATGAATTTCTTCTTGCATGGCATTGAACCGCCGCCTTCATTCATGGCGCTTTAACGCTTTTGGTTCGACCTTAGATAGTACGGAATTGAAAAAGCACCATAAGGCATCGCTTGCAAGTTGTTTACGCGTGGATACCTGGACGAGAGAGGTTTCAATGATGTTGTCCAATGGATGATCATGTGTCCATTTTCTAAGGTGTTCATGTGGTTGTTGTTGAGGAACTGAAGCAAAGTAGTCGTTTTCTCCCGATGAAGATGGATCCGATGATGGTTCAGAGCAAATATGTTCTCAAAGGGGCATCTTCAAGAGTAGCAAGGGATTATCCCCATCATAGGTGCCAGAGACAATTCCATTATGTACACTCGATGATTGATGATTTGTTGATGAGAAAGAGTGATCAGCAACAGGCGCTTCTTGACTTAATGACATAGAAACTTAAGGGTTGACTTCATTGACAGGGATAGGAGCAGCCTCTGTTGATGGAATTGACAGATCATTAGCAATTGGCTCATAGTGTTCATCAAACGTTGGATCAAACAATTTCTTCAAATCATCTTCTGAAGGAGGTACATAAGGAGTTGTTGGTGAGAGATTTTGTACAAGAGAGGAGCTAATGGGACTACTTGATGAAGGTTGTGATACGGGTCCAGAACTTGATTGTCCTGGAGCCATTTGCCCGGATAGCTCATCAAACGTGACGTGAATAATTTCCATGATATCTCAAGTTCTTTTGTTGTAGATTCGGTAACCCTTCTTGTTGATGCATAACCTACAAAAAACTCCAATGTCCGCCTTAGCTCTTAATTTACCTAAAGCTTGACCGTCATTCGTTGTGTAGCACAAAGCACCGAATACACGAAGGTAGGAGAGATTAGGTTTTCGTTTATGGACAAGTTCGTATGGAGTTTTTTCATGAGAGGTGTGTATAAGGGAACGATTTTGGGTGTAGCAAGCAGTGGCAATGGCTTCAGCCCAAAGAAACATTGGAACCTTTGAATAAATTAGCATTGTTCTTGCGGCTTCTACAAGAGTTCGATTGCCTTCAACTACACCGCTCGCTGAGGAGTTCGAGGAACACTTTGATGATCGATTCCAACACTTTCATAAAATTGACTTAAGTCTTTGTTAACAAACTGCCATTTTATGTTCGAACAATTCTCACAATATTGTTAAGTCGAACTCAAGTCGCTTGATAAGTTTGATGATGACATCCGGAGTTTCATCCTTTGTCCTCAAAAACTTTACCCAAGTAAATCGAGTAGTCATCCACAACGACTAAAATATATTTCTTCCCATTTATCGCTTGAACTCTCATTGGTCCGCATAAATCCATATGAACTGTATGAAGAACTTCCATTATCGAAGTTTATGGGCTTGGGTTTGTGGGCATATTTCTTGCTTTTTCCCAATTGGCATGCCGAACAAAGATGATCTTTTCAAACTTTAACTGGGTAAGCTCTTACAAGATCCTTTCTCGAAAGATTATTAATGGTGCCAAGTTCAAGTGATTGAGACGATGCCATAACCATGATTTTGTTTTCGATGCCTTTGACAACAAGCAGCATTGGAGAAGACTTCATCATGTCTTCGATAGAGATGGTGTAAATATTTGAACCACGAGTTCCTCTTAACAGCCCACACCATCAAGTTCTTTAACGAAACAAGTATGTTTTCTAAATGCCACTTCTAGATCGGAATCACGAATTTACCAACGAAAACAAGTTATGACCAAGACCTTCAACATAATATACCCGGAGATTACACTTTTGCCAACAACATAGTTCCATAACCCATTCTTGCATGGGGATCCCAATTATCCGATTATCCATTCGAGCGATCTCCAAATATATGCTTGGAACAAACGAGTCCGTGTACCACGTAACGATTTGAACGATCCGCATTGAACACGCATAAGAATGGATAACTGGATAATTGGGATCCCCATGCAAGAATGGGTTCCATTGGTTAGTAATGTTGATTGGAACACCCACATCAAGTGGAAACAATGAAATCATCAAGGATAGATGCAAGGCTAGTGTCCGATTTGACCTATTCAAAGTATGTTCACTTCTTAAAGGAATAGTTCTACCAAGAGGGCCTCCATTTTCTAATGGGCATTGACTTGGAAAATTTAGGGCACAACTCATTAAGATTAAACTTATGGCCGAGGGTATCCACCGATAACCTATGTTACTAAATTTCCTTCCCTGGGTTTCCAATGTTTTCTAACCTTCTTTCTCCAACGCTTTCTAGCCTTTTTAACATGTTTTATGGCATTAACAATCTTAACAGTGGCATTTATAAAGATTAATCAAATCATTCACACCACATTCATGATTAGTAATGAAACCAAGCAATCACCATTACATGTTTTGCCAAAAGTAGCGTAATTTGAATTAATTACAAGACGCTTATAGCTAATACTAGAATCAACACGATTTGTTTTATTCAACTCAAACTTAGTGTTCCTAGGGTGGTCTTCTACTCTCTTCCAATGCACATTCTTAGCTTGCGAGGTCCTATCTTGCTTTGTATCGCTGGAAGCTTTGACCCGCTTGCTTTAATGTCACCGATTACTCTGTAGAGGAATTATGGGAACATTAGTTGGTTGGCTACCTTTTGCATTCCCGAACTAGAAGTGCAGGATCCGAACTACTTGAAGGTACATTAAAATTCACTTTCTTAATGTTGGGCATAGAATGGTTTGTATACTTAGCACTAGGCATGGAACAAGGCATCACGCCTTTATCTTTCAAGACCTAAGGATTTAGGACATGTTCTATTAAACATTCTAACATCTCCGAGATTGTTTGGCCTAATTCAAGCAAACCTAATTTCACTATCAAGTGGCTTATTTATGAAGTCCTCTTTACAATCCTTAAGGCGAGCAAAATAATTATGAAATACAAGTTCGTTATTCCTAAGATGAGGAGGAATGTATTTAACAATCACGATATTTAGAGTCCGCAGATGACTTTGATGCAACATTCTTATTGAAGACAAGTGGCATTTTCCCTTTTCCCGACTCTGATTCTCAATTTTCTTTGTAAAGAAGTTATTTTTCGTTATTCTTGTCACGAGTGACTTTTATTGAATCATATAACTCTTTAAAGTGTCGCTTAACTTTTCATTTTCTTCTAGAAACTCTCATTTTCCTTTTGTAAAACATTAACCAAGTTTTGAAGATGAAAAGTTTGAGAACACCGAGAATCTAAAGGAGGAGGCATTTGGGAGCCAATCATATTGTTCTTTTCACCCTTTAATTGTGAAATTGGGCTTTCAACTTTCTCGATAGTGTTACAATGAGCTTGAATCTGCTCATCACGTTTGTTTATTTGAAAACTGATCAAACTCGAACATTTGAAGATGTTTTGATGTTTGAGGTTTTGACATTTTCTTTGAGATGTTGATATTTTAGTTGCATCAAAATGTTCAACTTCTAGCTTAGAAAGATGTTTTACTAAATTATCGTGGATCATTACGATCAATTTTCTCATTTAGTTATGAGTTTTTGTTTTCAAGCTCAATGACACGATCATGGGAAACTTTCAAAGCAATGTATAATTCATGAAATTGAGATGCGAATAGAATACTTAGTCACAAGATAAAACACATCTTGAGCAACACAACTCGAAATCAGTTCTCATTTAAGATATGCAAGTTCTTCCTTTCAACTTCATTATATTTGAGTTCTGCTCATAATCATTGACCTCAACTATCATTGCATCAAATTCCATTTCCATTTCTTTAATATCTCGAGTTTATTCCTTTTGAAAACTCTCAAATTGACCTTTTAATAGTTTAAAGAAAGGCATGACCTTAGTTAAATAACATTCTTTAGTTTGCTCAAAACCCCTTTCCCTTTGATTATCCCTCAGAGGTGTGATTCTCTTCTTACATGTCTTCTCAAAATCAACAAATAGTTGATAAACAACATACAAGCTGATTAAAGTCTTACTATTAGTGGAAATATTTCTAGGAACTAAATGCATTGGTGTATTTAGAGGATACACAGTAGCTGCAGGCATTTTCCTAAGGGGAGTGTTTGTTTCAACAAGTTCATTAGCTTTTTGCTTATCCATATCTTTCTTCCAAACAATTTGTTTTGGGGTTAATTGAGTTTGAGGCTTAAACATGTTCAAGGAGATCCAATTTTCTTTAGTGTAATCATAGGGTTTGAACGTAATGTTTTGCTTTTTACACTCGTGATCTTTTACCTTCTTATCCATTTTCTCTCAGTATTGACTTCTTCAAATTGCATATCTTCCTCAAAGGTAACTTAGCATAACTAGGTTTCGCCTAGGCTTAAGGATTTCATTACCATCATATATTACCTTCCGAGCCTCTAGCTATTTTACCGTACTTAGGATTGGGTTTCTCAACTAGGGAATACTATGCTTATCGCTAAGACTCTATGCTTAGTGATCATGTGAGCAGCCCGAATGGTATTCCTTGTACGCATAACTTATTTTCAAGCTTGCTTTTCAAAGTTTTTAGATTGGAGAAATCATTCAAAAGTTTTGATTCCTTAGCATTAAATTCTTGTTTAAGCACTTTAACATTATCTTAAAGTTCTTGCTTTTGCTTGACAGTTTTAGAAAGCTTTTCTTGTAAGGAATTTAACTCTTGTTTTAACACTTCTTCTAAAATTACTTTTTCTAATGATTGTACGATTTGGTCATCCATTTCCCGCTCACGGCTTGTTAACTCAAACTTAGCACGTTGTTCATAAATAGCAACTTGTTCTTTATAGGCGCTCGCCTGTAAATAATGTAATCATCGAGGCACAAGCAAGGTATTCATCAAAACATAATCATCATTGATGCGAAGATAAATCACTTGGCACAATCTCACTTTCACTTTGTGTCACATATTGATCATATGGGACAATATTGCTATTACCCTCATTATCAATATCTGATTCATAAGTTTCAAGAGTTTGTACTTTGTTATGTTATCTTATGCTCATCCATCTCATCGTATAGTTTTAATAACTCTGAGATGATTGATTCTTTGGATGGACCAGCTTGTTGTTGTGATGAGACCTTTGGAGAGACCATAGGTGAGATGCTAGCCATGATGATTGTGACCTATTTCCTGAATTGGCTGCTCATCCACATCAGCATCATATGTCTTAGCATTCCTTCGCAAGAAACAACAACTCCTCTTCATCCAAAGTCGCTCCATTATCCCGAGCTTGCACAAGCAACATCTTGTCTCTAAAGTATTCGCATTACGTGGACGTTTTGGAGATGTGCGCCTCGCAATATGTCCTCACCACCACGCTTGTAGCACTTGATTGGCTTACCCCCGTCCTTGATTTGTATTCCTTCCACGGTTCGATTAGCTACATACCTCCACCAACTCTCGCTTCTTCCTTGTTCATACTGCCTTCCTTGAACTGGTTGCACCATAACCTTTCCATCTCTCGACAATAGCATGATTGTATAGATTGGATGCGATTATGATTTCGTTGTTAGTGTGAAGACCGTTAGTATGTGGAGTAAAGGTCAAGTTTTGTTTAACCATAAGAGCCGCTTGATTGATGAAGTGTTCCATGACCCGTGATCAAGATCGTTGCTTAAA
Organism: Chrysanthemum lavandulifolium; assembly: GCA_022545495.1. NCBI lineage: Eukaryota > Viridiplantae > Streptophyta > Magnoliopsida > Asterales > Asteraceae > Chrysanthemum > Chrysanthemum lavandulifolium. Next base: position 155,774,179 of record CM040240.1, read on the forward strand.
CCTCGGATCGGAATGAGTTTGTGATTACCGCTTCCAGTAGGTATGACTTGTGAAGCTTTGGTAGTAATCCATACATTGGTGCAGAATGTTGTTGAATCATTTGATGAACTTGATTATCCCTGTTTGGATTTGAACTGATCAAGGATCATTCGTTCAAACATAGCATGTCTCTCATTCTGAAGTAAGAAGGCATACAGTTGCTCATAGTTGGTGTTCTTCAATCCTTTGGTTAGCTTCACAGAGGTGACAAATTTGTGCCATTTGGGATTCATGTTGTTCACAAACTTTAAGTTCAGCTGAATATTTGGCATGGTCATTTTGATGTTCCTCATGTCATTTACAAGCTTGTGGAATCTCACGTAATATTCATAGACACTTTCTTCCGGTTTCATCTTAAAATGCTCAAATTCATCATACGCTTATGATTCTCTCTTCCTTGGTTAATTCGTAACCCGAGAGAAGCATCTTGACATTGTCCTAAACCGCCTTAGCTTGATGTTGTGATTGATCACTTGTAAATGTCCTTAGGTAAACCTCAAGTATGATGTTAGAAGCCCCGATGTCCTGCGTCGTATTCTTCTTCTCCTTATCGTCAGGTTCATCATACATTTTAGGTTTGTCCAACCCTAATATCACCAAGCCATCGCAGCAAAGATCAAGTATGTCTCCGGTTGTCTCAACTTGATACGGTCCTTCATCAATTGACTTGAGAATGTTGACTCCATTTTCTTTTCCCAAACAAAGACAACCTAATTCGCTGAGCCCATGAGTCATAGTCGATGGCTCAAGCATAGGTGGACGATATCCGATCCGGCCGCTTGAACGTCCTTAACAACAAAAGAGATGATTGTGGGCATGTTGGTAGACATGTTTACAGATATCATGAGATTTTATAACTCTATGATTAAACCAGGAAATAGATTCTTTCACGGGATTTTACTAAATCAAGAGAAAACCGTAGAATGTAATCAAGAAGAAAAGCTCTAAGTCACAAAAGACAAATCACTCAACAATACAAATCACACAGACCACAAATCGCTCAACCCAGTGATGGTCAAGAAGCATGATGGAGGGTGGCGAATGTGCGTCAATTTCACCGACATCAACAAAGCCTGCCCGAAGGACTATTACCCTCTGCCAGAAATCGATTGGAAGGTGGAATCCCTATTAAGATTTCAATTGAAATGTTTCTTGGATGCTTACATAGGGTATCACCAGATAAAAATGGTAGAAGAAGACGAGGAGAAGACAGCCTTCTTCACAGGAAAGGACGTATGTTGCAACAAAAAAATGCCCTTCGGCCTAAAAAATACAGGAGCTACCTATCAAAGGCTAGTAGACAAAGCCTTCAGCAAACAAATAGGGAGGAATCTCAAAAGCATATGTGGATGACATGGTCATCAAAAGCAGGACAGAGGAAGACCTACTCTCCGACATAAAAGAAACCTTCGACCAGCTCCGTGCCATCAACATGAAGTTAAACCCAAAGAAATGTTCTTTCGGTGTGGAAGAAGGATAATTCTTGGGAAATCTGTATATGAAGCAAGGAATAAAAGCCAACCCTTCAAAGGTCAAAGCCATCACAGATCTACAGGCTCCTAAGTCCCTTAAGGAAGTACAAAGCTTGAATGGGAAGCTAGCAGCCCTCAGCAGATTCCTATCGAAAGGTGCAGACATATCCCTACCCTTCTTCAAAACACTCAAGGGTTGAACAGACAAGAAGACATTTCAGTGTAGCATGGAGGCGGAAGCTGCTTTCCAAAAGTTAAAGGAGTTCATGGAAATACTACCTACACTTACTGCCCCAATCAAAGGTGAAGTGTTGTTCATGTATATCGCAGCGTCCTTCGAGAGCATTAGTGTTGTGTTGCTAGCAGAAAGGGAAAGGAAACAAATTCTCATCTACTTTTTTAGCAGAGTTCTTTAAGGAGCTAAATTGAATTATCCGGAGTTAAAAAAGTTAATCTTAGCCCTGGTTCACACTGCTAGACACCTCCGAAGGTATTTCCAAGCTCATCCCATAACCGTGCTCACTGATAAACCGATCAAACAGATACTGTCGAAACCTGATAAATCAGGAAGAATTGCCAAATAGGCTATAGAGCTAGGAGAACATGAGATCGAAAACAAGGGTAGGAGCTCAATTAAGGGGCAAATACTAGCAGACTTCTTTGCGAGACACCCTCCGAGCCCAACCAGAGCATCAAAGCTGCAAAAAAGAAGCCTTCGAAGGTGGATAAAGGATGGAAGCTTTACACTGATGGGGCTTCTAGCTCAGATGGATCAGGGGTCGGTTTAATGTTAGTCAGACCAGAAGGAAAGGAGTATACTTACGCACTCTGTTTCGAATTCGCTGCTACTAACAATAAGGGAGAGTACGAAGCACTGCTAGTAGGCCTCCGACTGGCTAAGGACATGGAGGTTCAGAATTTAGCTATATTTATTGACTCACAACTGGTGGCAAACCAGATCAAGGGCTCCTATGAGGCAAGACAGCCTGTCAGTAAGCAATACCTAGATAAAGCCAAGGAAATGATCAAAGGATTCAGTTCCTGTAAGATATAGGATTTCACAAACACATCATAACACAATCATACGGGGCGTATACAATGTTTAGAGAGAGTTCTAGAGAGAGAAAGAGAAGAGAGTTGGGAACTATGTGAAACAAAAGAAAAATAGTATTGAAGCTCCAACCCTCTACCTTGGGAGGTAGAGGGTATTTATAGTTTCTTACAAGATACGCCTCCTACGGGCTATGGATCAGGCATACAGTGGGTAAAGACCCGTCCGTCCTCCACGATGTTACTTAACAAACTACTTATTAACATTACTTGACTACGACTACGAGCTTTCTAACAAATACATATACTTGAGGTGACCGACTCTTTAACTACCGGATTTTCTAAATCCTAACAATCTCCCCCTAAGGGAGGTCACCTCAATTTACATTGAATACAAACAGATATTACATTTTGATTGTTCTTGGATTCTTGATTAAGTTCTTTGCTCTGTAGTCCGTAGCTTTTGATTCTTCATGTACCGCATGTTTTGTTATTTCAAGTGGAGGTCTTTAACTGATCCACGTGATGATAAGTTTTGAGCCAGCATTGAGATCATCTGCCACCATGAATCTCTGACTCATCCTTTGAAGTGTTGCCATCATGTGCAGTTGTGACTTTTGGACCGACATGCTCACATTCTAGATCATGATATCTTCTCATTAGAGTAGCGGAAGCTTTTGTTGATTCATAATATTTCCGGCGTAGTGTAAAGCATGGAGTGAAAATATCGAGCCGCTTGATGATGATATGCATTTATCATGATTTCTTTAGAAATGAATGTTTGTGTGAGCATGCTATGGAATGACTTCTCAATTCGATCACCGAAACGCTGGGTGTACCTACATACAACAGCTAGCAATAAAGCGCAATAGAGTGTCTTTGATCACTTCGTTGAATCGAGTTACACGGCGCACGGTTCCCCGCTGATCAAGACAAGTAACGCCGTGATCGTATATACTCAAGAATCTCCTGACAGATTTCGCAATTGTTCTAGCTATTCTCAAACCGAACGTCTCAAAGAAGACAACACGGAGTGAGTGAACCAGCAAATTAAGATTTACTGATTGATTTAAAAATGATTTGAACAACAATCGTGTATTGCATATCAGAAAGAATTTTTGCAATACAACTAAGGTTTTATATGAGAAATCAATTTTCAATCATAAACAACTTTTGATATTTGAAAATGAGATACACAGTCGATGTGCCATAGAAAAAATGATTTTTGCGCACAACGACTGGTTTTTCAAAGGTATCCGTCAATCCATTACATGAACCAGGATTGATTCAAAATTTTGAATCGCCCCATTGTTTCTGTTCAGTTGTCACATGGTTGATCTCTTGGATAGATCTTACATGTTACCTACCAAGAGCCTGTTTGATGTTGGCTCTAGAAGGTTTTCCATCTTCATTGTGAATATGTGAACATATCACTCAGATTTTCTGGCAATACTACAAGGATAATGCGTAGGACTCTTAAGATATATTCTCACATTCCACATTGTGTGAAACAGTGAGACTTCATTGATAGTGTCCTTAATGAGATTTATTGATGATCCGTGGCTCTAGACTCAACCAGCGCATTTGGTTCCTATTGGGAGACTAGGGAGAGGTCTCCTTCTTCAATATCAACCATCTCTAAGAGAAAGTCGATAGATAATTTAGGTTCCCGTGAGAATGAAACAAGACCTTTAAGAGGAACTTGGGTAGCTTGGGAAGTTGTAGTGCGTCACTGGTGGGTCCATGACGTCTTGTCTTCAATACCGTGTTACCTTGGTAACCACCAGAGAATATGTATTGAACCCGTCTTCGCCTAAGGTTAAATAAATGGAGGGCTATTTCTTTTCACCCTATTCTCATTCAATTCTTTTCATTCTTCAACCCTTCAAGGCTTACCAAGACTTTATTACTAGAACCTTGTTGGGTTTATTCCGCCTGCTCAATCTCGATCGGCACTCTTCCCATTTCTCATTTTCTCCTTTTCAATGTACCTAAGGACTCGCACTATCTAGTGGATTGTTCTGGTAGATCCTCCTGCTCGGCGGGATTGTGGAACGAATACCTAACCTAACCATCCTTATATCTCCATGCATAAAGTAAAATTGGTCGGTCTTTTGGTATTGTTCTTCCGCCTCGAAACCAATTGAAAACCATTTGAAAATCAATCAAGGTACTTGTGATATAAAATCAAAGTATTTTGTACCTTAATTGTTTTTGATATTTTAGAAATGCTCCCCCTCAACATGTGCTTCAAGTATTAGAAATTATTTTAGCACATGGAGGCAATAGGATATTTGAAATCTTAGATTGAGCATCAAAGATCCAATCTTTTGATTAACATTTTCTAAAATGATCATCATCAATTTAGTGTTTAAACACTTTGGAAAAATCAATTTTGGGAAGAATGAGGTTTTCTTATGATTGCTCCCCCTCAATATGTGCATCGAGATTAGAAGGTGTTGGTGTTTTGCACATATTAGAGAGAACAAGCACTTAGAGACAAATCAAGCACGTTTCAATCCATTTTGGTTAGAGATAGATGCTCCCCCTTAACATGTGCATGGAAAATTTAAAATCGTTTGGCACATGTGTAGGGAGGAGAGCTTGTTAATATATTTCTAAGCCACTTATCGAATTATCAGTTTATATCCAATTTAAATCACAAATTCTCCCCCGATCACAATTTTCAAATCATTTGAGAATTGTGATCTCTATTGATTTAAATTAATTTTGAAAAACTTTTGAGGAGAATTGTGACTTTCTTTTGAAAACCATTTTTTAACTAATAAGGATAAGATTTTGAGACTTTAATCTCCATTGTTCAAACATGCTTAAGTATCTTATGAAAACATAACATTAGCCAAGGTCTTGAACCAATTGTATAAAACATTGATCTTTTGGATTATCCAAAAGTAGACCTTGCTCGTTTACGTGCCAATTGTTTGAAAAATAACCTTTTTGATTTGATTGAAATCATTCTCCCCCTCAATCATTGACATTAGTTGTTGATTGAGAGATATAGATTTTGACAATTGATAAGTCCAGATGATTTAAAAATAGAGTCCGAGTTATTTTCAAAGAAATTTTGTTTTCATTAGATGACAAATATTTTTCAGAAGAATTTATAGAAGGAAAAATATTTGAAAGGAAAACATTTGTCTTTTGGCGACAAACATTTTTATAGAATTAGAGTATGAGATTTCAAAAAAATTGGATTAGGTATGACTGTTTTTCTTTTGAAATACGGTTATTGCACGAAATGACAATAAACCACCATTTTTCTCCATCTTTTTTTTTTTTTTTTTTGTTAAACACTTATGTACATTCGAACTTCATCTAAAGACCCGTGTCACTTTTGAATGACAACAAAAGACCGTAGATGAAATCGAATAAGAAGATTAAGACAAAATGACTATATATATATTTTAGTTGGTTTTATACTTTTGTATTTTGTTTTGTTAAGATATATACAAAGAACAGATAGAGACAATCATCATTACTCCTCGCCTTCCTCCTCAAGACGCTTGAGTGTTTCGTTGAAGGCTTTTCAAGCCAAGTCGTGGAAGAATAAACTCAAAACGTTCTCTAGAAGAGCTTTGGTGAAATGTCTCGCCAACCGATATTCGCTCACGAATTATAACTCAACCACACCTCTTTCAACTTGTTCCCTGATGAAGTGATGTCGAATGTCAATGTGCTTTGCTCTAGAGTGTTGAACATTGTTGCAGGAGAGAGCAATTGCACTTTTGTATTCACAGTACAGAGGGATTTTGTTGAATTCAAAGCCATAGTCAGATAATTGTGATCTCATCCATAAGATTTGAGCACAACAAGATGACATGGTGATAACATCAAATAGTCATGAATATTAAGTGTCAATTTCCCCCGATAATCCTCGTTATATATATCATTTATATGGATTTACGCTTGTTTTCCATTGCTTTCCACTTTCAGGTAAATTACGAGCATTGGAGCTAAAGAGGCGAAAATGGAAACATTATTAAAGATTTATCACAAGATACCTATTTTGAAGAAGTTCCGCAGAACTCCTCTCTCACATTACGCCGTAACTATTGCGTGACCCGAATACCAACTTATCGAGAGGTTACGCGTAACTCTTCCCAAAGGTTCTGACGTAACTACATTAGGTCAAAAGTGGTTCCATCACCGATACTTACGCCAGAATTATCGCATCACTTACGACGAACCGAGTTTATTAAAGACTACAACAGAACCACTAATAAGGTTACGCCCGTAACCAGCGCATCTAGTGCATTTACGAAGAAATAGAAGGTTACGGCAGAACTCCTTTATTGGTTACACCGTAACCCCACTTGGCCTATAAATACCCCACTAATTCCAAAGATTTCAAAGCATCCCATTCCACACACAACACTCTAAGAACGTGGGAAAAGCTCAAGGCGGTCTAGGGGAGCATACGGAGTTGTCTCCAAGGAGGAGTCACTCCATTACGACAAGCTTTAGCATTTTATATTTCTTTACTTTCAATTCATGTATTTCGCACCTTTGAATATTTAATTGATTTGCATGATTAATATGAGCTGCTACACCCTTTGGTGCTAGCCTAGTTATGATTCCTTAATTGTTTTGTTTATGTTTACCTTTACTTCGCACAATTATTTCTAAGTGTATGCATGCATAGTTCTTTAGTAGTCACCCTTGATTCGGTAGTTTTGAATGGCGGTAGAGTCCAATTTCTAGGAGATATGACCAACCTAACCCTAGGTGAGCGATCGAGACCGGAAGGGTAAGATATGACCAATCGACGACCCTTTCTACTTGTGCGATTTGACCAACCGATCACCTATCGTTTGGATGAACTTAAGAATTGGGGGTGTAGTGTCTAAGTTCCTAACGGCCGGGCACTCACTATTTTGAATCTAGCACGAGCGGTACTTAATGACTTGGCTTAGGGACTAGGAACAACAGGACTTATGACGGTGCTACTGATTTCTCCGTGGTGGCATCTTTGGCCGATAGGTTAGGCTAATTGACCAAATGTCGTCCTCTCGAATTTGACTCCACCAAGTAATTGGAAGTAGGTAGACGAGACATAACTAGCTAGGAGGATTGACTAGGTTAGCACCACTATTCCTCTATTGATTTCCTTTACCCATTTATCCGCTTTTATTCTCGCATTAGTAGTTTAATTAATTAAATCCCTATCGAAACCATTATTATTCTCGTGACAATTAGACTTAGTAATAATCCACACACATAGCTCTTGGGACGACCTCGGCTTACCATTTACTACACTACACGCGACCGGCACATCGCCTGCTAGTGCACTAGGGTAGACCATAGGTATAGCGAGACACTATAAATATTAAGACCGTCAAGAAAACTGCATCAAGTTTTTGGCGCTTGTTCGGGAGTTATATTAGATTGATATTAAGTCTTTCATTTCATTTTAAACTTTTCTCACGATCATATTTTAAGTTTTCAGTACCATGGAATTTGTTAACATCGATGACCTCAATCTTGAGGAATACTTGGCATTGACAAGAAAGAGTAACAAAGGCAAGGTCTCATAAGACCCAAGCAATCGGAGCGGATGTTCGTTTCAAATTAAAGACCAATTTATGAGGAGCTTCACGCTAACCCTTTTCGTGAAACATGGACGAAGACGATATGAGCACGTTGAAAATTTCCTATACATCGCTAGCCTTTTCAACATTCCGGCGTGTCTCATGATGTGTTATGCTTAGGGTATTCCCAATGACTCTTCATCGAGCAACTGTAAGATGGGTCGAAAGATTGCCACGGAGCAGCTTAATACTTGCGCTACTAAAGAAACACTTTATTCAAAGATATTGCCCGCCATCAAAGATTTCTAACCAACCTTTTGAGATCCATAATTTCAAACAAGAAGACGAAGAAACTCAGATCAAGCTTGGGGATGATACAACAATCTTCTTTATAAGTGTCCTACCAATGATCTGAATAACCAGCAGAAGGTTAATAGTCTCTACAAAGGAATAAACGTAACTACAAGGCAAATGATGTACTATCAAGGACCTATCCCAAACATGACTCCTACCGCTGCAATTGAAGCCATTCAAAAAATGGCGGACCACTCTAAAAAATGGCACGACGGTGGGAGCAAAAGAAACAATGGCGGAAGTTTTGATGAAATTGCAGCAATAGCTAGTAAACTTGAAAATCTCGGTAGAGATATGCTGAAAATCAAAGAAACTGCTCATGCCATCCAATCGGTCGAAAGCGTGGTGGGGGACATTTGACTAAAAGCGTCCTAAAGTTGACAAGGAAGATACAATCGAGGAAGCTAAATATGGACAAATATGCCTTTCTACGGGATAATCGTAATGGGTTCCGTGGAGGACCCCACCGACATGAGTGTAATGAGAGAAGAGCTAACCCGAGGAAATTATTAACAAGTACCTTGTGGACACTACCAAGAGGCAAAAGGAGCAAGAGGAATGGCTTAAAATTTTCCAAGATAATACAAACAAAAGCCTCTCGTCCCATGACATATCACTTAAAAACTTGGAAACTCTAATTGGAAAGCTTGGCGATGAGGTTCAAAGAAGAAACGAAGAACAAAAGAGCAATTCCACTATATAAGGTGTGTTCTCTCGATAACAACAAGTACTACGATGAGTCGGATATCGATGGCGAAAGTGAGTTACGCCATAATCACACTCGAGTTACTACAGTAACCTAAATTCAAGCACAGACACGGGCACCAAGGACGACAACCCTAAAAGAAGAATTCATTGGTGTAAGGCTATTGCAATTGATGATGGAGAATGCTACAGCTTGTGGGCCTCATGTGATCCTCAGAAAACCTGCGATGGTGGTGTTGATAAAGAAAGGATAAAAGATGACATATACAAGTGGACTACACTAAACGACGAAGAAAGGTTAGCCAAGTTCTCAATTAACGAAGTGGAAGGGCCGCCCATTAAGCATCACTGCACCCCCTTACTCATCATGGAAGATGAGATTACTTACACTTGGCCAACGTGCAATCCTTTTCGTGATTATTGCAATGGAGGAGGTAATGTGAAGAACGAAGTTTGGATATGCCCACACGAATCTGGAAGACACGACGTTGATTTTGAAAATCTATCATTCAGTGATTGGTATTCGATAAGATTCGGAGACGCAATAATTAATTCAACTCTGTTCAGAAATCTGGAACTCAAATATGAGAAACACATTCTTCGGGGAAAAACCATTAAGCCCCTCGATGATATTCCTTCTGAAGATGACGATGACGAAGGAGTTCAAAATCGTTGGTGCGAACAAATTAAAACCAACAACGGAAAAGTTTGGGCTTCCTGCAACCCTTTTGAGTATGAATGTGATGGAGGAAGCAGCATTGAGAGAGCTGGGAAAGACGAATTCCTTTGGACTTCGACTAATGATTCCGAAAGAACAGAACTGCCTTGGCTAGATGATCTCGGATTCGACGATTGGATCAAAATCAAATACGGCAAAATTGACGCGTTAACTAAAAAGAAAACCTGGGAAGGGTGTATGAGTAAACATCAACCTAAGAATGAAGTTCCTAATGAAAAACCAGAAGATGACACCAAGGGCTCGTCCAAGGTAGACAATGAAGAATGCAAACAAATACTCAACCAACTTGAAGATACCGATTCCGACAATGATTTCGATTATCTCGAGTTGCAAGGCGAAGACGGTTTCATTGACCCAGATGATGAAGTACACAGAAACGAAGATGCAAGCTTGGCATCCCATTTAAGAGGCCACCTCCTATTATAGCCAAAAATTTGAGTTTACGCGATACCATTTGGGGCTCAAGAAAATTTTGCAAGATACGGAAAATTGAAACCAAAGAATACCTCCGAATCGCCTCAAATGTTGCATGGATGAGACATAATTTGATGAATGATATTGAAGAAGTGGGGCAAGCCCAAAGGCCCCTATAGAGCCCCCGACTGAAGTCTAACTTAAAGACTCTTTAATAAAGAAAAGTGCTCTTTCGGAGACAAACCAATTATCCCTTTCTTTTGTTTTATTTCCTTTCTATTAGGTTTTGTGTTTTCTAACCATTTTTGCGGGAAACGAGAAGTAATTAATGCCGCAGTTGTTGATTCGAATGAGTTACTTGCAGAACTCAATCTTGGTGATTACACCGTAACCAACATTTTAGCAGTAATTCTTGACGATTACCAATTACAGAATACCATCTCTCGTGGTTACGCCAGAATTACCGCTGACAACTCATACTAAGTTTTGCGCCACGGGCGAACTATCTCACAAGTAGTCACGACGTAACTTTCCTCTCGCTATAATTCTTTCATTTTAAAACACAGTGACCTTGTATTAGTTTTTGAATAAACTTTGTGGCTGTGTTTCTGAACCCTCACGAGACTTCACTCGTCCACTTGGGACACCAAGTGGTTTAAAAGGCTTGTTGCATTCGCTAAATGCAACTGTGATTCCTACGAAAGTGAGTTAGGTTTGTTTTTCATTTTATTTTTCTTTTTAGTATTATGCTTGTTGGTATTGTGATTTCAGGGATTGAAGTTTGTTCATGACGCTTAAACGAAGGCACGGTTCTTTCTCGTGGGCCTTCTTCTTTTTGGAGCAAATTTTAGGGAAGTTCTCGCTCTAATTCTACCTTTCTCTTCACCTTTATTTTAATGACTAGCATAAAAGGGACTTTGTACAATTCAAGTGGGGGGACGGGAGTAGAATTATCTCTTGAACTTTATTTCGCCCTCATTTTTCTAGTTTATTTTGAAAATTATGCCATTTTAAAATTTTGACATGTTTTTCCGAACCTAACTAGATTAGACCTTAGTTGAGCACATACAACCCTTGATATTACATGGTGAGATTAGCCTTATCCGTTTCCAATATTTTACCCCAAATCCACCAAATTATGAGTGTGCCAAGAGCTTGTAAACTTTAGAACTTGGCCTTTGCATCATTTCGAGACCATAGACGAGGTATGTTGAGTTAGCTCGATGTATTTGGACTTTTCGCTTTTAGAAGGCAATATTATAGGATTATCACCCAAACAGCCTACCATTGTGAGTCTATCAATTAGTCACCTCGACTTTTCGACCCCCATGTGAAACCTTTTGTTGCACTCCCCTTTAGTGTAAGATACCCCTAGATACACCTTTCTGAGCCATTCCTTTCATTTTGTCAACCCAATATATTGTTTCATTACACCTATACACCTTAGCCTACCCTGTAGTCTTTATTTGTGATTGGGAAGTCATCATTTGCCTAAGTTCAAAGTTCGAGTGGAAAGGTTTGGAAATCACGCTTTCATTGACGACATTTATGAAGATCATTGAAGACCCCCCGAATTCCCATTGTTCATGTCAAGTGGGGGGATGTTATGTTATTATGTTATGTTGAAAAAAAAATGGTGATGATTCAAAAATAAAAAATAAAATAAAAAAAAGAAAAAAAAATAGTTGAGTGAGTTATGATATTGTAAAGTGCGATGTTATAAGCACTGTGGTATGAGCTTTATTGATTAGTATCGAGGAGGCCACCTCGGTCACATTTGAAGATTGGAGTTGGTAGTTTTGCCGACAAAAGAAGAAAAGGTAGTGTGCTCATGACGACGTCCTCTAATGACACATCTACCTTGCATTTCATGATCCGGTCTCTAGACTTCTAAGCTTGAACTTTGGGCAGACGGTAAGTGGTGATGACTTGGTTATAGATTTAGACTACCTGCTTGTTTTTCATTTTACACCAATTATATATCCCATGTCTTATCCTACCCTTTAGTCATGAAGCATGTCTAGGTGATGCAGCGAGCAATCTTTGGTGTCTTGGCTATGGATTTGGTCATGTTTCATTGATTTTTTCCACTTCGCCGTGACATGTTAGTAATGACGAGTCACCCCTTAACCTTTGTAGTGTCTACCCATATTGCCTTCGAGAATTGTTTTGCCCTTAACTCTAGTGGTGGACATTTGTGTAACCGCCAAGCTTATGATAGAATACATGCTATGACCGTATGATTGAGTGATCACCCGAAATTGACACTTAGAATAGTTGAGAGATTTGAGTGTTTTTTCCTTTTCGTGAGGTGTTCGCTTTATTTTATTCTAGCATAAAGGATTTTTAAACTCATATTTTCCGTGTTTTGGGAGATATCTTTTAGAATCTAATGGTCTACTTGAGGGCAAGTAGAGTTTAAGTGGGGGTATTTGATAACATCAAATAGTCCCGAATATTAAGTGTCAATTTCCCAGATAATGCTCGTTATTTATATCATTTATATGGATTTACGCTTGTTTTCAATTGTTTTCCACTTTCAGGTAAATTACGAGCATTGGAGCTAAAGAAACGCGGAAATGGAAACATCATTAAAGATTTATCACAATATGCCTATTTTGAAGAAGTTCCGACGTAACTCCTCTCTCACATTACGCCGTAACTATTGCGTGACCCTGAATACCAACTTATAAAGAGGTTACTGCTTAACTCTTCCCAAAGGTTACGACGTAACTCCATTAGGTCAAAAGTGGTTCCACGCCGCTAATACTTACGCCGAATCATCGCATCACTTACGACGTAACCGAGTTTATTGAAGACTACGGCAGAACCACTAATAAGGTTACGCCTGTAACTAGCGATCTAGTGCACTTATGAAGAAATAGAAGGTAACCACGTAACTCCTTTATTGGTTACGCCATAACCCGACACTGCCTATAAATACCCCACCTAACTCCAAAGATTTCAAAGCATCCCATTCCACATACAACACTCTAAGAACGTGGGAAAAGCTCAAGGCGTGTCTAGGGGAGCATACGGAGTCGTTTCAAGGAGAAGTCACTCCATTACGATAAGCTTTAGCATTTTATATTTCTTTTACTTTCAATTCACGATTTTGTAACTTTGAATATTGAATTGATTTTCATGATTATTATGAGCTGCTAAGCACCCATTGGTGCTAGCCTAGTTATGATTCCTTAATTGTTTTGTTTGTGTTTACCTTTACTACGCACAATTATTTCTAAGTGTATGCATGCATAGTTCTTTGGTAGTCACCCTTGATTCGGTAGTTTTGAATGGCGGTAGAGGCCAATTGCCTAGAGATATGACCAACCGACCCTAGGTGAGCGGACCGAGACGGAAGGGTAAGATACGAGCAACCGACCACCCTTTCTACATGTGCGATTTGGCCAACCGATCACCTATCGCTTGGATGAACTTAAGAATCGGGGTGTAGTGTCTAAGTTCCTAACGATCGGGCACTCACTATTTTGAATCTAGCATGTAGCGGTACTTAATGACTTGGCTTAGGGACCCGGAACAATAGGACTTATGATGGTGCGCCTGATTTCTCTGTGGTGGCATCTTTGCCGATAGGTTAGGCTTAATTGACCAAATGTTGTCCTCTTGAATTTGACCCCACCAAGTAATTGGAAGTAGGTAGACGAGACATAACTAGCTAGGAGGATTGACTAGGTTAGCACCACTATTCCTCTATTGATTTCCTTTACCCATTTATCTGCTTTTATTCTGCATTAGTAGTTTAATTAATTAAATCCCTATCGAAACCATTATTATTCTGTGACAATTAGACTTAGTAAAAATCCAACACACATAGCTCTTGGAACGACCTCGGGTTTACCATTCACTTCACTACACGCGACCGAGTACAATGCCCGTTAGTGCACTAGGGTAGACCATAGGTATAGCGAGACACTATAAATATTAAGACCTGGTCAGTAAAACCTGCATTACATGGCTATGTATTCAGCCTTTGTAGAGGATATTGAAGTGCTCATTTGTTTCTTTGAAGACCAGCTGACAAGCTTATCACCCAAAATTGAGCACCTCCCGATGTGCTTGACGTATCTTGACACCTCGCATGGTCAAGACATCGCGATAGGCGTTAGTGACATACCGTGTCCTTCTGATACCAAAGACCCATGTTAATGGTTCCTTGAGGTACCGAAGACCACCCGCTTAATGACTTCAAGGTGCTTTTGGTAGGCTTAGCTCGGTATCTAGCACACATGCATACAATGAACATAATATCGTGCCCATGGGCTGTGATGTACATCGTGATCCAATCATACTACGATATTTTGTTTGATCAACCATTATCCCTGAGTGGTCCTCATCCGCTTTGGTACGCCCACCATGAGAGTGTCAACAGGTCACAAGAATCAAATCTAAATTTCGTAAAATTTCATTAGCATATTTAGATTGATTGATAAAAATGCCTCCGGACTTTGTGAAATTTGTAATCCCAAGAAAATGACATTTGTCCCATCATTGACATTTAAAATTTGGAGCCCATCTCCTTAGAAAAACGGTCAAATTCATTAGGTCAACGAGGAAAAATTATATCATCAACATAGATTTGAACGTGAATTAATTGTTTACTTGACTTTCTCGGTGAACAATGCCTGTTCAACTGCTCCCTTGTTGAATCCAAGAGATAAGAGGAACTTTGCCGAGTATCATACCACGCTTGGAGCTTGTTTTAGACCATAGAGAGCCTTCTTTAAGCGATATACATGAGTGGGATGCTCGATCCACAAAGCCCTTCCGTCACGACGTAAACCACTTCCTTCGGATCTCCATTAAGAAAGGCGCCTTAACATCCATCCGATAGACCACCATATTCTTACTAGCAAAGATTAGCTGTGAAGATTCGATTGCCTCGATACGCAACCGGAGCAAAAGATTCTTCAAAGTCAATACCTCCTTTTCGACGGTATCCTTTGGCAACTAGTCTTGCCTTGTTCTTCAAGACATCACTATGTTCGCCAAGTTTCACTTTGAAGATCTACTTGAGAGCTATAATCATACCACGATCGGGAGTCGGTACTAATTCCCATACATCTAACTCGATCGAACTCATGAATTTCATCTTGCATTGCATTGAACCGCTTATCCTCGGCCATTGTCGATTTAACATCTTTTGGTTCAACCTTAGATATACTGAGTTGAAGAAGCACCATAAGGCATCGTTGCAAGTTGTTTACGAGTGGATCTTGGACGAGAGGATTCCCAATGATATTGTCTAATGGATGGTCATGTGTCCATTTTCTAAGATGTTCGTATGGTTGTTGTTAAGGAACCAAGTAGCGAGTTTGATCTCCTTACGAAGATGGTTCGGTTGGTTCAGAGCAAATATGTTCTCAAATGGAGCATATTCGGGAGTAGCAAATGGGTTATCTCCATCATAGGTGCGACACATTTTCATGATGTACACTTGATGATGAGGATGAGAAATCGCAGAGGCGCTTCTTGACTCAAATGACATAGAAATGTATGAGTTAACTACGCTGATCGGGTTAGAACGACCTGCGTGGTTGGATTTGATCGATCATTAGCAAGAGGCTCATAGTGTTCATCAAACATTGGATCAAATAATTTCTTCAAATCATCTTCCAAAGGGGTACATATGAAATTGATGGTGAGGATTTTGTACAAGAGAAGAACTAATGGGGAAACTTAATGAAGGTTGTGATGCGGGTCCGCACCTTGATTGTCCCGGAGCCATTTGACCGTCACCATCGAACGAACGTGAATTGTTTCCGTGATATTTCGGGTTCTTTGTTGTAGATTCGTATCCTTTTCTCGCTTGGGCATATCCTACAAACACCCAATGTCCGCTTTAGCTTTCGGGCCACCTAAATCTTGACCTCATCGCTAGATAACACAAAGCACCAAACACACGAAGGAAGGATAGATCAAGTTTTCGATTGTGGACAAGTTCATATGGAGTTTTTCCATGTGTTGTGTGAATTAGGATCGATTTTGGGTGTATCATGCGTTGGCAATGGCTTCACCGTAGAAATGTTGGAAACTTTGAATAAATCAAAGATTGTTCTTATGGATTCCACAAGAGTTCGATTGCCTTCAACTACACCGCTTTGTTGAGGAGTTCGTGGAACACTTCTTTGATGACCGATTCCAACACTTTCATAAAAGTCACTAAGTTCTTTATTGACAAACCGGCCCATTGTCGCCTCGGATGATTCTAAATCTTGTTAAGTCGAACCGCAACTGCTTGATAAGTTTAATGATGACATCCGGAGTTTCATCCTTTGTCCTCAAGAATTTAACCCAAGTGAATCGAGAGTAGTCATCAACCACTTACTAACACATATTTCTTCTCGTTAATTGTTTGCACTCTCATAGGTCCGCACAAACCATATGAATAGTATGAAGAACTTCCATAACCGAGTTTGTGGGTTGGGTTTGTGGGCATATTTCCGCTTTTTCCCAATTGGCATGTCGAACAAAGATGATCCTTTTCATACTTTAATCTAGGTAAGCCTCTTACTAGCTCCTTTCTCGAAAGATCATTAATGGTGCCAAGTTCAAGTGATTGAGACGACGATGCCATAACCATGACTTTGTTTTCAAGCCTTGACAACAAGCGATTGAGAAGACTTCATCATATCTTCGATAGAGATGGTGTATAGGTTTGTGCCACGTGTTCCTCTTAAAAGTTCCACACCATCAAGTTCTCTAATGAAGCAAGTATGTTTTCAAAAGCCACGCCTATATCGTAATCACGTAATTAACCAATGTAAAACAAATTATGACCAAGACCTTCAACATAGTATACCCCGGAGATCACACTACTTCCAACAACATAATCTCCATAACCCAAAATAGCACCAAAGTGATCATTTCCAAATCTAATACCCCGATGAATTTCCTCACAAAGTTCACGAGCCGTGACCGGTCTCCAAATATATGCTTGGAATAAATTTGAGTCCAAGTACCACGTAATCGATTTGAACGACTGCAGCTTGAACATGACAAGAATAGATAATCGGATAATTGGGATCCCCATGCAATAATGGGTTCTACATGGTTAGACAAAGAGACCGGAACATCCACATCGTAAGCGAGTCAATAAATCATTAGTGGTAGATGCCTGCTAGTAGAAACAGAGATCTATTCAAAGTATGTTCACTTCTTAAAGGTATAGTTCTACCAGTGGGCATCCATTTCTAATGGGCATTGACTTAGATAATTTAGGCACAACTCATTAAGATTAAATTTGCGCAAGAGGTATCCAACCGATAACCTATATTACTAAATTTTCTTCCCTGGGTTTCCAATGTTTTCTAACCTTCTTCCGCCATTGCTTTCTAGCCTTCTTAGCTTGATTTTTGGCATTAACAATTTTAATCTGGTATTTAACAACATTAATCAAATCATTCACACCACATACATGATTAGTAATGAAACCAAGCAATCATCATTACATGTTTTGCCAAAAGTAGCGTAAGTCGTATTAATTATAGCATGCTTAGAGCTAACACTAGAATCAACACGATTCGCTTTATTCAACATAGTTTCATTCTTCCTAAGGTGATCTTCTACTCTCTTCCATCGAACATTCCTAGCTTGCAAGGTCCTATCATTCTTTGTGTTGCCTTGAGGCTTTGACCGCTCACTTTGGTGTCACTTTTACCCTGTAGAGGAATGGGAACATTAGTTGGTTTTGCTACTTTTGCATTTCGTGTTTAGAAGTCTTGGGATCCGAACTACTTGAAGGCACATTAAAGTTCACTTTCTTAACATCGGGTATAGAGTGGGTTGCATTCTTAGCACTAGGCATAGAACAAGGCATCACATCTTTATCTTTCTCACATAAGGATTTAGGCATGTTGCTCTTAAACATTCTAATGACTCCCGAGATCGTTTGGCATATAAGCATGCATAACTAATTTCACTATCAAGTGGCTTATTTAAGCTATCCTCTTCTACAACTCTGGAGACATTCTAGACTATCCTTAATGACATGAATAGTTATGAAACACAAGTTCGTTATTTCTAAGATGAGGAGAAATGCATTTAAAATACAAGATATTTAGAATCATAGATGACTTTGATGCAACATTCTCATTAAAGACAAGTGGCATTTTCCTTTACCCGACTCTTCGATTCTCAATTTCCTTTTGTAACAAAGTTATTTTTCATTGTTTTGTCACGAGTGACTTTCATTGAATCGTATAACTCTTTGAAGTGTCGTTTGACCTTTTCATTTTCTTCTAGAAAACTCTCATTTTCTTGTTGTAATACATTAATGATGTTTTGAAGATGAAAGTTTTGAGAAAATTGAGAATCCAAAGGAGGCATTGGGAGCCACATTGTTCTTTTCACCCTTTAATTGTGAAATTTGGGTTTTAACTTTCGATCTTGTTACAATGAGCTCGAACTGCTCATCATGTTTGTTGATTTCAAAATCGTGATCAAACTCTCGGAACATCCGAGGATATCTTGATGTTTGAGGTTTTAACATTTTCTTTGAGATGTTGATATTTTAGTTGCAAATCCAAATGTTCAACTTCCAATTTAAAAAAGTGTTTAACCAAATTATCGTGATCATCCCGGTCAATTTTCTCATTTAGTTTTGAGGTTTTGTTTTCAAGCTCAATGACACGATCATGGGAAACTTTTAAAGCAACAGATAATTCATGAAATTGAGAAGCAGTAATAGAATACTTAGTAACAGTGTAGAACACATCTTGAACAACACATTGAGAGATCAGATTATCATTAATGATGTGTGTAATATATTGGTTTTCACTTACACGTCAAACCATAACACAAAGTGGGCGTATAAATGGAATTCTAGAGAGAGAAAGTTAGAGGTTTAGGGAACTTAGTGAGATAAAGTGAAAGATATTATTATGAGCTCCAACTCTCTACCTTGGAAGGTAGAGAGTATTTATAGTCTTACATAAAACGCCACACAACGGGCTGTGGATCGTGCATACAGCTGGTAAAGACCCGTCTGTCCTCCACGGTGTTACTAAACTAAATACTACTTAACTTAAATGAACTATGACTACTAGCTTTAACGATTACATATACTTGAGGTGACCGACTCTTTAATACCTAGAATTTCTAATTCCTAACAATCTCCCTAAGGAGGTCACCTCAAACATATACTAAAATTACATTGAATACAAATGATATTACATTAATAGTTGTTCTTGCATTCTTGATGTAGTACTTTGTTCAAGCTCGTAGTCATTGATTTCACTCATTGCATGTTTGGTTAATCAAGTGGAGGTCTTTACCGATCCACGTGATAATAATTTTATGCCGCCTGAGATCATCAACTAACACAAATCTCGAGACATCCATTGTGGTGTTGGTATTATGTAATGTTGTGACATTCGGACCGAAATGCTCACATTCGGATCATGATATCTTCTCATCGAGTAGCGGAAGCTTTCGTTGATTCATGATATTGGCGCAGCAGTAGCGTAAGCATGGAGTGAAAATATCGTAGTCATTGATGCACTAATCATGATTTCTTTTGAGATGAATGTGTTAAGTGAGCATGCGGCTATGGATTGACCGCCCATTCTCGATCACCGCAAACGCCGGGTGTACCGCATACAACAAGTTAGCAATAAATCGCATCTAAAGTGTCTTTGAACACTTTCGTTGAATTGAGGTACACGACCCACGGTTCCCGCTGATCAAGACAAGCACCGCTGTGATCGTGTATAATTTCAAGAATTTCCTTGATGTGGTTTCACAAATGCTCTAGTTGTTCTCAAACCGAAACATCTCAAAGAAGACAACACGGAGTGAGTGAACCAAATAATTTAAGTCCACCGATTGATGAAAAAGATTTGAAAAACAATCGTGTATTACTCAATAGAATTTGTTTTTGCAATACAACAAAGGTTTTATTGAAAATCAATTATCAATCATAAAACACCTTTGATTTGAAATGTCCGTACATGGTCGATTTGCTAAAGAAAAAAATTTTAAGCACAAAGACCGGTTTTCAAAGGTATCCATCAATCCATAACTCGAACCAGATTCATTCAAGAGATTGAATCGCCCCATTGTTTCGCTCGCTTGTCACATGGTTGATCAATATAATAAATCTCACATGCCACCTACCAGAGCTTGTTTGATGTTGGCTCCGAAGGCTTTCCATCTTCATTGTGAATATGTATACACATCACTCAGATGTTCCGCAATACCACAAGGATAATGCGAAGATTCAAGATATAATCTCTCTTTCCACATTGTGTGAAAAGCAGAGTCTTCATTGAAAGTGTCCTAATGAGATTTATTGATGATCTCGTGGCTCTAGACACAATTTGTGCATATTTGGATCCCGTGTCGAGACCAAGGAGAGGGTCTCGTTCTTCAATATCAACAATCTCTAAGAGAAAGTCGATAGATAATGTCGGTTCCCGTGAGAATGAAACAAGTCCTTTTAAGAGGAACTTGAGTGGTTTGGAAAGTTGAAGTGCAAGGCCACCGGGTCCATGACGCCTTGTCTTCAATACCGATGTTACCATCAAGAGTATATGAATTGAACCCGTTTCGCCCTAAGGTTGAATAAATGGAGGGCTATTTGTTTTCACCCTTTTTTCATTCAATTCTTTTGAATTCTTCAACCCTTCAGTGCTTACCGAGACTTCATAGCTAGAACCTTGTCGGGTTTATTCCAAGACTAGCTCGCCTCATCCGCACTCTTCCCATATCTCATTTTTCTCCTTTTATCATCATACCTAAGAACTCTACACTAACAAGTGGATAGTCCTCGGTAGATCCCTCCGGTTCTGGCGGATCATGGGAAGCAAGTCGCTAGCAAGAAAGAAATCCGTAGGTCAAGTCGCTAGCAAGAAAAACATCACAAACATCACTTTTCAATATAAAAACAACCCAACCAAGATGATTCAAGCTTACCAAATGAAAACCTAAACACTTGTGATGTTTCTAAACATAAAAGTACTAACAAAATCCAAGCTTTAACACAAGAAATCAACCAAATGATGCACAAACCACTAAACTTTTTCAAACTCAAAAACCACCTAGAAACCACTAGAAATCCAAAGATGTGCAAGATATGATCTAACCATGGCTCTTGATACCAATTGTAATATATTGGTTTTCACTTACACATCAAACCATAACACAAAGTGGGCGATAAGTGGAATTCTAGAGAGAGAAAGTTAGAGGTTTAGGAACTTAGAGAGAAAGTGAAAGATATTATTATGAGCTCAAACTCTACCTTGGAAGGTAGAGTATTTATAGTCTTACATAAACGCCACACAACGGGTTGTGGATCGTGCATACAGATGGTAAAGACCCGTCTGCCCTCCACGGTGTTACTAAACTAAATACTACTTAACTTAAATGAACTATGACTACGAGCTTTCTAACGATTACATATACTTGAGTGACCGACTCTTTAATACCGGAATTTCTAATTCCTAAAAATGTGCGATTCTTTATCTCTATTTCATTATTCTTAAGCTCACGTTCATAATTATTGACTTCAACAATCATTGCATCAAATTCCTTTTCCATTTCTTTAATCTATGTGTCTATTCCTTTTAAGACTCTCAAATCGACCTTTTAATTGTTTAAAGAAAGGCATGACCTCGCTAAATAGCATTCTTTAGTTTGCTCAAACCCTTTCCCTTCAAGAATCCCCAGAGGCATGATTCTCTTCTTGCAAGTCTTCTCAAAATCAACGAATAGTTGATAAACAAACATACAAAGTCGATTAGGGTCTTTCTTAGTGGGAAGAGTTTTAGGAACTAAATGCATTGGTGTATTCGAGGATACACAATAGTGGAAGCACTTTCCTAAGGGAGTGTTTGTTTCAACAAGATTATCTGCTTTTAGCTTATCCAAATCCTTTTTACAGAACACTTGTTCAGGCGTTAATAGGGTTTGAGGCTTAAACTTGTTCTGGGAAATCCAATTTTCTTTAGTGTAATCATGGGGTTTGACCGTTATGTTTTGCTTTTTACACTCAGGATCTTCTAGCTTCTTATTCATTTTCTCCCTAGAGGCATCTTCTAATTAAATATCTTCCATAGTGCACTTAGCACAACTAGGTTTCTGTCTAGGTTTAAGAATCTCATTGCCATCATAGATTACATTTTGAGCCGCTCTAGCAACTTTTCCATACTCGGATCGGGTACCTCTATATGGGGATGCTATGTTTATCGCTTAAGACTCTATGCTTAGTGATCATGTGAGCACTCAATGGTGTTCCTTGTATGTACAACTTATTTTCAAGCCTGCTTTTCAAAGTTTTTAGGTTGGAAAATCGCTTAAAAGTTTTGATTCCTTAGCATTAAATTCTGCTAAGCACTTTAACATTTTCTTGAAGTTCTTGCTTTTGCTTAACAGATTTTGTTTAGTTTGTCTTTAAGGAATCTAGCTCTTGTTTTAATATTTCTTCCCTAAAATTACTTTTCCTAATAATTGTACGATTTGGTCATCCATTTCCCGCTCACGGTAGTTAACTCAAACTTAGCACCTTGTTCATAAATGACAACTTGTTCTTTATAGGTATTTAGTTCGTAGATAACGTAATCATCGTAGGCACATGCGTGTATTCATCAAAACATAGTCATCATTGATCGCAGAAAATTCATCACTTGGTACGATCTCACTTTCACTTTGTATCACATATTGATCATATGGGACAATATTACTATTACCCACATTATCTATATCCGATTCATTAGTTTCATGTGATTGTACTCGTTATGTATCTTTTGCTCATCAACTTCATCGTATAGTTTTAATACCTCCAAATGATTGAGTCTTTAGATGGACCAGACTGTTGTGGTGATGAGACCTTTGGAGAGACCATTGGTGAAATGCTTGCCATGAAGATTGTCTGGCGGTGAGGTTCATCATCGACATCGAGTCAAATGCATCACAACAAGAACTTGAAAGGCATTTTGATGATTGTGACCTATTTCCTAATTAGCCGCTCATCCACATCAAGATCATAGGTTTTGGCATTTCCTCAAGAAGAAACAACAACTCTTCTTCATCCAAAACGGCTCCACCGTCCCGAGCTTGCACTAGCAAGATCTTGTCCCCGAATACTCGCATTTTGTGGGCGTTTTGAGACGCAGCTCCTTGCAATATTTCCTTCACCACCACGCTTGTAGCACTTGATTGGCTTTCCTTGTCCTTGATGTGCATTCCTTCCACGGTTCGATTAGCCACATACCTCCACCTACTCCACCCTTTCCTTGTTCATATTGTCTTCCTTGCACACAGTTGCACCATGATCTTACCATCTCGACAATAGCATGATTGTGTAGATTGGATGCGCTCGATGTCATTGTTAGTGTGTGGAGTGAGGTTCGATTTTGCTTAACCATTAGAGCCAGCTTGATTGATGAAATGTTCCATGATCGTGTTTCCATCGTGTGGTTTATACCGGATCCGTATGAGTTTGTGATTACCATTACCAAGAGGTATGACTTGAGATGCTTTGGTGGTTATTCTACATTGGTGTAAAAGGTCGTTGAATCATTTGATGAACTTGCATTTCCGAATTTGAATTGAATTTTTCCAAGATCATTCGCTCAAACATAGCATGTCTCTCATTCTCAAGCAAGTACGCATACAATTGCTCATAGTTAGTGTTCCTCAAACCTTTGTTAACTTGATCAAGTGACAAATTTGTGCCATTCGAGATTCATGCTATTCTCATGTCATTTTGAATTTAGTCGAATATTTGGCATAGTCATTTTGATATTCCTCATGTCATTCACAAGCTTGTGGAACCTCACGTAATATTCAAAGGGACACTTTCTCCGGTTTCATCTTAAAGTGCTCAAAGTCATCATACAGCTTGAGATTCTTTGTCTTCTTTAGTTAATTCGTAACCAGATAGAAGCATCTTGACATTGTCCCAAACCGCTTGGCTTCAGTGTTGTGATTGATTAGCTTGTAGATGTCCTTTGGTAGACCTCAAGTACAATGTTGAGGCCCTAATATCCGCGATCGATTCTTTTTCTCCTTATCAAGAAGTTCATCATATTTCTTTGGTCTATCCAATCCTAATGTCACTAAGCCATCGCCAGCAGCTTCAAGTATGTCTCGTAGTCTCAACTGCACAGCCCTTCATCAATTGATTTGAGAATGTTAACCCCATTTTCCTTACCCAAGCAAGACAATCGATTCGTTGAACCCAAGAGTCATAATCGCTTTGTCTAGCATGGGTGGACGAGTATCCGATCCTCGCCGCTTGAACATCCTCGCCACGCTGTAAGAGACGATAGTAGGTGCGTTGTTAGACATGATTCCAGATTCTACGGATTTCACAATTCTTTGATTAAACAGGAAATTTATTCTTTCACGGATTTTACAAAATCAAAAGAACAACCGTGAAAAATGCACCTAAGAAGTGACAAGTCTCAATAGACAAGTAGTAAACTTGACAAGTCGCACCCTACCAACTCGCTTTGATATCAACTCGCTTAATGGACAACTCGCTTAAAAGACAAGTCGCATACAGAGACAACTCGCTTAATAGCCAAGTCGCATAAACCCAATTCGCTAAAGAGACAACTCGCCTAATAGCTAAGTCGTATAAAATCCAACTCGCTTCCAAGTGTTAGGAATTAGAAATTCCAGGTATTAAAGAGTCGGTCACCTCAAGTATATGTAATCGTTAGAAAGCTCGTAGTCGTAGTTATTTTAAGTTAAGTAGTATTTAGTTAAGCAACACCGTGGAGGACTGACGGTCTTTACCCATCGTATGCCCCGATCCACGACCCTGCTGTGTATGCTTATGTAAGACTATAAATACTCTCTACCTCCCAAGGTAGAGAGTTGGAGCTCATAATAATATTTTCTTTCTCTCACTATAGTTCCCAACTCTTCCTTTCTCTCACTAGAACTTTCTCTCTCTAACATACTTATACGCCTACTTTGATCATGGTTTAGAGCGTTTGTGAAATCCAATATATTACAATTGGTATCAGAGCCATGGTTTGATCACTCATCTTTTATGCTCTTTGTTTTGGTGGATTTCATAAGGTTTTTGGTGTATTAAGAGTTTAGGAGAGTTTGATTCATTTGGACAAATTCTAGTGGTAAAGTTTGAATTTTGCTTGTACTTTTGTGTTTAGGATCATCATATGTGGTTATGTTTTGAATTGGAAGGCTTAAATCATTGTGGTTTGGTTGTTTTGGATTGATAAAGTGGTTATTTGTGAAAAAAGGACTAAGCGAGTTGTGTCTCGGACTTGTGTTTCTTCAAAGCGAGTTGCTTTGTTATTTGATGCGAGTTGGTACATGCGACTTAATGCTTAGCGAGTTGATATTTATGCGACTTGGGTTCTAAGCTTAGTTGTTTCTTTAAGCGACTTGAGATCTAAAGCGACTTAGCTATTTAGCCGTTGTAACGCTTAGCGAGTGTCTTTAAGCGACTTAGTGTTCAAGCGAGTTGATTGTGTTAAGAGTTGATACTAAAGCGAGTTGGCTATTTAGCGACTTGCTTCATTAAGTGAGTTGACCGTGTTATGAGTTGATGCCGATGCGACTTGGCTATTGCGAGTTGATTACTAAGCGAGTTGTTAATTGCGAGTTGTGTAGTTAGGTACTTATTCATTTAGGCTTGTTACTTCTTCGTGATACATTCTTACGGTTGTTCTTTTGGTTTAGTAAAACCCGTGAAAGAATCAATTTCCGCTTAATCAATGAATAGTAAAACTCAGAGAGCTTGAAACATGTCTACAAACGCTCCTACTATCATCTCCACTGCTGTCGAGGATGTTCAAGCATTGGTTCAGATACTGCCCACCCATGCTTGATGTAACCGACTATGACTCTTGGGCTCAATGAATTAGATTGTACTGCCTTGAAAAGAAAATGGAGTCAACATTCTCAAATCCATTGATGAAGGACCATATCGAGTTGAGACGGAATTAGAAATTCCCAGATTAAAGAGTCGGTCACCTCAAGTATATGTAATCGTTAGAAAGCTCGTAGTCGTAGTTCTTTAAGTTAAGTAGTAATTTAGTTAAGTAACACCGTGGAGGACGGACGGTCTTTACCCACAGATGCCCGATCCATGCCCCAAAGTGTGGCGAGTTATGTAAGACTATAAATACTCTACCTTCCAAGGTAGAGAGTTGGAGCTCATAATAATATCTTTCACTTTCTCTCACTAAGTTCCCTAAACCTCTAACTTTCTCTCTAGAATTCCATCTATATGCTACTTTGTGTTATGGTTTGATGTGTATGTGAAAAGTTATATCTTACAATTGGTATCAAGAGCCATGGTTAGATCATATCTTGCACATCTTTGGATTTATAGTGGTTTTAGGTGGTTTTGAGTTTGAAAAGTTTAGTGGTTTTGCATCATTTGGGTGATTTCTTGTGTTAAAGTTTGAATTTTGTTGGTACTTTTATGTTTAGAATCATCAAAAGTGTTTAGGTTTTCATTTGGTAAGCTTGAATCATCTTGGTTGGGTTGTTTTGGATTGAAAAGTGAAGTTTATTTGGTTTTCAAGCCAGCGACTTAGCTCTCTGACTATTTTTCTTGGTAGCGACTTGCTTCACGCTTTGTAGCGACTTACGTTGTTAAAGCTAGCGAGTTAGATCTAGCGAGTTAAAGTACAAGTAGTGGAATCTCCACCACGGGTAGCGACTGTGGTAGCGACTTGGTCAAGAGCGAGTTGCTCTTTAGCGACTTGTGTTTCTAGCGACTGTGTAGCTAATTGTCGCCAAAATTTGGTTAGCGACTTGGTCCAGTAGCGAGTTACTACTTAGCGACTTGCTTTTCTCGTCTAGCGACTGGGACTCTAGCGACTTAGGGGTTAGCGAATTAATTGGTTAGCGACTTAGTGCATTATGTTTCTAGCGACTTAGTGCTTTATCTTCTAGCGACTTAAGTGATTGTTTACGGTTTTCTTGATTTAGTAAAACCCGTGAAAGAATCTATTTCCCGTTTAATCATAGAGTTATAAAATCCCGTATAACTGTTAACATGTCTACCAACGTCCCTACCGCCATCTCCATCGCTGTCGAGGATGTTCAAGCACCTGGCTCGATACTGCCCACCCATGCTTGATGAATCGACTACGATTCTTGGGCTCAACGAATCGATTGTATTGCCTTGGAAAGGAAAATGGTGTCAATATTCTCAAATCCATTGATGAAGGACCATATCGAGTTGAAACGACTAGAGACATACTTGATACTAATGAAGATGGTACTCCTGCTTACGGAATGGATGGACCTAAGATGTATGATGAGCTTGATGATAAGGAGAAAAGAGATTCGATGCGATATCGTGGCTTCAAACATTGTTCTTCAAGGTCTTCCTAAAGACATCTACAAGTCGATCAATCATAACACGATGCTAAGGCGCTTTGGGATAATGTTAAGATGCTTCTCTCGTGTTCGTAATTAACTATGGAAGACAGAGAATCCCAACTCTATGACTTAATTTGAGCACTTCAAGATGAAACCGATGAGAGTGTCTATGAGTACTATGTGAGATTCCATAAGTTAGTGAATGACATGAGGAACATCGAATGACTATGCCTAACATTCACCGAACTCAAAGTTTGTGAACAACATGAATCCCGAATGGCACAAGTTTGTCACAATTGTGAAGCTCACTAAAGGATTGAAGAATACAAACTATGAGCAACTCTATGCCTTCCTCCTTCGTAATGAGAGACATGCCATGTTTGAAAAATTGATTCTCAATCGCTCAAAACCAACCGGAGAGACAAGCTCGCCTAATGACTCAACAACCTTCTACTCAAACATTGGAATCACAACCAAAGCATCACAAGTCATACCCTTGGGAATGGTAATCACAAACTCATTCCCGATCCCATGTTCAAACAAGTCGATGCCGATGCACACGCTGGTAACATCATCAATCAACTAGCTCTTCTCATTAGTCAAAACATGAATTCTCTCCCACAAACCAACAACAACCTCGAATCGCATCTAACCCACATAATCAAGCCACCGTTAAAGATGGAAGGATCGTGGTGCAACCAGCTCAGAAAGACAAGATGATCGTGGAAGAGGTGGAGCCGGGAGAGGTTATGTTGGAAACCGTAATCGAGGAAGAAATGGTAACCAAGGTCAACCTAAGCCAATCAAATGCTATAACCGTGGTGGTGAAGGACACATTGCAAGGAACCGCACATCT
This sequence comes from Chrysanthemum lavandulifolium, assembly GCA_022545495.1. Lineage (NCBI taxonomy): Eukaryota > Viridiplantae > Streptophyta > Magnoliopsida > Asterales > Asteraceae > Chrysanthemum > Chrysanthemum lavandulifolium. The sequence goes on from CM040240.1 coordinate 155,802,691, forward strand.
CCAAAGCGCCCACGTAACGCCGATTACTTCGAGATAAGATGTTGCCGCACAAGCTCGTGACAATGGTGCTGCGTTGGATGAAGAGGAATTGTTGCTTTTTGCCGAGGGCAATGCCAAGACCTATGATGCGATGTGGATGAGCAACTTATTCAGAGATAGGTCACAATCATCGAATGCCTTTCAAGTCGCCGATCGTGATGCATACGACTGATGTAGATGATGGACCCATCGCACACACAATCTTTATGGCTAGCATCTCTCCAATGGTTTCTCCCAAGATCTCTTCTTCACCACAAGTGGCCCATCCAAGGACAAACTCATCTCGAGGTATTAAAGCTATACGATGATGTCGATGTGCAACAGATGTATGACAAAGTACAACCAATCGAAACTATTGAATCAAATATTGAAAATATGGGTAATATCAATATTGTCCCATACGATCAATACGTGAAACAAAGTGAAAGTGAAGTTGTACCAAGTGATGCATCTTTCGCATCAACAATGACTATGTCTTTGATGAATACACCGCATGTGCTCCCGATGATTCCATAATTTCGAACTAAATGCCTATAAGGAACGTGTTGCTATTTATGAACAACGCAAAATTTGAGTTGACCACCGTGAGCAGTGAAATGGATGTCCAAGTGAGTACAAGAATTAGAAAAGTAAGTTTAGAGAAGAAGTATTGAAACAAGAATTAAATTCCTTGCAAGAAAAACTTTCTAAAACAAATAAGCAAAACAAGAACTTCAAGAAAATGTGAAAATGCTTAAGCAAGAATTTAATGCAAAGGAATCAAAACTCTTGAGAGATTTTTCTAATCAAAACTTTGAAAACAAACTTGAAAACAAGTTGTACTTACAAGGAAACACCATTCGATCGCTTCACATGGTCACGAAACATCGTGTCTTAAGCGATAAGCATAGCATTCCCTTGTTGAGGAACCAAATCCAGAGGTAATTAAAAGGCTAGAAATGCTCATAAGGTGCTTTATGATGGTAATGAAGTCCTTAAGCCTAGGCGTAAACCTAGTTGCGTTGAGTGCACCGAGGAAGATAAGATATTAAATGAAATCACTAGGAAAAGATGAATAAGAAACAAAATGATCCCAAATGCAAAGAGAAAACATAATCATCTCTCCTCATGATTACAAGAAGGAAAACTGGATTTCCTTGAACAAGTTTAAGCCTCGACTTTGTTGACTCTCGAACAAGTCTTTCGAAAAGGATTTAGATAAGGTAAAGCGGAAAACATTATTGAAACAAACCCTCCCTTTGAAAATGCCTAGAGCGATCGTGTATCCTCCTAATACACCAATGCATCTTGTTCCTAGAACAATTGCCACCAAAAGCAAGACATTAATTAGCCAATACGTTATATTTCAACTATTTGTTGATTTTGAGAAAACTTGCAAGAAAAGGATCACACCCACCGGTATAATCAAGGAGAAAGAGGTTTTGAACAAATGAAAGAATGTTATTTAATCGAGGTCATGCCCTTCTTTAAACTTCTAAAAGATCATTTTGAGAGTCTTAAAAGGGGTAGAAACCGACATTAAGGGTATGGAAAAGGAATTTGATGCAATGGTAGTTGAAGTTAGTGACTATGAGCGCACTAAAATATAATGAGATTGAGAGAAAGAACCGCATACATTAAATGAGAATCTTATTATCGAATGTGTTGCTCAAGATGTGTTTTTCATCGCTACAAATTGCTCTATTAATGCTTCCAAATTTCATGAATTATCTCGTGGCCCTCGAAAGTCTCCCATGATCGTGTCATTGAGCTTGAAAAACTAATTCTAAACTAAACGAGAAAATTGAACCGATGATCACGACACTTTGGTTAAACATTTTCTAAACTAGAAGTTGAGTATTTTAATTTACAACTAAAATATCAACATCTCAAAGAAAATGTCAAAACTTCAAATATCAAGACATCTTCGATGCTCCGAGTTTGATGCGCTTTTCAAATTAACAAACGTGATGAATGATTCAAGCTCGGGCAACACGATCGTAAAGTTGAAAGCCCAAATCTCTCAATTAAAGGGTCAAACGAACATTATGACAGCTCCCAAATGCCTCCTCCTTTAGATTCTCGAATTCTCAAACGTTTCATCTTCAAAACCTAGTAAATGCTTTACAAAAGGAAAACGAAAGTTTTCTAGAAGAAAATGAAAAGGTTAAACGTCATTTCAATGAGTTGTTTGAATCAATTAAAGTCACTCGTAACAAAAACAACGAACAAATAACTTCATTGCAAAAGGAAATTGAGAATCTGAAGAGTCAGGTAAAAGGGAAAATGCCAATGATCAATGAGGAAAATGTTGTATCAAAGGTTCACTCGTAATAAATATGCTTTATCTCGTGACATATGTCCCCTCACCTAAGGAACAACAAACTTGCCATTCAAACATATTTCTCATCCCTTAAGGATTGCTTAGAATGCTCGTGAGATTGTTGAAGAGGATAAGCTAGAGAAACCTCATGATAATGCAATTGGACATGCATGCTTATATGCCAAACGATCTCAAGAAATCTTAGAATGTTTGATCACAATATGCCCAAAGACATTAGGTGAGAGAGTTAACCCTTTGATTCCATGCTCAATGCCTAAGGCCAAACATGATATGCACTCGATTCCCAATGGTTTGAATGTGAGGAGTAGTGTACCATTGAGTAGTTCGATTCTAGATCCACAATGCTAGGAAAGTGAACTCAAATGTGCCTTCTAGAGTACTAATCTCAAGACTCTAGTGTTAAGAAAGTGAACCTTAGTGCACCGCATGTAGTTCAGATCCCAAAGACATCTAAACAGTGGTGCAAAGAGTAGTAAAACAAACTAATGTTCCCATTCCTCTACAGAGTAATCGGTGACATTAAAGGGAGCAGTCAAAGTCTCAAGACAATACAAGGAATGATAGGACCTCTCAAGCTAAGAATGTGCACCGAAAGAGAGAAGAACAATCTAGGAACCTTAAGTTTGAATCGAATAAAACGAATCGTGTTGATTCTAGTATTAGCCATAGGCGCATCGTAATTAATTCAATTCGATACTATTTGCAAACCTTGTACCGATGATTGCTTGAATTGCTTTCTAATCATGGATGTGATGTTAATGTTCGCCTAATGATGTTAATTGTCCAGCTTAATTTTGTTAATGCTAAAATTCATGCTAAAAAGGCTAAAAGGCAAAAGCGAAAGAGAGTTAGAAAACAATGGAAACCCACAGAAGAACATTCAAAGAAAATAGGCTTTTATTGGATACCGTTGGTCATAAGACTAATCGATAATGCCCACTAGAAAATGGATGCCCACCGGTAGAACTATTCCTTAAGAAGTGGTCACATCAGAATAGGGCTAATACGTACACTAGTATTGCATCTATTCACAATGATTCCATTACCTCACCGTCTCGATATGAATGCTTCTATTTCGATGTGGGTGGTCCAACTGCTGTTACTAACCAAATGGAACCCATTCTTGCATGGGATCCCAATTATCCGCTTATCCATTCTTGTCTCGTGTTCAACCGCAGATCGCTCAAATCGCTCGTGGTACCGGACTCAGTCGCTCCAAGCATATGACCGAGACCGTCACGGCTCATGAACTTCGTGAGCAAATTCATCGGATCGTTAGATTTGGTAATGATCATTTCGGTGCTATAATGGGTTATGGAGATTATGTAGTTGGTGATAGTGTCATCTCGAGAGTGTATTATGTGGAAGGTTTAGGTCATAACTGCTCTCGCTGGTCAATTCGTGATTTCGATCTAGAAGTAGCCTTCGTAAAACATACATGCTTTGTTAGAGATCTTAACGGTAAGGAACTGCTGAAAGGAACTCGTGGCTCAAACCTTTACACCATCTCTATCGATGACATGATGAGAGCTTCACCAACTGCTTGTTATCAAAGGCTTCAAAACAAAGTCATGGTTATGGCATCGCTGCCTCAATCACTTGAACTTCGCACCATCAACGATCTTTCCGTAAAGGACTTAGTTGTAGGTTTACCTAGACTAAAGTATGAAAAGGATCATCTTTGTTCAAAGATGTCAATTGGGAAAAAGCAAGAAGTATGCCCATAAACCCAAACCTACTAACTCGTCACGTAAGTTCTTCATATGATTCATATGGATTTATGGACCAATGAGGTGCGTAATATCTTTGGGAAGAAATATGTGTTAGTTGTGGTTGATGATTATTCTAGATTCACCGGGTCAAGTTCTTAAGGACAAAGGATGAAACTCCGATATCATCATCAAACTCATCAAACAATTGCAGTTAGACTAAACAAAACCGCCGTAATTATCGTAATGCATAATGGAACCGAGTTTGTCAACAAACAACTTAGTGAATTCTATGAAAGCGTTGGAATCACCATCAAAGAAGTGTTCCACGAACCCCTCAATGTAACGGTGTAGTTGAAAGACTAAATCGTACTTTTGTTGAAGTCGCTAGAACAATGCCGATCTACTCAAAGGTTCCAATGTTTCTCCGGGTCAAGCAATTGCCACCGCATGCTACACACAAAATCGCTCCCTCGATTCACACCATTCATGGAAAACTCCATATGAACTTGTCCACAACAGAAAACCTAATCTATCTTTCCTTCGTGTGTTTGGTGCCTTGTGCTATCCAACTAATGAGGTCAAGACTTGGGCAAACTTAGGGCTAAAGTCGACATTGGAGTATTTGTAGGATATGCACCAAACAAAAGGGATACCGAATCTACAACAAAAGAACCCGAAATATCATGGAAACAATTCACGTTACGCTTGATGAGTCGACCGGTCAAATGGCTCCTCGGACACTCCACCAGACCCGCACTTCAAAACAAATCCTATTGGTTCATCCCTTGTTCCAAACTCCTCTCAAGAAACTCCATATGTACCTCCATCCAAGATGATGTAAAGAAATTGTTTGATCCCATGTTTGATGAACTCGATGAGTCTACTACTAATGAGGTGCCGATCCCTACAACAGAGGATGCTCATATTCCGTTGAATGAAGTCAATCCATCGCCTCAATATCTCAGAAGTCAAGAAGCACCGTCACGATCCTTCGCCTCATCAACAAATCATCATTCTTCAAATGTACATCATGGAAATGTTTCGCATCAATGATGAAGTTAATCCCTTTATGACTCAAGATGCTCCATTTGAAAACATATTTGCTACTCCCGAATCATCATCGAACCATCTTCTTCAGAGACATCGACTCGCCTACCCCGCCTCAACAAATGCCACATGAACACCTCGTAAAATGGACTCACGATCATCCATTAGACAACATCATTGGAAATCCTCTCTCGTCCTCAGATCAACCCGGAAGCAACTCGCAACCGATGCCTTATGGTGCTTCTTCAACTCCGCACTATCTAAGATCGAACCAAAAGATGTTAAACCGCTATGAATGAAGATAGTCGGTTCAATGCTATGCAAGATGAAATTCATGAGTTTGATCGCCTTGATGTATGGGAGTTAGTACCGCCCAGATCGTGCTATGATTATAGCTCTAAAATGGATCTTCAAAGTAAAACTTGATGAGCATGGTGATGTGTTGAAGAACAAGGCTCGATTAGTTGCTAAAGGATATCGCCAAGAGGAGGGTATAGACTTTGAAGAATCGTTTGCTCCAGCTTGCTCGAATCGAGGCAATCGTAATCTTTCCGCTAATGTCGCTAGTAAGAACATGGTGGTATATCGATGGATGTAAAGACGGCATTTCGAACGGAGATCTTAAGGAAGTTGTCACGCCACCAACTCAAGGATTTGTGAACCAAGAGCATCCTACTCACGCTTATCGCTTGAAGAAGGCTCTTTACGGTTTAAAGCAAGCTCCAAGGGCATGGTATGATACATCGTCAAAGTTTCTTCTATCAACCGGATTCAAAGAAAGGAGCATTGATCCTACATTGTTCACCGTGAAGTCGTGCAAACATTTAACTCATGTTCAAATTTATGTTGATGATATTATTTTTGCCTCGATCGACCCAATGGAATGTGATCGCTTTTCTAATGAAATGAGTTCAAAGTTTCAAATGTCAATGATGGGACAAATGTCATTTTTCTTGGGATTACAAATTTCACAAAGTCCCGAGGCATTTTCATAAATCAATCTAAATATGCAATGAGATTTTAAAGAAATTTGGATTTGATTCATGTGACCGCTGACACCCCCATGATTGACCGAACCAAACTAGATGAGGACCTCTCGTGGATCATGATTGACCAAACGAAATATCGGAGCATGATTGGATCCCCGATGTATCTCATCGCTAGTAGACCCGACATCTTGTTCTCTCGTGTGCATGTGTGCTAGATACCGTGCTAAGCCTACTAAAAAGCACCTTGAAGCGCTTAAACGGGTCTTTCGGTATTCCAAGGAACCATCAATATGGGACTATGGTACCAAGGACACCGGTATGTCACTAACGGCCTATGCAGATGCCGATCATGCAGTTGTCAAGATACACGTCAAGCACGTCCGAGGTGCTCAATTTTGGGTGATAAGCTTGTGAGTCTGGTCTTCAAAGAAGCAAATGAGTACTTCTATTTCTCTACAGAGGTTGAATACATAGCCATGTCATCTTGTTGTGCTCAAATCTTATGGATGAGATCTCAATTATCCGACTATGGCTTTGAATTCAACAAAATCCTCCGCATCGTGATAATAAAGCGCTATTGCTCTCTCATGCAACAACGCTCAACACTCAAGAGCAAAGCATATCGACATTCGACATCATTTCATCGTGGAACAAGTGGAAAAGGTGTGGTGGAACTATATTTTGTGAGGTCTCGAATATCGCTAGCGGACATCTTCACCAAAGCTCTTCCAAGAGAACGTTTGAGTTTATTCTTCCACGCCTTGGTTTGAAAAGCCTTCAACCGAACTCTCAAACGCCTTCGTGAGGAAGACGAGGAGTAAAGGTCTATCTTCATCTATCTCTTGTAAATATTTATTTGAAAACAAAATACAAAATTATAAAACTTTCAAAATCCATATAAAATCAAAAACTAAAAAAAATCTTCAAAAATATTGTCAATTTGTCATGTTTTTTCTGTTCGATTATATCTACGGTCTTTGTGCTGTCATTCAAAGAATGACACGGACTTTAGATGTTGTTCAATTTTAAAAAAAAAAAAAAAAAAAAAATATAAAAATCAAAAATATTTTTGGGAGAAAGAGAAAAATGGTTTATTGTCATTTTCGTGCAATAACCCGGTTTTAAAGAAAGAACAGAGCCATGTTTTATCATGTGTTCAAAATTCCATGCTCGATTCTATAAACATTTATCCGCCGAAAACTAAATGCTTTGAAAAATAACTCAATCTCTATTTTTGATAATCATCGACTTATTTGTCAAAATTTCTATCTCTCAATCAACAACCTATGTCATTGATTGAGGGGAGAATGATTTCAATTAAATTAAAAAGTTATTTGGCATTAAAATTGTTTTCAAAAGATATACATGCATGTTTTATCAATGGAGTTTAAAGTCTTAAAATCCGATCCTTATCGCTCAAACGCTTTCACAATCAAGTCACAATTCTCCTTAAAGCTTTCAAAATCAATTTAATCTATAAGAGATCACAAATCTCAAATGATTTGATAATTGTGATCGGGGAGAATGTGTGATTTAAATTGGATTTAAACCGATAATTAGGTAAATGGTTTTATAAGGATGTACATGCTATCCCGCCCACATGTGACAAACGATTTCAAATTTTCAATGCACATGTTGAGGGGAGCATCTATCTTAAACCTTTGATTTGAAACGTGATCATTCATCCTAATGTGCAGTTCCTCTAGTATGTGCAAAACTCTTTTCAAACCTCGAGGCACATATTGAGGGGAGCAAATTTATGGAAACCTCATCCTTCCCGAAATGCTATACCTACTTGATTTGTTGAGGAAGTGATGTTGATATCTTTAGAAAATGGTAATCAAAGAAGTTAATTCTTTCTCTTGCCTCCGTGTGCAAAACATTTTCAAATACTTGATGCACATGTTGAGGGGAGTTCTCGTTCTAAAATATCAAAACAATTCAGTACAAAATGCTTTGATAATATATCACAAGTATCCGAATTGATTTTCAAATGGTTTTCAATTGGATCCAATGGCGTATGAACAATACCAAATAGACCGACCAACTTTACTTTATGTACGGTGATATAAGGATGATAAGGTTAGGTATTGGTTCCCATGATCCGCCGTAACCGGAGGGATCTACCCAGGACAATCCACTAGTTAGTGTAGAAGTCCTTAGGTATGATGATAAAAGGAGAAAATGAGATAAGGGAAGAGTGCGGACTAAGACCGAGCTAGTAATCGAATAAACCCAACAAGGTTCTAGCTATGAAGTCTCGTAAGCATCAAGGGGTTGAAGAATTAAAAGAATTGAATGAAAATAGGGTGAAAACAAATAGCCTCCATTAATTCAACCTTAGGGCGTAAACCGGTTCAATTCATATGCTACCGATGGTAACATCGGTATTGAAGACAAGACGTCATGGACCCAAAGGACGACCGCACTTCAACTTTCCAAACCACTCAAGTTCCTCTTAAAAGGGCTTGTTTCATTCTCACGGGAACCGACATTATCTATCGACTTTCTTAGAGATGGTTGATATTGAAGAAGGAGACCTCTCCCTAGTCTCCGTTATAGGATCCAAATATGCACAAATTGAGTCTAGAGCCACGAGATCATCAATAAATCTCATTAGGACACTTTCAATGAAGACTCTCTGCTTCACACAATGTGGAAAGAGAGATTATATCTTGAGTCCCACGATTATCCTTGTGGTATTGCCGTAACATCCGAGTGATGTGTTTACATATTCACAATGAAGATGGAAAGCCTCTCGAGCCAACATCAAACAAGCTCCTCGGTAGGTGGCATGTGAGATCTATTATATAGATCAACCATGTGACAACCGAATGTAAACAATGGGGCGATTCAATCTCTTGAATCAATCTCGGTTCAGTTATGGATTGACGGATACCTTTGAAAACCGGTCTTTGTGCTTAAAACTCTTTTCTTTAGCACATCGACGTGTACTCATTTTTCAAACCAAAAGGTATTTTTATGATTGATAATTGATTTTCAATAAAACCTTCGTTGTATTGCAAAACAATTTCTATTGAGCAATACACGATTGTTTTTCAAATCTCTTTTCATCAATCGGTGGACTTAAAATTACGGTTCACTCACTCCGTGTTGTCTTCTTTGAGATGTTCCGGTTTGAGAACAGCTAGAACAATTGCGAAACCCCGTCAAGGAGATTCTTAGGAATCCTACCGATCACAGCAAGATTTGTATCGATCAACGGGAACCGTGGGTCGGTACTCAATTCAACGAAGTGATCAAAGACACTTTCGTGCGATTTGTTGCTAATCGTTGTATGCGTGTACGCCCGACGCTTGCAAATGATCGTAATGAAGCGGTCAATCCATACCGCATGCTCACTTAACACATTCATCTCAAAAGAAATCATGATTAGTGCATCAATGACTCGATATTTTCACTCCATGCTTCGCTACGCCGCCAATATCATGAATCAACTAAAGCTTCCGCTACTCGATGAGAAGATATCATGATCCGTAATGTGAGCATGTCGGTCCCAAAGTCACAACATCACACCAACACCACAAAGGATGTCTCGAGATTGTTGATAGTCGATGATCTCAAAGATGGCTCAAACTTATCATCACGTGGATCAAGAAAAGACCTCCACTTGGAATAACCAAACATGCAATGTGAAGAATCAATGACTACGAGCTTAAGAGCAAAGGACTACATCAAGAATGCAAGATCAATTGTTAATGTAATATCTATTTGTATTCAATGTAATTTTGGTACATGATTGAGGTGACCTCCTTGGGGAGATTGTTAGGAATTAGAAATTCCCAGATTAAAGAGTCGGTCACCTCAAGTATATGTAATCGTTAGAAAGCTCGTAGTCGTAGTTCTTTAAGTTAAGTAGTAATTTAGTTAAGTAACACCGTGGAGGACGGACGGTCTTTACCCATCAGATGCCCGATCCATGCCCCAAAGTGTGGCGAGTTATGTAAGACTATAAATACTCTCTACCTTCCAAGGTAGAGAGTTGGAGCTCATAATAATATCTTTCACTTTCTCTCACTAAGTTCCCTAAACCTCTAACTTTCTCTCTAGAATTCCATCTATATGCTACTTTGTGTTATGGTTTGATGTGTATGTGAAAAGTTATATCTTACACACACAATTTTTATGGCTAGCATTTCTCCAATGGTTTCTCCCAAGGTCTCATCTTCACCACAAGCTGGCCCATCCAAAGACAAACTCATCTCGAGGTATTAAAACTATACGATGATGTCGATGTGCAAAAGATGCATGACAAAGTACAATTAATCAAACTATTGAATCAAATATTGACAATATGGGTAATATCAATGTTGTCCCATATGATCAATATGTGAAACAAAGTGAAAGTGAAGTTGTACCAAGTGATGCATCTTCCGCATCAACAATGACTATATTTTTGATGAATACACCGCATGCGCCCCGATGATTTCGTAATTTCGAACTAAATGCCTATAAAGAACGTGTTGCTATTTATGAACAACGTGCAAAATTTGAGTTGACCACTCGTGAGCGGTGAAATGGATGACCAAGTGCATACAATCATTAGAAAAAGTAATTTTAGAGAAGAAGTATTAAAACAAGAGTTAAATTCCTTGCAAGAAAAGCTTTCTAAAACCGCTAAGCAAAACAAGAACTTCAAGAAAATGTGAAAATGCTTAAGCAAGAATTTAATTCAAAGGAATCAAAACTCTTGAAAGATTTTTCTAATCGAAAACTTTGAAAAACAAACTTGAAAACAAGTTGTACATACAAGGAACACCATTCGATCGCTCACATGATCACTAAGCATAGAGTCTTAAGCGATAAGCATAGCATTCCCTTATTGAGGAACCAAATCCAGAGGTTATTAAAAGGCTAGAAATGCTCATAAGGTTCTTTATGATGGCAATGAAATCCTTAAACCTAGGCGTAAACCTAGTTGCGCTGAGTGCACCGAGGAAGATAAGAAATCGATGAAGTCACTAGGAAAAGATGAACAAGAAATTAGATGATCCTAAATGTAAAGAGAAGAAAATAAATATCACACCCCATGATTACATGAAGGAAAACCGGATTTCCTTGAACAAGTTTAAGCCTCGACATTGTTGACTCTCAACAAGTTTTTGGAAAATAGATTTAGATAAGCGTAAAGTGAAAATATTGTTGAAACAAACCCTCCCTTTGGAAAATGCCTAGAGCGAATGTGTATCCTCCTAATACACCAATGCATCTTGTTCCTAGAACAATTGCCACTAAAAGCAAGACCTTAATTAGCCAATATGTTATCTTTCAACTATTTGTTGATTTTGAGAAAACTTGCAAGAAAAGGATCACACCCACGGTATAATCAAGGAGAAAGGGTTTTGAGCAAACAAAAGAATGCTATTTAACCGAGGCCATGCCTTTCTTTAAACTTCTAAAAGATCACTTTGAGAGTCTTAAAAGGGATAGAGACCGATATAAAGGAATGGAAAAGGAATTTGATGCAATGATAGTTGAGGTTAGTGACTATGAGCAAGCACTAAAATATAAAGAGATTGAGAGAAAGAACTTGCATACACTAAATGAGAACCCGATTTCGAATGTATTGCTCAAGATGTGTTCTACATCGCTACTAACTATTCTATTATCGCTTCTCGATTCCATGAACTATCTGTTGCTTTGAAAGTCTCCCATAATCGTGTCATTGAGCTTGAAAAACTAATTCTAAACTAAATGAGAAAATTGAACTGGATGATCACGACAATTTGGTTAAACATTTTTCTAAACTAGAAGTTGAGCATTTTAATTTACAACTAAAATATCAACATCTTAAAGAAAATGTCAAAACTTCAAATATCAAGACATCCTCGATGCTCCGAGTTTGATGCGCTTTTCAAATTAACAAACGTGATGAATGATTCAAGCTCATTGCAACACGATCGTAAAGTTGAAAGCCCAAATCTCTCAATTAAAGGGTCAAACGAACAATGATGACAGGTCCCCAAATGCCTCCTCCTTTAGATTCTCGAATTCTCAAAACTTTCATCTTCAAAACTTAGTAAATGCTTTGCAAAAGGAAAATGAAGTTTTCTTGAAGAAAATGAAAAGGTTAAACGTCATTTCAATGAATTATTTGAATCTATAAAGGTCACTCAGAACAAAAATAATGAACAAATAGCTTCATTGCAAAAGGAAATTGAGAATCAAGAGTCGTAAAAGGGAAAATGCCAATGACCAATGGGGAGAATGGTGTATCAAAAGTTCACTCTTGTAATAAATATGCTTTGTCCGTGAAATATGTCCTCCTCATCTAAGGAACAACAAACTTGTTATTCAAACATACTTCTCATCCCTTAAGAATTGCCTAGAATGTCTCGTGAGATTGTTGAAGAGGATAAGTTAGAGAAACCTCATGATAATGCAATTGGACATGCATGCTTATATGCCAAACGATCTCAAGAAATCCTAGAATGCTTGATCACAATATGCCCAAAGTCCTTAGGTGAGAGAGTTAATCCTTTGATTCCATGTTCGATGCCTAATGCCAAGTATGATATTCATTCGATGCCAAATGTTTTGAATGTGAACCTTAGTGTGCCTTTAAGTAGTTCAGATTCCGTGATCCATCAATGCTAAAAAGAGAACTCAAGTGTGCCTTCTAGGGGTACAAATCCCAAGACTTCTAGTTTTAAGAAAGTGAACCTTAGTGTGCTTGCATGTAGTTCAGATCCCAAGACATCTAAACAGTGATGCAAAGAGTAGTAAACCAACTAATGTTCCCATTCCTCTACAGAGTAATCATCACATTAAAGGGAGCAGTCAAAGTCTCAAGACAATACAAGGAATGATAGGACCTCGCAAGCTAAGAATGTGCTTTGGAAAAGAGTAGAAGAACAATCTAGGAACTTTAAGTTTGAACCGAATAAAACGAATCGTGTTGATTCTAGTATTAGCCATAGGCGCATCGTAATTAATTCAATTCGATACTATTTGCAAACCTTGTATTGATGTATGCTTGAACTCGCTTTCTAATCATGAATGTGGTGTTAATGTTTTTCCTAATGATGTTAATTGTCCGCTAATATTGTTAATGCTAAAATTCATGCTAAGAAGGCTAAAAGGCAAAACGAAAGAAAGTTAGAAAACAAAGGAAACCCACAGGAAGAACATTTAGTAAGATAGGCTATTATTGGATACATGTTGGTCGTAAGACTAATCGATAATGCCCACTAGAAAATGGATGCCCACCGGTAGAACTATTCCTTAAGAAGTGAGCACACCGTGAATGTGGCTAATCTGAGACACTAGTATCGCATCTATTCACAATGATTCCATTGTCTTATTTTCCGATATGAATGCTTCTATTTCGATGCGGGTGTTCCAACCATTGTTACTAACCAAATGGAACCCATTCTTGCATGGGATCCCAATTATCCGCTTATCCATTCTTGTCTCGTGTTCAACCGCAGATCGCTCAAATCGCTCTGTGGTACCGGACTCAGTCGCTCCAAGCATATGATCGAGACCGGTCACGCTCATGAACTTCGTGAGCAAATTCATCGGACGCTTAGATTTGGGAATGATCATTTCGGTGCTATTATGGGTTATGGAGACTATGTTGTTGGCAAAAGTGTTATCTCCGTGGTTTACTATGTAAAAGGTCTTGGTCACAACTTGTTCTCTGCTGGTCAATTCGTGATTCTCGATCTAGAAGTAGCCTTCGTAAAACATACCGCTTCGTTAGAGACCTTGATGGTAAGGAACTTTAAGAGGTTCACGTGGTTCAAATCTATACACCATCTCTATCAAAGATATGATGAAGTCTTCTCCAATTTGCTTGTTGTCAAAGGCTTCTAAAACAAAGTCATGGTTATGGCATCGCTGCCTCAATCACACGAACTTCGACACCATCAATGATCTCACCGTAAAGGACTTAGTTGTAGGCTTACCTAGACTCAAGTATGAATCATCTTTGTTCAAGATGTCAATTGGGAAAAGCAAGAAGTATGCCCATAAACCCAAACCTACTAACTCGTCACAAAAGTTCTTCATACAATTCATATGGATTTATGTGGACCAATGAGAGTGCGTAATATCTTTGGGAAGAAATATGTGTTAGTTGTGGTTGATGATTACCTAGATTCACCGGGTCAAGTTCTTAAGGACAAAGGATGAAACTCCGATATCATCATCAAACTCATCAAACAAATGCAGTTCGACTTAACAAAACCGCCGTAATAATCCGAACAGACAATGGAACCGAGTTTGTCAACAAAAACTTAGTGAATTTGATGAAAGCGTTGGAATCACCATCAAAGAAGTGTTCCACGAACTCCTCAACGAACGGTGTAGTTGAAAGACGAAATCGAACTCTTGTAGAAGCCGCTAGAACAATGCCGATTTACTCAAAGGTTCCAATGTTTCTCCGGGCTCAAGCTATTGCCACCGCATGCTACACACAAAATCGCTCCCCGATTCACACTTTCATGAAAAACTCCATATGAACTTGTCCACAAAGTAAAACCTAATCTATCTTTCCTTCGTGTGTTTGGTGCATTGTGTTATCCAACTAATGAGGACAAGACTTAGGCAAACTTAGAGCTAAAGTCGACATTGGAGTATTTGTAGGGTATGCTCCAAACAAAAGGGATACCAAATCTACAACAAAAGAACCCAAATATCATGGAAACAATTCACGTTACGCTTGATGAGTCGACCGGCCAAATGGCTCTCGGACAATCCATTCAGACCCGCACATCAAAACAGTCCCATTGGTTCATCCCTTGTTCCAAACTCTTCTCAAGAAACTCCATATGTACCTCCATCTCAAGATGATTTAAAGAAATTGTTTGATCCTATGTTTGATGAACTTTATGATCCAAGTACTAATGAGGTATCGATTCCTACTACAGAGGATGCTCATATTCCCGTGAATGAAGTCAATCCTCGCCTCAATATCTTTAAGTCAAGAAGCGCACGTCGATCCTTCGCCTCATCAACAAATCATCATTCTTCAAATGTACATCATGGAAATGTTTCGCATCAAGGATGAATTTAATCCCTTTGCTACTCCCGAAGATGCTCCATTTGAAAACATATTTGCTCTCGAATCTTCATCGAACCATCTTCTTCGTGAGACATCGACTGCTACTTGGTCCCTCAACAACTACCACATGAACACCTCGTAAAATGGACTCACGATCATCCATTAGACAACATAATTGAAATCCTCTCGTCCGTCTCCACTCGAAACAACTTGCAACCGATGCCTTATGGTGCTTCTTTAACTCCGTACTATCAAAGATCGAACCTAAAGAAGTTAAACTGCTATGAATGAAGATAGATGGTTCAATGCCATGCAAGATGAAATTCATGAGTTTGATCGATTAGATGTATGGGAATTAGTACCATCTCCAGATTGTGCTATGATCATTGCTCTTAAGTGGATCTTCAAAGTGAAGCTTGATGAGCATGGTGATGTTTTGAAAAATAAGGCTAGGTTAGTGGCTAAAGGTTATCGCCAAGAAGAAGGTATAGACTTTGAGGAATATTTTGCTCTAGTTGCTCGTGATCGAGGCGATCGTAATCTTTTGGCTAATGCCGCTAGTAAGAACATGGTAGTCTATCGATGGATGTGAAGACGGCATTTCGAATGGAGATCTTAAAGAAGTCGCTCACGCCACCAACCTGAAGGATTTGTAAATCAAGAGCATCCTACTCACGCTTATCATTTGAAGAAGGCTCTTTACGGTTTAAAGCAAGCTCTAAGGGCATGGTATGATACATCACAAAGTTTCTTCTATCTACCGAATTTAGCAAAGGAGCAGCTTGATCCAACATTGTTCACCGTGAAGTCGTGCAAACATTTAATTCATGTTCAAATTTATGTTGATGATATCATCTTTGCCTCGATCGACCCCAATGAATGTGATCGCTTTTCAAATGAAATGAGTTCAAAATTTCAAATGTCAATGATGGGACAAATGTCATTTTCTTGGGATTACAAATTTCACAAAGTCCCGAGGCATTTTCATAAATCAATCTAAATATGCAACCGAGATCTTAAAGAAATTTGGATTTGATTCAAGTGACCTCGTTGACACTCCCATGATTGATCGAACCAAACTAGATGAGGACCACTGGGATCATGATTGACCAAACGAAATATCGTAGTATGATTGGATCCCGATGTACCTCACACGCTAGTAGACCGTACATCTTGTTCGCTATTTGCATGTGTGCTAGATACCGTGCTAAGCCTACTAAAAGCACCTTGAAGCGGTTAAACGGGTCTTTCGGTATCTCCAAGGAACCATCAATATGGGTCTTTGGCACCAAGGACACCGGTATGTTACTAACGGCCTATGCAGATGCCGATCATGCAGTGTCAAGATACTCGTCAAGTACATCCGAGGTGCTCGCTTTTGGGTGATAAGCTTGTGAGCTGGTCTTCAAAGAAGCAAATGAGTACTTCTATTTCCTCTACAGAGGTTGAATACATAGCCATGTCATCTTGTTGTGCTCAAATCATATGGATGAGATCTCAATTATCCGACTATGGCTTCAAATTCAACAAAATCCTTTGCATCGTGATAATAAAGTGCTATTGCTCTCTCATGCAACAACGCTCAACACTCAAGAGCAAAGCATATCGACATTCGACATCATTTCATCAGGAACAAGTGGAAAAGGTGTGGTGGAACTCTATTTTGTGAGGTCCGAATATCGCTAGCGCACATCTTCACCAAAGCTCTTCCAAGAGAACGCTTTGAGTTTATTCTTCCACGCCTTGGCTTGAAAAGTCTTCAACCGAAACACTCAAACGCCTTCGTGGAGGAAGACGAGGAGTAAAGGTCTATCTTCATCTATCTCTTGTATATATCTATTCGAAAACAAAATACAAAATTATAAAACTTTCAAAATCCATAAAATTTCAAAAATCTTTAAAAAAAAAAAAAAAAAAAAAAAAAAAAAAATAAAGTTAATTTGTCATGCTTTTTCTCGGTTCGATCAATATCTACGGTTTTGTGCTGTCATTCAAAGAATGACACGGACTTTAGATGTTGTTCGATTTTAAAAAAAAAAAAAAAAAAAAAAAAAAAAATTATTTTTGGGAGAAAGAGAAACAATGGTTTATTGTCATTTCAGCAAGAACCCGCTTTTCAAAGAAAGAACAGAGCCACGCTTTTCATGTTTTTCAAGATTTGAGAATTTGTTTGAACATTCATCAAAAGTCTTATCAACCAAATTCCATGCTCGATTCTATTAACATGTTATCTATCGAAAACAAATTGTTTTGAAAAATAACTCGACTCTATCTTTGATAATCATCGGACTTATTTGTCAAAATATCAATCTCTCAATCAACAACCTATTTCATTGATTGAGGGGAGAATGATTTCAATTAAATTAAAAGTTATTTGGCATTAAATTGTTTTCAAAAGATATTCATGCATGTTTTACCAATGGAGTTTAAAGTCTTTAAACCGATCCTTATCGCTTAAAACGCTTCATAATCAAGTCACAATTCCTTAAAAGCTTTCAAAATCAATTTAAATCAATAAGAGATCACAAATCTCAAATGATTTGATAATTTTGATCGGGGAGAATGTGTGATTTAAATTGGATTTAAACCGACAATTCGGTAAATGGTTTTATAAGGATGTACATGCTATCCTTCCACATGTGACAAACGATTTCAAATTTTGCATGCACATGTTGAGGGGGAGCATCTATCTTAAACCTATGATTTGAAACGTGATCACTTATCTCAATGTGCAAGTTCCTCTAGTATGTGCAAAACTCTTTTCAAATCTCGAGGCACATATTGAGGGGAGCAAAATTATGATAATCTCATCCTTCCCAAAATGCTTTATCTACTTGTCTTGATTAGGGAAGTGATGTTGATATCTTTAGAAAATGGTAATCAAAGAAGTTAATTTTCTTCTTGCCTCCATGAGCAAAATGATTTCAAATATTTGATGCACATGTTGAGGGGAGTTCTCGTTCTAAAATATCAAAAACAATTCAGTACAAAATGTTTTGATAATATATCACAAGTATCCGGATTGATTTTCAAATGGTTTTCAATTGGTTCCAATGGCGTATGAACAATACCAAATAGACCCACCAACTTTACTTTATGTACGGTGATATAAGGATGATAAGGTTAGGTATTGGTTCCCATGATCCGCCGTAACCGGAGGGATCTACCAGGACAATCCACTAGTTAGTGTAGAAGTCCTTAGGTATGATGATAAAAGGAGAAAAGTGAGATATGGGAAGAGTGCGGATCGAGACAGAGCAAGTACTGGAACAAACCCAACAAGGCTCTTGCTATGAAGTCTCGGTAAGCAATCAAGGGGTTGAAGAATTAAAAGAATTGAATGAGAAAAGGGTGAAAACAAATAGCCCTCCATTTATTCAACCTTAGGGCATAAACCGGTTCAATTCATATGCTACCGATGGTAACATCGGTATTGAAGACAAGACGTCATGGACCTAGTGACGACCGCACTTCAACTTTCCAAACCACTCAAGTTCCTCTTAAAAGGACTTGTTTCATTCTCACGGGAACCGACATTATCTATCGACTTTCTCTTAGAGATTGTTGATATTGAAGAAGGAGACCTCTCCCTAGTCTCCCAGACAGATCCAAATATGCACAAATTGAGTCTAGAGCCACGAGATCATCAATAAATCTCATTAGGACACTTTCAATGAAGACTCTCTGCTTCACACAATGTGGAAAGAGAGATTATATATTGAGTCCCACGATTATCCTTGTGGTTTTGCTGTAACATCCGAGTGATATGTAAACATATTCACAATCAAGATGGAAAACCTTTCGAGCCAACATCAAACAAGCTCCCGGTAGGTGGCATGTGAGATCTATTATATAGATCAACCATGTGACAACCGAATGTAAACAATGGGCGATTCAATCTTTGAATCAATCTCGGTTCAAAGTTATGGATTGACGGATACCTTTGATAAACCGGTCTTTGTGCTCAAAAACTCTTTTCTTTTGCACATCGACCGTACTAAATTTTCAAATCAAATGTGCTTTTATGATTGATAAGTGATTTTCTATAAAACCTTCGTTGTATTGCAAAACAATTTCTATTGAGCAATACACGATTGTTTTTCAAATCTATTTTCATCAATCGCTGGACTTAAATTATTGGTTCACTCACTCCGTGTTGTCTTCTTTGAGACGTTCCGTTTGAGAACAACAGAAGCACCGCAAAACCCCGTCAAGGAAGTTCTTCGAATTATACCGATCACAGCAAGACATGTATCGATCAACGGGAACCGTGGGTCGTGTACTCAATTCAACGAAAGTGGTCAAAGACACTTTCGTACGCTTTATTGCTAATCGTTGTATGCGGGGTACGCCCGACGTTTGCAAATGATCGGGATGATGCGGTCAATCCATAGCCGCATGCTCACTTAACACATTCATCTCAAAAGAAATCATGATTAGTGCTTCAATGACTCGATATTTTCACTCCATGCTTCGCTACGCACGCCAATATCATGAATTATCGAAAGCTTCCGCTACTCGATAAGAAGATATCATGATCCGTAATGTGAGCATGTCGGTCCGAATGTCACAACATCACAAAATTCCAACACCACAATGGATGTCTCGAGATTTTCATAGTCGATGATCTCAAAAGATGGCTCAAAATTATTATCACGTGGATCAAGAAAAGACCTCCACGGAGTAACCAAACATGCAATGAGAAGAATCAATGACTACGAGCTTAGAGCAAAGTACTACATCAAGAATGCAAGAACAATTGTTAATGAAATATCTGTTTGTATTCAATGTAATTTTAGTATATGTTTGAGGTGACCTCCTTGGGAGATTGTTAGGAATTAGAAATTCGTGTATTAAAGAGTCGGTCACCTCAAGTATATGTAATCGTTAGAAAGCTCGTAGTCGTAGTTATTTTAAGTTAAGTAGTATTTAGTTAAGTAACACCGTGGAGGACTGGACGGGTCTTTACCCATCGATGCCCGATCCACACCGATGTGTGGCGTTTATGTAAGACTATAAATACTCTCTACCTCCCAAGGTAGAGAGTTGGAGCTCATAATAATATTTTCTTTCTCTCACTATAGTTCCCAACTCTTCCTTTCTCTCACTAGAACTTTCTCTCTAACATACTTATACGCCTACTTTGATCATGGTTTAGAGCGTTTGTGAAATCCAATATATTACACCAAGATAACTCGCTTAAGTGACAACTCGCTTAAGAGACAACTCGCAGAAGCAGCCAACTCGCTTACAAAGCAACTAGCTTAGGCGACAACTCGCTTAAGTATCAACTCGCTTCAGAAACAACTCGCTTCAAACAACATACCAACTCGCTTCCAAGAAGTGTTTTATCGTGGCTCAACTCGCTTCGTACAATATTCAAAAACAACCACTTTAACAATCAAAAACAACCCAACCACGATGATTCAAGCTTTCTAATTCAAAACCTAAACACATATGATGATCCTAAACACAAAAGTACAATCAAAATTCAAACTTTAACACTAGAAATTAACCAAATGATTCAAACTCTTCTAAACACTTTTAACCCCAAAAACCTTATGAAATCCACTCAAACCAAGAACATGAAAGATGAGTGATCAAACCATGGTTCTTGATACCAACTGTAAGATATAGGATTTCACAAACACATCATAACACAATCATACGGGGAATATACAATGTTTAGAGAGAGAGTTCTAGAGAGAGAAAGAGAAGAGAGTTGGGAACTATGTGAAAATAAATAAAAATGGTATTGAAGCACCAACCCTCTACCTTGGGAGGTAGAGGGTATTTATAGTTTCTTACAAGATACGCCTCCTACGGGCTGTGGATCAGGCATACAGTGGGTAAAGATCCGTCCGTCCTCCACGGTGTTACTTAACAAACTACTTATTAACATTGTTAAGATCATTTATAAGCTCAGCTAGGGATCAATAACAAACACTAATAACATGCACAGCGGAATAAACTAATCAATTCTTTGTCATTGAACAAGGTTTCATTCACTAACACTAACTAATCTTAGACGTTTATAGGAACACGTCTACTAACTAAACTAATAACCTAGGCGTTTATAAGACTATACGCCTAGGACACACACACACACTTTTACTAGACGTCTACATATTGGAAGACTTTTGTATTTAAAACCTACACCTATGTCCTCTTTATATACTAGAGACTTAGGGTTTACAAAATACTACAAAGGACTAATAAATAAAACTTCTTTTGCAAGAAAGTCCTTCCATCTTTTTTGTAGGTTTCATCTTTGTCGTATTAAGTCCCTCTTGTTTCATTATTTTTGTCTTATCAACTAAAACGTATAATTCCCAACAATCTTCCCTTGGTTGATAAGGACAAAACCATTCTTGAACGAACTTCCCTAGATGAAGTAGAGAAATTGAGATCAGGGATCTCACCATGAATGAAACAAGTATGTCTTCCTTTGTCTTTCCCTTAATCCATGCCATGCCACTCAAACATCTCTTCCCCTTTTTGTTATTATCCAAATAGGGAACGTATGCAAATAATAATCTTGACCACCACGAACCAATACCATACTTCCAATTCATCATTCCAATATCTCAAATTACCCTCCATGAAGTTTTCCGCAACTAAAAATGAACTTGAAACAGTAGAAATCTAAACCATCGGTAGTAATACTAATCAATAGTAGTAAGAATCAAAAACTTCCCTTTAAGTGGTGCATGAACATCAAATGATTCTTCAAATCTGTAAGCTCCTTGTAATGATCACTTGTGAATAAAACTGAGTATAATAAATTTGATGAAGAAGTAAAATTTCCAAAACTTGCGTCTTATGTCTTGCACTATCCACGTGACTCCGAAACTCATACTCCTACAGAAAGTATAAGTAGACAACAACCTCTTGACAAATCCTCAACTATATGAGACACTGAGCACAATACCGTAACTCCTTAAAGTGATAGCAAAAGTGAGTATTAAGCACCATCAGTTTGTAGATCACACAATTTTGCTAGATTCATCAAGTCTTTGTCAACATTCTTTAAGCACGAACAAGTTATCTACAAAGTGTAACACCCACTTTGAGATATGATAAGAGCACGAATCTGTGTAACTCTACTACAATGTCAAATAGATGATATTCAACCTTCTTCGTAATCAATTCTTCAAATAATTCAAAAACGAGCCTTTTAAAAACCTTTAAGAACAAATTCCAATCTCCTTGTGTGTGTGACCAATCTTGTGTGTGCCATTCGATATCCTTCAAACCATCTGAACTTCCCCTCAAATTCGTAACCATACTAGAACCAAAACAATTGTTCTATCCGATATCGATCAAAACTAGCAAAGACTTTAAAACAACGAGCGTTACTTTCAACTTATACTGAGAGAGCGGACTTTGAAACCTCGAGCAAGAATTTGTGAAATCAAGAAGAGACTTTGATCAAAAGAGCAAGATTTTGAACATAAACAATAAAGATACTTTGATCAAAAGAGCAAGACTTTGAATATAAACAAGAAGACTTTGATCAAAGAGCGTTACTTTGAATAAACCCCTAAGATGCTTTGAAAACACACAGCAGAGACTTTGAAAACTCTCTTTGCGTACCAACTTCGACGGGATATATCTTTCACATAAAAGCTCAAATCGACAATCCCTCCAGTGGAAAGTTAGATTATCATATAGAGAACGTCCACCTAAAATTTCGTTACAATCCAACGGTTAACGAAAACGTTATGATTGTTTCAAAACAAGGTTTGTAATAACCTTACAAAAAAAAATTTAGTTTTCTGCAGCGGACTTCGACAGCTTATAACTTTTGATTGAGAGCTCAGATCAACGATCCCTTCGGTGAGATTAAATATAGATATACCAAGAAGCTCCAGTTCAAATTTTAGCCCGATCCAAAGGTTCACTAAAAAGTCATGGCCTCTTGAAAACTGTGCTGCAGAATAGTTGCAAATTTTGCAAAAAATCGATTTTCTTCATTCTTTTTCGTTAAGAAACCTTGTGAATCCCTAGGTAACGAGCTCCCCAAGATTTGATACCAATTGTTAATATCATTTATAAGCTCAGCTAGGGATCAATAACAAAGACTAATAACATGCACAGCGGAATAAACTAATCAATTCTTTGTCATTGAACAAGGTTTCATTCACTAACATTAACTAATCTTAGACGTTTATAGGAACACGTCTACTAACTAAACTAATAACCTAGGCGTTTACAAGACTATACGCCTAGGACACACACACACACTTTTACTAGACGTCTACATATTGGAAGACTTTTGTATTTAAAACCTACACCTATGTCCTCTTTATATACTAGAGGATTAGGGTTTACAAAATACTACAAATGACTAATAAGTAAAACTTCTTTTGCAAGCAAGTCCTTCCATCTTTTTGTAGGTTTCATCTTTGTCGTATTAAGTCCCTCTTGTTTCATTCTTTTTGTCTTATAAACTCAAACGTATAATTCCCAACAAACATTACTTGAATACGACTACGAGCTTTCTAACGAATACATATACTTGAGGTGACCGACTCTTTAACTACCGAATTTTCTAAATCCTAACAGTTCCTACGACATAGAGCATGTTTGAAGGAACCAGAATACAAAGGCATATGCATTAAGCAAATTGGACTCAATGGCATTTTCACATCTCACAAAGGAAGTTTTTGTCGAAGTATTGGCAGAGGTCGATCATCAGAAAAGAAGTATGTGATATAATCTTGGAAGAAGGGTCAAGTTGGATGACTCCGATCAGGGAATATTTGATAAGTGGCATCTTGCCGGAGGACCCAAAGCTGGCACGAAAGTTCTAAATAAAAGCTCCACAGTACAGGATCATGGGGAATTACCTATACAGAAGGTCCTTCTTGTCTCCATGGCTCCGTTGTGTGGGATCCAAGCAAGCTTTAAACATCATTCAGGAAGTGCACGAAGGGTCTTGTGGTTTGCATGCAGGACCTCGCTCCGTTGTTTCCAAGATAATGAAGCTAGGGTATTACTGGCCTTTGATGCACAGAGACGCTGTGGAGATAATTCAGAAGTGTGAAGCCTGTCAAATCCATTCACGAGTTCTAAGGCTACCTAAGCAGGACATGACCTCTATTACATCTGCATGGCCTTTCAGCTAATGGGGGATAGACATAGTTGGTCCTCTACCAATAGCTCCAGGAGGGGTCAAATTTCTGATCGTAGCCATTGATTACTTTACAAAATGGGATGAAGCCAAGCCTTTGGCATCAATCACAGGAAGGCACATGGTAAAATTCGTGTGGGAACACATCATTTGCCAATTTGGAGTCCCTCACATCATCATATCATAAAATGACAAATAGTTTGCCGAAGGGGTATTTCCCGTATTTTGTAGAAGGTCTAAACATAAAGCAGTCATTCACCTCCGTCTACCATCCTCAGGGTAACGGGCAGGTGGAAGTCACTAATAGGGATGTCATTAAAGGGATAGAACGGAGGCTTGGTCGAAGCCATCATGTTTGGGTGGACGAGCTACCTCAAGTACTCTAGGCTCACAAGACGCACACAAAGTCCAGCCATGGGGAAACACCTTTCAGCCAAACATATGGAACTAAAGTTGTGATACCTTCGGAAGTAAGTGTTGAGACGGAGCGTGTCATGAATTTCAAAGCAACAGAAAATGAAGAAAGACTCCATGACAATCTGGACTTACTTGAAGAAAGAAGGGAAATCGCCTCAATACGAGAGGCTATTCACAAACAAAAGATTGAAAAGTATCACAACAACAGGGTTCGACCTTCGACATTCAAGCCAGGCGAATACGTCATCCGACTTAACAGTGCAAGTAAAGTTGAGTATCAGAGAAAACTAAGTCCCACATGGGAAGGACCCTATGTCGTAACAGAAGCATATGGCAACGGAGCCTACAAGCTGGAAACCCTCGATGTAGATGCTATTGATAGGACTTGGAATGGCACTACCCTTCGTAAGTTTTACATATAAATCTTACAATGTCTAAGGACATTTTATTTCACTTTCAATCAATGTATTGCATTTTTCTCACTTGGGGAAAGAAGCATTAATGGCAGGTGTCCTAGTTTTCATTTTCTATAATGATGTAATCTTTCCTACCCAATTAATGATATAACATATTTTCCCTCAAATCTCTTGTTTCGTTCTAATACAACAAGATTTTTTAGCCAAGTCGTTTATAAGTTTCAATGTCGAAGGGATAAAACAAGACAACAATAAGTCTTGAACATATACATAACATCCATCAAAATTCACATTAACTTTCCTAAATGGTCTTAAGGTATTCCAAGCCTTATGTTACCTAAAGGATGAAGATGGAGTGGGTCGCAACCCTCTGTCAGCAATTAAATTATACGATTGTTATATTCTTGGTGCAGAATTTACATACAATGAGGCTATGCATCTACCATATGCCTTAGGTTGTAAAATAAGATACGTGCATATGAAACATACTAGAAGAATCAACATTAACCAAAAATGAGACATAGTCTCCCATAGTAGATATTCAAATTATGCTAGTCTACCTAGTAATAGGCCATAGCCTAAATGATCGGTTCCAAAACATTGTCTAGTTAAGGCCACAACCTTAACAAATAGAAAGATAAATTGTTTCATTAGGCCTAAGCCTGGAAAGAGCCATCAGGTAATTTTTTAAAACAGGGTACACACCACCCTTGGGGTTGAATTACTACCAACACGGTAGCCTTCATTAAACCTTGGAATGAGTCGGGTCAACAGATCTTGGGGATGGAAGCTTGGCAGATGGAGTCTTCTTGCTGGGAGAGATAGTGTTGATAC
Source organism: Chrysanthemum lavandulifolium (assembly GCA_022545495.1). Lineage (NCBI taxonomy): Eukaryota > Viridiplantae > Streptophyta > Magnoliopsida > Asterales > Asteraceae > Chrysanthemum > Chrysanthemum lavandulifolium. Next base: position 155,828,632 of record CM040240.1, read on the forward strand.
AAAAGTTGGGCGTTCCTAGTTTAGACTCCGGTTCTCGCATCAATTCAATCTTGATGCTTGAGACCTGCGCACTAAGTAAACAGAAAACACCGTTAGGCTTATCGTGGGATTGTTTCCCACGATTATCCTCCGGCGTGAGAGTAAGTAATCGGTTTTAGGGTTTAGTGGAGAGTTAGGGTTTTAGATCGTACCTTTAATGAGGGCTGGGATGCCCTTTATATACACACGAAACTCTTATTGGTTTCGTGTTCCCCAAACTTCGGCGTATCCCGCCTAAATCGGTTATTAAACACTTATCTCCCAAGATTAGAGATATCCGATATCATAAGCCATAAATAACTTTGGGTTGGGCCTTCGTGAGCCTAAACCGTTATCGGGTTAGCCCAGTCGTACTGGGCTCGCTAGTAGCAGTCATTGGTCGGGTTCGTGACCCGAATGCGGATTATACGTCATCATGTCCCCCAGTCTAGTATGCGCAGGGACAGCCTACGGATGCTAGACTAATAGTTATAGCCCATAAATTCTTCGAAGCATAACAGAGAAGCTAAAAAGGTTTCCCGCCTTGAAGAATACATGGTGAATTTAGTCAAAATATCTCAAATGCATACCTCGTAAATCGTGGGAAAGTAACTGAAAATGTGTCATGTCAACAGATCCTATCCACACATTTAGAGATAGTGGGGTCCACGTGTCAATCATCGCGTGGATGTAAAGACCTATATAAACCATCGCCTCCCATTTACTGTGTTTATCACAGTAAAAGAAAACATTTCCACCATTGTTGAAAAACTCAAACTGCAACCCAGAAACCCTTAATATTCCAAAGGTAACCGCGCGTGCGCATTTAAGAAACTATATCATGGTCCGTGGTTTAACTGAATTTGCCTCCGACATGACCGAGGATGAACTTCTTGAGTTCATCTCGGATTATTATATCTCACTCGCGCTGCATCCGGTAGTTCCGGCTGCGCAGGCGTCAATAGCGGATTTCCCCGAAGGGAAGGTAGGGGTATACACACGTTTATTTGAATTTGCGAATCAACGTGTGCCCATATCCTTATTCCTGTGCGACGTATTAAACTACTATCGTCTACACATATCCCAGCTGCACTGTATAGGTGCGGCAAAAATAACAAACTTTGAGGTTAATTGCCGCTTATTGGCAATTAACCCCACTATCTACCTCTTCCGCGCGTTTTACCACACAACGTGGTCAAACGGGTGGGTGTTGTTCGCTAAGTGCGCAGGGAGGCTGCAATGTTACACTGATAAACTAGAAGCGCTTAGGAACTGGAGGAAAAAAATTTTCTGGGTAGATGAAGCGTTGTTCCCCTGGCGCTTCGCTTTCTATACCCAAAGTTCGCTACCAAAGGATAAACGATAAACACCAATCGTATTCCCATCAATTCCTACCCCGAGGAATTTTTGGTGCATGTGGGCATCAATCACAACTATTTTGGTAGACCTGATGAGGTGCCAACATTCTTAGACGCGGATGGCCATGGTGGGTGCTCGTCCTTCATACTCCTTAGCTTTATTAATGTGAGCCTTTCTTTTCACCTTTGTACTTTATATAACTTGTTTGTTGTTTATTTCTTGCTGCGCAGAGATGGATCTATTCCGCGTTGTGAACTTGGCGGCGCGCCAGCGGCGAGGTGCGCCCATTGAGAGGGGAAGTCCCCTTTTGGATGCTACCGCAGGGCGTACCATGGAGATGAACTTGGAGGAAGCTGGGAGTAGTTCACCCGTTGTGCTGGAGGCGACCCCTCTACAAAGCGTGCCCAGCCCCAGGGTACCTTCCCCTTTAGTGGAGCCGTCACACATAGATGTGGCAGAGAGCATGGAAGAAGAGGAGGCAAGCCAAGGACTAAAGCGCAAGAGGGCGCTTGGCGGTGATGGCGCAAGCACATCCAGGAAAAAGCGTCCTGTTATTCTTGACGTGGAGTCATCATCAAGCGATGATGCATCCTCTCGCTCAAAGGAGACTGCTCCACCCAAGTAAGTATTATCTCCCAATTTCTTATCTTACTTTTTGGCCACGTTATTAATTTACGCCTGCATGCGCGATTGAAGGCGTTGGGTTAACTTCTCGAGCAATCTAGGAGTCACCGCCTAAGAAAAGTCCCGCGCATCGACCCTCGTGATTCAAAGGACCAAGGCACCGAGTCAGCAGTTGGCATCCGGGGCGTGCCCATGGACCGACTAGATGAGGAGCTTGTTTATCTTGTTGCGCACTGTGTTGCATTGGTTGTGACTAAGGACAAGGTATCTTTGGGGAAAGCGACTAGAGCTCACAAAAGGATGAAGAGATTACTTTCGAAAAGGCGCTCTTGGCCAGTTCTCAAGCGGAAGCAGAGTCAGTGCGCTCCTATTTCCATAAACTTGTTGGGGAAAAGATAGCGTTGCTGACCCAAGTTAGCCAGGAGCGTGCCGCGTTGGAAGAGTACAAGACTTCTTGCGTTTGGGCTGTGAATCACTTGGAGAAGGGTAAAGATGAGCACTTCTTCCGGTTGGGAAAGTTTCGTAAGGCTATTGATGGGATGCTGAAGGAGCAGGAGATGAAGCTGTGCAAACTTAGCATCGAATATGATGAGGAGTTATACCTCGCTGGTTTCAACAGTTCTTTGAGCTTGAGATGGCTTATCACCATGGTTTACGCCTTGCTGCCCTCAGTACTTTGGAGTCTCAAGAGGTAGTAGACAAATTTGGGGCGGTTGTGCAGTGCGCGCTTGCGTGTGGCAAGGCTGAGGCTATAGAGGAGCTTCACGAGGCTGACCTTCTGAGAGTGGCTGTCGCTCAGGTGCCCGGGTACAATAATCATGCCTATGAGGAGCTCGTTGTTGCTATGGAGAAAATGAAAATATTGGAGCTTCCTCATATTGCTCAGATGGAGCGCGACCAAGATTACCCTATAAGTGTGATTATGAAGGGGTTAACTTTGGCTCGCCACCGTGCTGATGGGGCAGAAGCACAACCAGACTTTTTTCTGAAGCCTGATGAGTCACAGCTGCAGGTGCCCATTTTTGCACACCCCCGCGACCTCTTAAACCCGTTCGTACTGGAGAAGGAAATTCCTTTGAAGGAATCCTTAGAGGCCCATACTATGAGGCTTGCCAAGAAGAAGGGCGTGAAGGGAAAGGCCATTCTTTGTGGTGTTGGCGCAGCTCACCTTCCTAGATCTGACGGGGTACCTGTGAGTGTGGCAACGGTGTCGCGCCAGGACTCTGAGTTGTTGAAGAGGCTGAAGGAGGCTGGGGATGCCGCAAGCCATGTGGAAAGCTCCCGTCTTAAGCATTGTAGTAGCATATAGATTGTAGCTTCTTTTGTACATATCATTTTGTAAGAACTCATGGTCCTTAATGAAATATTCCTTTTGTTGAATGTGGTTGCGACTTATAATGTTTGTACTTAGTTTATCCGTCTTTGAATAAAAAACGTAGTTGTTGTCGAAGAATCAAACTGTTATATAAGCGCGAATAATATGTGGTGTTCATAATCATGTATGACCTATCATACTCAAAATATAATGTCTAAGTATTTTTAACATAATCGTGTATGGTGTGATATGTAGCGTACTGTAAATATCATAGTAAGGAGCCAAGAGTCTTGATTCCTAGTTTTGTTAAACGCGCACAGTATGCATTGTTGCGCATCCGTCGTAGAATGCGCATTCAACTTATTCCAACGTCTTGAAAATAAGATGTTTAACAAGGATGCGTGATCCAATGTTGATGGGTTTGCAACCCTCTTACTCAACGAGTTATTTAGTAGGTTTACTCATCCTTTTACCATCGTGGGTTTATTAAGTACATGCGCGCCATGAAGGCAAAAGAGAATATAACAACAGTGTTGAGACATAAATAAAATGTGAATAAAAATTTGAAATGTGCCGCGGAGTTAGCTTGAAACTGCGACGTTTTATTGATACTTGCAAGTTTTTGAAGAAAGAAAAAAAAAGTTTGCCTAAGTAAAACAGAATGTAAATACACGAATATTTATTTAGCACAATACTAAAGTGCGGGAGTATCCGTGTGTTGGGCCGTAGATGTTCCTAGAGATAACATTGCTTGAGATTGCAGATGTTCCATGTGCGCGGTAGCTCACGACCATCCATGTCACGCAGCTTGTACGCACCCTTTCCTAGTGCTTCAATAACCTCGTAAGGTCCTTCCCACTTCGGTCCAAGTTTTCCTGTATCTGCTGCATGGCTTGCATCATTGACGCGATATACAAAGTCTCCCGGTCTGAAGGAGGTGCTTCGAACTTTAGCGTCATAGTATCCTTTCATCTTTGACTTAGCTATCGCCTCACATATAGATGCGCGCTCGCGCCATCCTTCCAACAGTCCAAGTCAATCGCCGCTCATCGTCATTGGTTGTAACATTAACTTCGGCAAGTGCAAATAGTTGGCATCCCATTTGGTGGTATGACGGCCTCATCCCATAGACAAGAGAAAAGGGGGTGTCCCCCGTGCTAACCTTGATTGAAGTGCGGTGCACCCACAAAACATGCGATAACTCTTCCACCCACTTCCCTTTGTGCCTGTCCAAGCGTGCCTTAATTCCTTCACCCAGACTTTGATTTGCACGCTCGACTAAGCCATTGGTTTGTGGGTGCTTAACCGACGCGAAGTGTTGTGTAATATTTAGCTTTTCGCACCATTCCTTGAAGGGGTTGTCACATAATTTTTTCCGTTTATCGAGATAATTTCCTGTGTAATCCAAACGGCATACAATATTTTCCCAAACAAACCGTTTTACCTGATTTCCTGTGATTGTCACAACCGCCTTTGCTTCAATCCACTTGGTGAAGTAGTTTATAGCTACTATGAGGAATTTCAATCCGCCTGCTGCAACAAGAAAGGGACCTGCAATGTTGATACCCCATTTATAGAATGGCCATGGCGAAGTAATAGGTGTTAGCTCCTGTTGTGGTTGGCGTGGAATGGGTCTGTGAACTTGGCAGTCGCCACACTTTCTGATTAAGTCCCGCGCGTCACGGTGCATTGTAGGCCAGTAGTATCCTGACCGTAAAGCGCGCGCCACCACGGACCGTGGTCCTGAGTGCATACTACATGAACCAGCGTGGATTTCTCGGAGTACGTAATCTGCTTGAAGGGGTCCTACACATCGAAGCCATGGTTGTAGAAATGAACGCCGATATAGTACACCGTCCCGAAGTTCAAACCTCTGTGATGTGCGCCGTACTCGTCGGGCGTCCTTCTGCTCTTGGGGCAATACGCCCTTGCTTATAAACTCGATGATTGGGGTCATCCATGTAGGACCTTGCTCCTCTATCACTGTGGATATCTCCATCTCCGAGATGGACTTGCTCTTCAGAGTTTCCACCAATACTTGTTTTGTGGTCGCAAAGCTTGTGGATGCAATCTTGCTCAAGACATCCGCCTTTTGTTTTCCCTCTAGGAACTTGTTTGATGGTAAACCTATCAAAGCCCTGGATTAGGGACTTGGTTTTGTCAAGATATTGAATCATGTTCTCCTCTTTAGCTACATACTCGCTCGACACATGGTTGGCTACTAGGCAGGAATCCACATTTGCTTCTAGGTTGCGTATACCCATTCGAGCCGCAATGCGTAATCCAGCAATCAGAGCTTCATACTCGGCCTCGTTGTTCGTGGCTGTAAATTCAAAACGCAATGCGTATGTGAATTCCATTCCTTCTGGATTTGTAAGGATAAGGCCTGCGCCTGACCCGTCTATGCATGAAGATTCGTCCGTGAACAAGATCCATGGTTCTTGTAGTTCCACCTTGCTTTGTGAAGGTGCGTCATCGGCTCGGTTTTTCGATGATGAAGTCTGCTAGTATCGCCCCTTAACCGCAAAGACGTGGTCTCAGAGGAAATGTTATGCTCACCTAGCAACACACTCCACTACGTCAGACGCCCCGATGTGTCGGGTTTGGAGATAATTTACTTGATATCTGATGCGTAATCACCGCTATTGGGTGCGCTGGAAGTACTGCGTAGCCTTTTGGCGAATACTAATGCTAGGACCAACTTTTCCATTTGTTGTAGTTAATCTCTTTTTCTTGAGTGCTTTGCTTACAAAATACACCGGTGTTTGCACTGAACTCCTGTCTGTTAGTAGCACCGCGCTGACTGCTCCATGGGTTGCTGACAAGTACATAATTAATTCTTCCCCTAGGTGAGGCGCAACTAGCATGGGGAGTGCTGCTAAATGCTGTTTAAGCTGTATGAAAGCTTCTTCTGCTTCCGTAGTCCAGCGAAAGTCTCCCTTTTTTGTACACTTCCTGAGTGTTTTGAAGAGAGGGAGTGACTTGTCTGCTGATTTGGACAAGAATCTATTCAAACCAGCCAGTTTTCCATTTAGAGATTAGACTTCTTTCAACGTGCGTGGTGAAGGAAGTTGGATGGCAGCCTTCGTTTTTTCTGGACACGGTTTGATGCCATTGGGCTCTATCAGATATCCGAGGAACATGCCTTCTATAGTGCCAAAAGTGCATTTCTTAGGATTTAGCTTCATGTTGATCTTTTTTAGTGTCTTAAATGTTTCCTCAATATCGCGCACCAATTCATCTTCCGTGTGGCTTTTTATTACAAGGTCGTCAACATAAACCTCTAGGTTGCGGCCCACCTGTCCTTCAAATGCGTTATCAACCAACCGCTGGTAGGTGGCACCTGCGTTCTTTAAGCCAAAGGGCATCTTGGTATAACAATAAACGCCTTGGCTTGTATGGAAGGCCGTTTTTTACTCATATTCCTTAGCCATCTGGATTTGGTGATATCCTTTGTATGCGTCTAGGAAGCATTTAAGTGGGTATCCACACAAAAATTCTACCTTCCGATCTATCTCCGGTAGCGGGTAGCGATCTTGTGGACATGCCTTGTTGAGATCGTGAAGTCAACGCACATCCTCCAACCATCATCGCTCTTCTTGACCATCACTGGGTTGGAAAGCCAGTCATGGTAGTAGACCTCTCGCATGATACATGCATCCACAAGTTTATGTACTTCTGCCAGAATTGCTCGTGCGCGCTCTGGAGCCTAGCCACGCTTCTTCTGTTGTATTGGGGAGTATCCTTGTTGGATTCTCAACTTGTGTTCTGTAATCGAGCGTGGTACCCCGGTCATGTGCTTTGGTTCCCATGCAAATATATCCAGGTTCTTTTGCAAGAGTGCGCACACAGCTGCCCTGCCGTTATCAGATAGCGATCCCCCGATCGATACTTCTTGCTCTGGGTAATCAGGATGAATTGCAACCCTCAGGTTTGGCACTTTAGTTGCGTGCTGTTCTGGAATGTGTGCCGTCTCACTTGTAATTGTGTTACATTCTCCAGGTGGTATGGTGGTATTGTGAGAGTAACAATGCCTCCCTCCACCGGGAATTTGAGCATCCGTGTGATGTAGATCGATCTAGCATATGGTGAAATCCACGGTCTTCCAATAATGCCATTGTATGGCGAAGGGATTTGATCACCATAAAAGTCATCCGGTATCGTGGGTGTTCCTTATTGCCAACACTGACTAGTAGGCGTATTTTCTCCATGGTCCATATCTTTTCTCCTGTAAAACCAGTCACCGACGTCCTGACTGGGCTTAATTGACTTCGTATCTCAGGTCGCAGTTGTTTGAAACAGTGTTTATACATTATATATGCGGATGCTCCTCCATCAACATACATGCGGTGGATATCGTGACCCCCTGCGTTAATTTAAATGGTGAGCGGTTCTACCACTGCGTTATCCGCAGCCAAGGTGGGGAAAGAGATTTCGCTTCCACAGGAAAACTTTTGAGTGATCTTTTGCCTAGTCATTCGCTGCCATGATTGTATCATGTAGATGGTATCAGCCTTATCTTTAGGTGCTTCTTTCTTGTTTCTAGACTTTTGCTTAGCTTTCCCTTCCTTGATGTTTTTAACCAAATGGTCCAATCTGCTTTCTTTTACTAGTTATCAATTAGTTGGCGCAATTGGACACATTCATTGGTGGTGTGGCCCTTCTATCCATGATAGTCGCAGTATCCACTCCCCATGCGCCGATCCTCTGGGGTGCGCACTGGTGGGGGCCTTGGGAAGTTCGCGCCTTCCGTCGCGAATATCTCCTTTGGAGTCTTGGTCAGCGGGGTATATCTGTCATTATCTCGTCCGCTCCCCTGGCCGCGGTAGTTCTTGTTGCGGTTGCTACTCTGGTCAGTGGATTGTCTCCGAGGCTGTTCTTGTGACCTATAGTTTGAGTAACCTTTCTTCTTGTCGCCGTGACGACTTCTCCTGGATAAAGGACCTTATGCGCTCATAGGTTCATCAAAGGTTTGGGGACCCTGTCATTCACCTTTTGATGAGTTCTAGGTTATTGATCCCATTTATGAACCACGAGATTTTTAGTATTTGGGCATGCCTTAACATGTATACACTCATCTTTGTAGCGCTCCACATAAGCGCTTGTAGATTCCCTCGGCTTGTTTTACCCTAGCGAGTTCGGCAGGGGTTTTGGCGCACTTTTCCTTTAAGTGAAGTTCGTGCAAACGCCTTCCGCAACTCTTCAAAGCCATCAATGCTTAGCGTGGAAGCTTCTTGAACCGATTTGAGCATTTCCACTAATGTGGAATTGAACATATGGCACCACACAGGTTGTGGCCAATTTTCAATGGTGGCAGCTGATTCAAAAATTTTTAGGTGATCGTCCGGATCACCTGTTCCATCGTAGGTTTTCACATTAGCGGGTAGGGGTGCAAACAAGCTGAGCTTTTATCAAGCAACTCGAGCTCGAGCTCGAGCTTGGCTCGATCGAGTAGAGCTTTTATCGAGCTCAAGCCCAATATATTGGCTCGAAACATATAATGAGTCGAGCTCGAGCTTTTGATAGCTTCACTCGAGCTTTTATCGAGCTTTTTCGAGCTTTAAGTAAACAAAGGTTAATTTAAATATTAACCTAATTATAAGGACTTGTTCCATAAAAAATTAATTAACTTATATCCTTCAAACCTTAATTATTCCTACGTAACGTGTTGTATTCTACAATCTACACAATGCACACTTCTTGGCCATCACTTCCTCTTTGTATGGTTTTCTTCATTGGGTACTCTATTCTATTTGTTCTTTTTTCGAGTCTCATGTCTCAACTCCTTAATCAACTTATCAAATTGTTCAAGAGTTGGAATAGGGGTGTAAATGTGTAATCATGTAATCATATACATATATTCGAGCTTTTCAAGCAAAGCTCGAGCTTTGCTCGAAACTAAATCAAGCCGAGCTTGATCTGGCGCCTTTTTGAGGGGCGTCTAATCAAATGTAGTATAGTGTGTTTTCCAAAGTATTGCAGAAGAACTGCAAACCTGGGTCGTTCTTCCCAACGAGGTGTGTAAACTGTAATACAACGACTGTGTGTGCTGAAATAATATCGAATATACGAAAACAAACAAAAGGAAAAATAAGATGTGTACATGTAATATGAACAAGTATAAACAAGCACCACTAAGGAGCTATTAAGAAGCTGTTGGTAATGGTGTAAGTTCACTAATTACTCAGTAAACTGTTATGAGTGGGCAAACAACAGGCTCCTATAGACTTCTCAAATAAACTTATGAGAGCTCAACGATCATCGAAGCGATTGAGTATGATAAAGATCACAAGCTCGAGGTTCAATGAGGAACTTTTCCTAAGCTAACGAGAATCACTCAACCTCCACTGTTTGCTTGATGGAAGGAGTTCGATGGGAATAAAGTAAGGGGTGAAAAAGCCATCTAATTTAAGCTACAAAGCGAAAAACAAACATACACATAATAAAGAAATAAGTACTTGATGAGAATCCAAAATCTTGAATCGGCAGAATCAAATGCAATTCGTGAGAATCCAATACAAATCGTGGAATCAAAATAAATCATCGAGGCGAAAAGTTGACTAAACCGAATTTAAAATTTAAACTACTGATTAAATAACTTAATATAAACTATAAGAACATAAAATTAACAAAGATAAACAACATTTAAACAAGTATGCAAGATTCTAGGATCTAACAACCTCACAGTGCTCATAATGAGATTGCCAAGTGTCAAATTGACTTTCTACCATGCTACACCCTTTGGTTAGTATTTCACTGAGTCAAATATGTTCCAAATAGTGGGAATCAAACAAGAACAACACCATTCACAACCATTCTCACAGTTTCATTATTAAATCCAAACAACCCTTTAATTGACCAAAATTGAAGTTTTCACAACAAATGACTGCATAAGCTTATCATATTCAATCCAGAGGAACCAAAGTGTCAAAATGGACCTTTTTCAGCATAAACAAGATGTCAAACAAGTCTAAGCCTATGAACATCAAAGATTTGCATATTAACAGTCAAGTGCAACATCAAACCACAATCAAATCCAAAACATAACAACCTAAGATTAAGCTATAAAATCATTAACAAACAACAAAGAAGCACAGAACATAAAAATTAAAGCATATAAAACATTGAAACAGTAAAATGCAAAATGGTAAAAATGAGCTTACAAGTGAATCCAAGTTGAAACCGAGAATCATGGTCACAGAACACATCCTAAGGCTTTCCACAAAGCTTCTAAACCGAGGCAATCCACAATTAACCTTGCTCATTCGGTTTCACCAAGATCACTTCATTATTTTTGGTTTTCATTGTTTTCGAATTTAAAAACTAAACTTGTTTTAAGGTCTCTAAAAGCTTGAAAGCTTTTGTCGAGCTTATGTGAGCTAATTGAGTCCATAAAACAACTACATAACAAAATTTAAAATATTGAAATTTAAATGAATTTAAGCAAAACATGAAATTTAAAAGTGACTTGAAATTAAGCGAAAATAAAGTTTCATTACACTAATTTAAGAAAGACTACAACATTAAAGCGTAAATGACAAGTAATTTAAAGAAAGCATTTAAAATTACACTACGAAACCATTGGCTATTCCAAGGTTATTTAACTACTTGACCTAGGCTAATCCAAAAGGTCTTTACACTACATGACTAAGGCTAGATTAGCCGAAGTAACTTCTTCTCTTGCCTCTCCTCTGATATTTATAGTCATTTGAGTTCCCACCATCTTCCTAGTAAAATCCCACTTTAATTTTTGACCATTGATTGAGCAGAGATGATCCTAGCCTTTGAATTCACTTTTGGCGCCAAAAGTAATACTAGTAGATTGAGGCAGTTCTGCAACAATTAATGTTTCTTGTTCACATGTAGAGGTGGAGGGGACATGTTTGGATAGGTTTATGGGTCAAGTGGTGGAGTTGATAGCAAAAGCAAGGTATGTGATGGTATAGGGGAAGGTAAAGTTGTGAGGTGGTATAGGTGTGCGAGGAAAAGGTGGTGAGAGTGGGTAAGCAAGTGGAGGTGGAATACGAGGGAGGTGGAAGGGTGGTATGGTTTGGTGGGGTATGTGAGGAGAGGAAAAGCAGGAAGTTTGGTTTGGTGGTATTGACGGATATTATTTAAGAACCAGATATTATTTAGTGGAAGTATCTGCTGAAACGTTAGTCTTGGCGAAACCATCAACGCATTTTTACTTAGGCGAAACTATTGATTGTGAGAATTAAAATAGGCTTTGAAACCATCGATATTATCGAGTAATCGAACTGTTTCACTCTTTTTGTACTGGTTCACATAAAAACACATTTTCATGATATTTGTAACATTTATAAGGTTATTTATGTGTTTTGGTTGTTTTAGTGGGTTTAAACAATATAAAATATATGTGTTTTAGACACATATCAAATCCCCACTAAACTATTGCTAGTCCCTAGCAATACTTATGAAGTTTAATAGATTTTAAAGAACTCTTTACCAAAAGCCATCACGGAGTAGCCAAATGTTTCAGTTCAAGTAAGAACCTTGATACTGCGATAACCAAATGATTTTAAGCAAATCATAAGGCGTAAGCGGTTTGATGTGTCTTTACGAAGCCGTACCCATACGGACTAGCCAACTCTTAGATAAATTATCGAATTATCTTTGGTGAGTGAATACCAATTATGGATTTTCCTTTGCCTTTACCACAAGCCATAACCTTGCGGGCTAGCCAACTCTTCACTTTTAGGATATGGTGAGTTGAGAACCATACAATTTTGGGCAAATTGCAAGCCATATAAGCGGATTTGAGAAATCTTTACCAAGAGCCGTTTGCTCTGGATTAGCCAATCCTTATGTGGGTTAGACATGGTGGGTGATTACCATTTGTTGTGTTTAGTACATAGTACTTCCATTAAAAAATTTAAAAATTTGGCCATTTGGGGAAAAGGGACTAATGGGGTACATTTATGATCAAATTATGAAATTTCCCCACACTTAAAATGAATATTGTCCTCAATATTCAAAGTACACTGTTATGCCGAAACTTAGAACGTAAAAAGATAACATTACTAGCTAAGTGTAGAAACACAACAATTATTCTCTTTTCAATATTTACAATTTTCAAAGTTTTTATATGTACAACGGTGGGTTATTACCCCACACTAGGGTGGTAGAAAGGAAAAAATGTAAATATGGGTGAAAACCCATATTGTATAGCTTGTTTTTGATAACAAGTCACTAGCTTGACTTGACCCCGAATTAAATTGGTTCATGGGAAGCGGGTGGGATTGCCACTCAAAGATTGGGTGAGAAATTGGAGTGGGATTGCCACTCACAGAATTATGAATATTCATCACTTAAGATGAGTTTAAGAATCTTAGAAAGAAACTTAGAAAGAGCGAGAAGAATATTTTTGATTTTTGATTTTATAAAAAGAAATGGAAAATATTTTTGTATTTTATATTGTTTTTAGGATGAAAATATGATATTACATATATATATTATACAAGGGATAGATATAAAACACAAGTACATTATACGCAGCACACCTCCCCGGCAGCGTCGCCAAAATTTGATCTGGTGCCTTTTTGAGGGGCGTCTAATCAAATGTAGTATAGTGTGTTTTCCAAAGTATTGCGAAGAGCGCAAACACAGGTCGTTCTTCCCAACGAGGTGTGTAAAGCTGTAATACAACGTGTGTGTCTTTGAAATAATATCGAATATCGAAAACAAACAAAAGGAAAAATAAGATGTGTACATGTAATATGAACAAGTATAAACAAGCACCACTAAGGAGCTATTAAGAAGCTGTTGGTAATGGTGTAAGTTCACTAATTACTCAGTAAACTGTTATGAGTGGGCAAACAACAGGCTCCTATAGACTTCTCAAATAAACTTATGAGAGCTCAACGATCACTGAAACAGTGAGTATGATAAAGATCACAAGCTCAAGGTTCAATGAGGAACTTTTCCTAAGCTAACGAGAATCACTCAACCTCCATTTGTTTGCTTGGTGGAAGGAGTTCGATGGGAATAAAGTAAGGGTGAAAAAGCCATCTAATTTTAGCTACAAACCGAAAACAAACATACACATAATAAAGAAATAAGTACTTGTTGAGAATCCAAAAATCTTGAATCGGCGAGAATCAAATGCAATTGATGAGAATCCAATACAAATCGTGGAATCAAAATAAATCATCGAGGCGAAAAGTTGACTAAACCAATTTAAAATTTAAACTCTTGATTAAATAACTTAATATAAACTATAAGAACATAAAATTAACAAAGATAAACAACATTTAAACAAGTATGCAAGATTCTAGGATCTAACAACCTCACAGTGCTCATAATGAGATTGCCAAGTGTCAAATTGACTTTCTACCATGCTACACCCTTTGGTTAGTATTTCACTGAGTCAAATATGTTCCAAATAGTGGGAATCAAACAAGAACAACACCATTCACAACCATTCTCACAGTTTCATTATTAAATCCAAACAACCCTTTAATGGACCAAAATTGAAGTTTTCACAACAAATGGCGCATAAGCTTATCATATTCAATCGGAGGAACCAAAGTGTCAAAATGGACCTTTTTCAGCATAAACAAGATGTCAAACAAGTCTAAGCCTATGAACATCAAAGATTTGCATATTAACAGTCAAGTGCAACATCAAACCACAATCAAATCCAAAACATAACAACCTAAGATTAAGCTATAAAATCATTAACAAACAACAAAGAAGCACAGAACATAAAAATTAAAGCATATAAAACATTGAAACAGTAAAATGCAAAAATGGTAAAAAATGAGCTTACAAGTGAATCCAAGTTGAAACTGAGAATCATGGTCACAGAACACATCCTAAGGCTTTCCACAAAGCTTCTAAACCAGAGGCAATCCACAATTAACCTTGCTCCATTCAGTTTCACCAAGATCACTTCATTATTTTTGGTTTTTTCATTGTTTTTCTGAATTTAAAAACTAAACTTGTTTTAAGGTCTCTAAAAGCTTGAAAGCTTTTGTCAGGAGCTTATGTGAGCTAATTGAGTCCATAAAACAACTACATAACAAGAATTTAAAATATTGAAATTTAAATGAATTTAAGCAAAACATGAAATTTAAAAGTGACTTGAAATTAAGCGAAAATAAAGTTTCATTACACTAATTTAAGAAAGACTACAACATTAAAGCAGTAAATGACAAGTAATTTAAAGAAAGCATTTAAAATTACACTCTGAAACCATTGGCTATTCCAAGGTTATTTAACTACTTGACCTAGGCTAATCCAAAGGTCTTTACACTACATGACTAAGGCTAGATTAGCAAGTAACTTCTTCTCTTGCCTCTCCTCGATATTTATAGTCATTTGAGTTCCCACCATCTTCCTAGTAAAATCCCACTTTAATTTTGACCATTGATTGGCGAGAGATGATCCTAGCCTTTGAATTCACTTTTGGCGCCAAAAGTAATACTAGTAGATTGAGGCGATTCGCAACAATTAATGTTTCTTGTTCACATGTAGAGGTGGAGGGGACATGTTTGGATAGGTTTATGGGTCAAGTGGTGGAGTTGATAGCAAAAGCAAGGTATGTGATGGTATAGGGGAAGGTAAAGTTGTGGGCTGGTATAGGTGTGCAGGGAAAGGTGGTGAGAGTGGGTAAGCAAGTGGAGGTGGAATACCGGGGAGGTGGAAGGGTGGTATGGTTTGGTGGGGTATGTGAGGGAGAGGAAAAGCAGGAAGTTTGGTTTGGTGGTATTGACGGATATTATTTAAGAACCGGATATTATTTAGTGGAAGTGTCTGCTGAAACGTTAGTCTTCGGCGAAACCATCAACGCATTTTACTTAGGCGAAACTATTGATTCATTGAGAATTAAAATAGGCTTGGCGAAACCATCGATATATCGAGAATCGAGCTGTTTCACTCTTTTTGTACCGGTTCACATAAAACACATTTTCATGATATTTGTAACATTTATAAGGTTATTTATGTGTTTTGGTTGTTTTAGTGGGTTTAAACAATATAAAATATATGTGTTTAGACACATATCAAATCCCCACACTAAACTATTGCTAGTCCTAGCAATATTTATGAAGTTTTAATAGATTTTAAAGAACTCTTTACCAAAAGCCATCATACGGAGTAGCCAAATGTTTCGAGTTCAAGTAAGAACCTTGATACATCGATAACCAAATGATTTTAAGCAAATCATAAGGCGTAAACGGATTTGATGTGTCTTTACCGAAGCCGTACCATACGGACTAGCCAACTCTTAGATAAATTATCGAATTATCTTTGGTGAGTGAATACCAATTATGGATTTTCCAACGCCTTTACCACAAGCCATAACCTTGCGGGCTAGCCAACTCTTCACTTTTTAGGATATGGTGAGTTGAGAACTATACAATTTTGGGCAAATTGCAAGCCATATAAGCGGTTTGAGAAATCTTTACCAAGAGCCGTTTGCTCTGGATTAGCCAATCCTTATGTGGGTTAGACATGGTGGATGATTACCATTTGTTGTGTTTAGTACATAGTACTTCCATTAAAAAATTTTAAAAATTTGGCCATTTGGGGAAAAGGGACTAACGGTACATTTATGATCAAATTCGCGAATTTCCCCCACACTTAGAAATGAATATTGTCCTCAATATTCAAAGTAGGTGTTATGCGAAACTTAGAACGTAAAAGATAACATTACTAGCTAAGTGTAGAAACACAACAATTATTCTCTTTTCAATATTTACAATTTTCAAAGTTTTTATATGTACAACGGTGGGTTATTACCCCACACTAGGGTGGTAGAAAGGGAAAAGGCGAAATATGGGTGAAAACCCATATTGTATAGCTTGTTTTGATAACCAAGTCACTAGCTTGACTTGACCCGAATTAAATTGGTTCATGGGGAAGGCGGGTGGGATTGCCACTCAAAGATTGGGTGAGAAATTGGAGTGGGATTGCCACTCACGGAATTATGAATATTCATCACTTAAGATGAGTTTAAGAATCTTAGAAAGAAACTTAGAAAGAGCGAGAAGAATATTTTGATTTTTGATTTTATAAAAGAAATGGAAAATATTTTGTATTTTATATTGTTTTAGGATGAAAATATGATATTACATATATATATTATACAAGGATAGATATAAAACACAAGTACATTATCTGACACACCTCCCGTGTCGCTAAAATTTGATCTGGTGCCTTTTGAGGCGTCTAATCAAATGTAGTATAGTGTGTTTTCAAAGTATTGCGGAAGAAGCGCAAACACTGGGTCGTTATTCCCAACGAGGTGTGTAAAGCGTAATACAACGATTGTGTGTCTTTGAAATAATATCGAATATACGAAAACAAACAAAAGGAAAAATAAGATGTGTACATGTAATATGAACAAGTATAAACAAGCACCACTAAGGAGCTATTAAGAAGTCATTGGTAATGGTGTAAGTTTACTAATTACTCGATGGCTGTTATGAGTGGGCAAACAACGAGGCTCTATAGACTTCTCAAATAAACTTATGAGAGCTCAGCGATCCTTTGAAGCAGTGAGTATGATAAAGATCACAAGCTCAAGGTTCAATGAGGAACTTTTCCTAAGCTAACGAGAATCACTCAACCTCCATTGTTTGCTTGATGGAAGGAGTTCAGTGGGAATAAAGTAAGGGGTGAAAAAGCCATCTAATTTTAGCTACAAACTGAAAAACAAACATACACATAATAAAGAAATAAGTACTTCAGCAGAATCCAAAAATACTGAATCGGCAGAATCAAATGCAATTCAGCAGAATCCAATACAAATCAGCGGAATCAAAATAAATCATCAGAACTGAAAAGTTGACTAAACCGAATTTAAAATTTAAACTACTGATTAAATAACTTAATATAAACTATAAGAACATAAAATTAACAAAGATAAACAACATTTAAACAAGTATGCAAGATTCTAGGATCTAACAACCTCACAGTGCTCATAATGAGATTGCAGTGTCAAATTGACTTTCTACCATGCTACACCCTTTGGTTAGTATTTCTTGAGTCAAATATGTTCCAAATAGTGGGAATCAAACAAGAACAACACCATTCACAACCATTCTCACGGTTTCATTATTAAATCCAAACAACCCTTTAATGGACCAAAATTGAAGTTTTCACAACAAATGACGCATAAGCTTATCATATTCAATCCGGAGGAACCAAAGTGTCAAAATGGACCTTTTCGGCATAAACAAGATGTCAAACAAGTCTAAGCCTATGAACATCAAAGATTTGCATATTAACAGTCAAGTGCAACATCAAACCACAATCAAATCAAAACATAACAACCTAAGATTAAGCTATAAAATCATTAACAAACAACAAAGAAGCCCGAACATAAAAATTAAAGCATATAAAACATTGAAGCATAAAATGCAAAAATGGTAAAAATGAGCTTACAAGTGAATCCAAGTTGGCGAGAATCATGGTCACGAACACATCCTAAGGCTTTCCACAAAGCTTCTAAACGGAGGCAATCCACAATTAACCTTGCTCCATTCGGTTTCACCAAGATCACTTCATTATTTTGGTTTTTCATTGTTTTTCGAATTTAAAACTAAACTTGTTTTAAGGTCTCTAAAAGCTTGAAAGCTTTTGTCGGGAGCTTATGTGAGCTAATTGAGTCCATAAAACAACTACATAACAAGAATTTAAAATGGTGAAATTTAAATGAATTTAAGCAAAACATGAAATTTAAAAGTGACTTGAAATTAAACTGAAAATAAAGTTTCATTACACTAATTTAAGAAAGACTACAACATTAAAACTGTAAATGACAAGTAATTTAAAGAAAGCATTTAAAATTACACTACGAAACCATTGGCTATTCCAAGGTTATTTAACTACTTGACCTAGGCTAATCCAAAAGGTCTTTACACTACATGACTAAGGCTAGATTAGCCGAAGTAACTTCTTCTCTTGCCTCTCCTCTGATATTTATAGTCATTTGAGTTCCCACCATCTTCCTAGTAAAATCCCACTTTAATTTTTGACCATTGATTGAGCGAGATGATCCTAGCCTTTGAATTCACTTTTGGCGCCAAAAGTAATACTAGTAGATTGAGCGGTTACGCAACAATTAATGCTTCTTGTTCACATGTAGAGGTGGAGGGACATGTTTGGATAGGTTTATGGGTCAAGTGGTGGAGTTGATAGCAAAAGCAAGGTATGTAATGGTATAGGGGAAGGTAAAGTTGTGGTGGTATGGGTGTGCGGGAAAAGGTGGTGAGGTGGGTAAGCAAGTGGAGGTGGAATACCGAGGGAGGTGGAAGGGTGGTATGGTTTGGTGGGGTATGTGAGGAGAGGGAAAGCAGGAAGTTTGGTTTGGTGGTATGACGGATATTATTTAGTGGAAATGTCTGTGAAACGTTAGTCTTGACGAAACCATCAACGCATTTTACTTAGGCGAAACTATTGATTGATGAATTAAAATAGACTTGGCGAAACCATCGATATTATCGTGAGAATCGAGCTGTTTCACTCTTTTTGTACCTCGTTCACATAAAACACATTTTCATGATATTTGTAACATTTATAAGGTTATTTATGTGTTTTTGGTTGTTTTAGTGGGTTTAAACAATATAAAATATATGTGTTTTTAGACACATATCAGAGCTCAAGCCTAGATGGTTAAAGCTTGACGAGCTATCGAGCCGAGTTTGAGCCTAGTTTTTTTTCCGAGCCGAGTTCGAGCCTTGTCAAGCTCGGGCTTGGCTCGGCTCGGTTACACCCCTATTAGCGGGCATGCGCCTTCTCTTAGTTTCTGAGAAATTGCTGATGCACCGAGCGAACACATCCACCTTTCGGGGGTGCCAGGGAAGAGACATATCTTCCTCCTCACAGTGCGATATCTTCTCTTGGACTTCCGGTGTCGGTTTATTTGTCCTCGTTGTCAGGAATCACCGAGAACGAGCTTCCCTTTGTCGGGCGCTTGCCCGTCGTTCGAGGAATCACAAGAGGATGAGTTTTCCCTCTTTCAGTGCTTGCGCCGACTGTCCTCAGAATCTGAGTTTGAAGAGCTTCCACTTGGGGAGTGCCGTCGACCTGGTCTGTCATGGACCTTGCGGCTACCAAGCCTAGCGTGGACGTTGGTACGCCGTCCATGTAAAACCCTAAAAATCTCGAACATGTTAAGTGACCATTTTGCCCTCAAGCTACATCATTATGAATGTCGTAAAACATGTCAAGCTCGTTAAATACGTTTTACGTTTAACTTATAAATGACCTAATGGTACAAGATAATAAAATCAATTTCCACCTTATGTCTCATAATATTTATCACACATGATATAAGTTAAATGGACAAATGATATGTACAAGATACAATTAGACCTTTAAACTAAATTAAATACAAATGTATTTTGTAATTATGGGAAATGAATTAGTAATGAATGAGTCAAGGATACCATCCCCTTATTTTCGTCAAATTCAAAACGCCACAATCCCTAAAATCACGTTCCACTGATTTTCCCTTTTAATCTTCCAATAACCACCAATTATCAAGTTCAATAATAAAAAAATAATAATAAAACCATAATCCCCTCACCCTAAAAGTGATGGCAAATATTTTTATCACCCATTCCATTCGGATTCAAGCAAGAAGGGAGGAAGTTGTGATCATGTGTTGGTGATACGAGGTGCTGTGATCGTGCTTGGCTCATAAACTAAGCTTGGGCGTGGGTTTATTGTAGCTGTCATGGGTTATTCTTGGTTCGAGGGGTTCGAGGTCGTGGAGTTCTGATTCGAAAGGAAGTTGCTGTAGACATGAGTTTCGATTGGGGTTGTTTCTGTCGTGGGTTCTAGTTGTGTTTCTGCTGTGATCGTGGGTCTCAAAACCCTTGGTTCCTTCGTTTCTCGTTTCATCTCGTTCAGGCTGCAAAGGGCATTTTATCATCTCCCTTATTACTCCTCTCTTCTTGTATGTTGCATGTCGTGTGAAAGGATTTCTCTATCAAGTGCATGTTCACGTTAAAACCACATGGAATGATAAATAGAATCACCTAAAAATCATGTATTAGATCATGTATGTATATCGATTGAAATGGCCACTTATCTTGGCACATAAATCTGATTTGTAACCCCACTGATCTTGCATGTTACTCGTTTAAAACCATCACATGAATTGACATATGTTATCACATAAAATATCTAATGAGATACCCTATATTCTATAACTGGTGGACCTCTTTCTTGAATGCATGCTTCACATAAATAATAAGATTTCAACACATGATATGGCTGCTTGAAATCATGCGTATACACGTAAATTTATCAAGTAAAATGGACACATGATTCGACCCTTTGAAACCATGTTAATCTGAATCTGTCTCGACTTATATATGGATCGACTATATGCATGTTTCTTATATGATATCAAGATTTAATGAGTAAAACAAGTAAACTTGCTATACTTACAGTTTTAACCCTAAACTTGTACAACTTGTCATAATTGACCCTTAAACTATGAAAATACTTATTTTCATCATTTTCACCAAAGTTAACATTAATTAGATTATAAATGACTAAACCTGTTGAATATGGAAACATGCTAATAATGGAAACCTGCCTAAAATAGAAAGTTGCCTAAAATGAAAAGTTACTTAAAATGGCTAAGCTACTTAAAGTGGAAACTTACTAAATAAGGAAAGTTACTATATTTTGAAACTTACTACAAATGGAAAGACTCTCGTAAAACCTAAAGGACTTAATCTAAAATAAAATATATAAACCCCGCCTGATAAACGTATGTCCTCTCACTTCTGTAGATCCCTCGAGGAAGGAGTGATCTTTCGTTGTCTCTTATTCCATCTGTGCACATTTGCTTGCTGTGTATTAAGGTACAAATATTCTATCCCTTTTCAGTAGGGATTTCTCATGATTCGTTACATCTTTCAATATTGGTTTTAAACTGTTATCCTTTGCTCTGAGCCTTCTTACTAAGGCTTCCCTATAACTCTGCTATGCTCCCTTTGTTTGAATCTCCTATGTGAACTGTTTAATGTGAACCACTGATATGAACCTTCTGATTATGAACCTTTGATATGCACCTTCTGATTATGAACCTTTGATATGCACCTTTGATTATGAACCTACGATATGGACTTTGATATGAACCTTTGACTTTTGAACCTTTGATATGAATCCTTATGATATGACCTTGTTTTGACCTGTCAGTTTGAGACCCGAGCTATCATTAGGCATGGAGGTTCCATGTCCGTGTCATTGATGCACCAATGGCATGACTCTAGTGTGTATGAGTAATGTTACACACCGTCCCTTCATTATCGATTATGAGCTCGATATATATTGTATGGCCACTATTTGTCTGCGGGCGTATGGATGCATCCTAGATTTGTTACATTATCGATATATTATGATTTATGCGGTGAATGATGTCGTGTGCATCTGCGTCTTCACAATCTGGGGGTGATCACTCCATCTACATTATATATGCTATGGTTACTATTGGTAACTACAATTACTATGGATATATGATTTGATTTGATTTGTTTTGTTGGCTCGTGGTGGATAATGACCCCTTTTCCTATGTTTCATTTACCTACTTTGTTCCTTTGATATACGGATTTATTGGTGACTTCCCTTTGTTCTCGATTCGGTTTATTATTATTGTATCGTTATATCATTCCTTTGGGCTTTTAAGCTCGGCCACATTTCTTTTCTGCGGCGGTACATAAGCTAGGAGCTGGGATTGTTTGGGTTGAGAGATGAGTGATATAGAGACCATGCCTAGTCATCTTAGACTTGATTTATTATGTTACGATATTATTAGACTTGGTTACCATATTTTTATTTTGGAGTTTTCTTTCTTTGAAATTATGTATTGTTAAGTCATGTTGACTTGATTTTCTTCTGTTTATTTAATTAAGACTTCCGCTGTTTGATTATGTCCATTGTGAATGCTTTGATACAACACCATATTGTGATACTTCTACCCTTATCGGGTTGGGGTGTTATAGTCCATCTTCTTCGTGCTCTTCCAGATGCTGCAGTTCAGCTGCTTCATCGTTCTCCACTCTCCTCCCAATCCTGGTAAACACTGGGGGCCGGTGGCTATCCTTTCCACGCCTATCCCTCAGATGACGTGATGGGGAAGTCTCATACTCTACGTCAAAGTTGATTCGGGCTTTCAGGCTCTGGCTCGACCTCTTTTTTGCCTCCTTTTCCATGAGGGCAGCCAAGGTTTCGTAGTTTTGAGATACAAAGTCACTTGGTGCTAGTTCAGGCGTGACTCCTTCTAGCGCGAGAGTGTCTGTTTCCACCTCTGGACCTCTATTTTGGAGAGGCATGCCTGGCGTTTTTGTGAGGTCCGTTTCTGGCACCGTTTGGAGGGGAGTGGTAAGAAGAGTGTTGGTGGTTGTCGTAGTGGCATGGGTTGTCCCCGTGCATGGTTCTACTATCGGGAAGACCAGATCTGACCGTTGATTTTAGTCACCTTGGTTGTCCGTGACACCTTGGAGGCTGATCCGCTTTGCTGCTTCTTCCCTTGTAGATCGCTATGCGATCGCTGGTTTAGGTTTCCTTGCTTAGTCATTCTAGTTCTTAGATCTTAGTGCTTGGTCCCACGGATGGCGCCACTTGTTGATACAAAAGTTGGGCGTTCCTAGTTTAGACTCCGGTTCTCGTATCAATTCGATCTTGATGCTTGAGACATGCGCACTAAGTAAACAGAAAACACCGTTAGGCTTATCGTGGGATTGTTTCCCACGATTATCCTTCGGCGTAAGAGTAAGTAATTGGTTTTAGGGTTTAGTGGAGAGTTAGGGTTTTAGATTGTACCTTTAATGAGGGTTGGGATGCCCTTTATATACACACGAAACCCTTATTGGTTTCGTGTTCCCCAAACTTCAGCGTATCCCGTCTAAATCGGTTATTGAACACTTATCTCCCAAGATCAGAGATATCCGATATCATAAGCCATAAATAACTTTTGGTTGGGCCTTCGTGAGCCCAAACCATTATCGGGTTAGCCGAGTCGTACTGGGCTCGCTAGTATCAGTCATTGGTCGGGTTCGTGACCTGAATGCAGACTATACGTCATCAGATAGGTTGTACCTTCTTTGGTTTCTTCGAAAGGAGATCTTCAATGGATGTTGTGGGGTCCTTCGTTGCCTCAGAAAGGAAGGGGAATTCAGCAGTAGACAAGGCATTTCTAGCTTCATCATACTCCTTTTCAGCTGTAGGCCGGTAATAGGGCATATCATAAAGCACCACCAGTTTTCCTGTAGCCGCTACCTCCTCCAGGGTGGTACATTTGCCATAAAAAATGGCCGCATTGACTAACCTTCCCACCACCTCACCAAATTTATCACTGTGGTAGAGCTCCATAGCTATGTAAGGAATAACTTTGGAAACCAAATCAACCCTGTCCTTCTTGAGCATCCTACAACGAAGATCAAGCCCATCCACTTCCTCTCTCAGCTTAATATCCTGCTCCACAAGCATAGTCCTCTCAACTTCATAACCTGCACATTTAGAAGTTAACGCACTAATTTTTTCTTTGTAGCTGATGACTTTGGTTCCTACAAGTTTTAGCCTGGTACACTCAGTACGGCTCTCGGTAATTTGCTCCTCAAACTTCTTGACATCTGCTCGGAGATCATGAACTAAGGGATCCTTCTCAAAATCCTCCATTTCTCCCTCACACTTGGCCTAAAGATCTGCATATTGCTGATCTCGCGCCTTCTCCCTAGCAAGCATTACATCCATCTCTTCCCTTGCAGACTTTACAGCACGCAGGAGTTCTCTAGTCCTAGTTTTAAGCACAGCCTACGTTGTGTAAATTTTGTCATGCAGGTCACAAAGCCTCTCCAGGGACATATTATCCAACACCCTTTCCAACCAGGCGGGGTCACACACTCCATCAGCAAGTGACAAGCCAAGGGGGTCGGAAGCTCCTTCGTGTCACGAGGACCTGTGGAAGTCATATGATTATCCGACTAAGGAATTATAACAAATTTTTGATACAGGAATTTAAACTTAACATGAATTTCCTCATCACTGAGCCCTTCTATAGCTGGAAAAACCACTGCTTTTCCCTGGGCACTCTTCTGACGAGTGGTACGAGATGGAGGAGTAGGCAATATTAACTTCCTCTTATAGGCGGACTTTGAAGCCTTGGCGCTTGTACCTTTCCTGCTCCGAACTCTATCAGCTATGCCAGAGGACCCTACGATCACAAGCTGGTCCTCGGAGGGAGGATCATCAGAATCATCAACATTCTCCACAAGTTGGGTCTCTTCCTCAGGTTCCTTCCCTTTCGAAGGTTGTGCAGACGAGATAGGCTCAATCCTCTGAGTATCAATGTAGTTGTTGTTAACCAATACATATGGGGAACCAACACCATAGCTAACCTCCTTGGTCTCTTTGGGAATGAAGCTTACCTCCTTGGCACCTCCAGCCACAACGAAGTTGCGAAAAGCCATTCCTGCAACAAGAAAGGAAAAAGAAAAATATCAGCAGATAAGTTCCTAAATTTTAATTTAATTGGAAAAATACATACTTTCTCCACAATAAACAATTTCAGGATGCAGTGGGGAGCCCTCCTCACTGTATAGGGCAGCGGATCATTGAATCGCTTCTCATCAAACTGAAACTTTGGGTCCAACAAAGCAGGGTAGTGGGGAGGTACAATGGTATTCTGTTTATAGAAGAATTTGTGTTTCCAGTTCCTGATAATGATAAAAGGCCTCTCGATTAAATGAGGCACATCATGCTCACCTCTCTTGGCTAGGGTTAACCAATCTCTACCAGGGTATATGTTCAAGAAGCCTCTAAGTACAGTTAATGATGCTTCATACCCATATGCTTTGCACATTACAATGTATGTGGTAAGCTTGGCTAAGCCAAAGGGGTTGAACCTAGATATGTTTACTTCGTAATACTTAGATTGGAGGTGGTAAAAGAATGAGTGTACAGACCAACGTATCCCTTAGGTGCATCATATATATCCTGACGTTTACTAGGTAGCATTACCTTAAACTCTTTTGGGATTGGATATTCTGTGAGGAAGGCTTGAAGCTCTTCCTTTGACAAAGTGCAAGTTTGTTGTCTTATCGTAAACTTTGCATTGGCATCCATCACAGATATATGCAACACAAAAAAATAAAATTTAATAGTGGAGATTGAATACGTTACCTCTTGGTCGGATAATTGATCGGAAGCACAAGACTGCGTGTGTGAAATTTTGGGCGAGTGGTAAAAGTGATTTAGGGTTCACCGTATCACACTTTATATACCCCATTTAACTTTAAATCTTGGTCATACGCGTGTCACTAGAATCACCTAACACCCAGATTTCAAACTTGATTCAAAATTTGAAAAGACGTTTATATTTACCGAGAAAAGGGTGGTTTGGCTAAGTGTCCTTGCATTAAATGTGCACTAAGTACACATTCAACTTACACCTTATGTCCAGATTTGTGGCAAAGGGGGTTTCGTGTATATATTTTTGAGTCGTAAGCAATATATCCTCGTTCGTACATATCACTTTCGACTGGGGGGCTTGATGATGTACCCTCCGATCAGGTCGAAGGACTCCCCTTCGGCCTCAGTCGAATCTTCATGACGAAGGACTAAGTCAATCTACCTAAGTCATCGATGGCGTAAAACCATTCATCATTGACATGGTTACCAGTTGGGAAGTCGCCAATCGAAGGCCTAAGCCCTTCGGGGTCTGGCATTGGAAACACTAAGACAAAGAAGGACTTGACTTGGTCCAACCCATGTTCCCTCTTTCTCCTTAGCTTTCCCGCCAAGACATAGAGAGTGGGGATGAAGCCCTAGCGGTTACCATAAATCATGGGACGCCCCTATGATCT
The DNA here is from genome assembly GCA_022545495.1 of Chrysanthemum lavandulifolium. Lineage (NCBI taxonomy): Eukaryota > Viridiplantae > Streptophyta > Magnoliopsida > Asterales > Asteraceae > Chrysanthemum > Chrysanthemum lavandulifolium. The sequence goes on from CM040240.1 coordinate 155,854,795, forward strand.
TCAAAACATGTGCAAACACTCTTCAAGCTTATTTTTCTACCTATAAATAGGTTGGACGAGTCATTACTGATGGTATGTTCATTCAACACAACATTTCATACTCGTAACATTACCTACATTACTTAACACATACTTACTCGCACGCCGGAGGCGGATCGCAGGGTCCAACCCCTGCGCAACCACTTAACAAAGTGTCTCCTATTTCTTATTGCAGATTGGCTACAAGTTTGGCGCAAGCACAAGACCCTCATACCCTTCGATCACCATCGCAAGGCCTGGTCATACGATTTATTGTACAATCAATGACGAAGGACTAAGTCAGTCTTCCTAAGTCATCGTTGGCATAAAACCATTCATTATTGATATGGTTACCAGTTGGGAAGTCGCCAATCGAAGGCCTAAGCCCTTCGGGGTAGGACCTTGAAAACACTAAGACGAATAAGACCTTCACTTGGTCCAACCCATGTTCCACTTTCTCCTTAGCTTTCCCACCAAGACAGAGAGAGTGGGGATTAAGCCCTAGCGGTTACCATAAATCATGGGACGCCCCATGATCTCCGAAACATGTGCAAACACTCTCGAAGCCTATTTTTCTACCTATAAATAGATTGGACGAGTCATTACTAATGGTATGTTCATTCAACACCACATTTCACATTTTTAACTTACCTAGATTACATAACACAGACTTACTCGCACGTCGGAGGTGGTTCGTAGGGTCCAACCTCTGCGCAATCACTTAACGAATTGTTTTCTATTTCTTATTGTAGATTGGCTACAATTTTGGCGCAAGCACAACACCCTCATACCCTTCGATCACCATCGCAAGGCATGGTCGTACGATTTCTTGTACAATTTTATCCCAACAACAAAAGAGTGGATGGGTAAGTATACGGTAATACCTTTGTTAGGAATTGGAAATTCCATAGTGAAGTGTCGGTCACCCCAAATATAATCTAGCATAAGTTAGCTCGTAGACATGTCGGTATTTATGTTATTTTGTAGTTAATTAGTTAGTTAGTAGCGTAGATTAGTTTAGTGTAACACCGTGGAGGAAGGACGGGTCTTTACCCATTGTATGCCTGATCCACAGCTCGACAGAAAGGCGTTTAGTTTGTAACTATAAATACCCTTCCCACTAAGGGAAGGGTGGTGCTTCTTCATTAATCTAACCTTTTTATTTGATTATTTCTCTCTCTAGAACACCCTCTACTCTCTTCATCTCTCTAACTATGGCTTTCTTGTATAATCATAATCCTAGACCACCTGAATCATCTAAACAACATAAAATATACGATCCTACAAATGGTATCAGAGCCTAGGTTGTGTTGTTCTTTGATGATTCGTATGGTTATTAAAGCGGTTTGTGTATGCGAGTTGTTCAGTTTTGGTTGTGGTTTGATGTGATTGCATGTTGAATCTGTTTGATGTGTTTCGGTGTTTGTTTAACATGATTATTTGTTGATGATGGTGTTGCATATGGTTTTCGTGATTAAGCAGTGTCTTGTGATGTTTAACTGCCTTTTTGCTAACCGTTTTTTTTAATCCATTCTAAACTACTTATGCTGAGTTTATGTTGAATGGTAAAATTATTGTGTTTTAAATGGTTTCTTAGCAAATCTGATTCTGTCAGAAAACATGTTCTTCTATGCGAGTTGAAATCTATTTTTATGATGCGAGTTGTCATAATCTATTTTTATGATACGAGTTGTCAAAATTTGTCGAGTTCAATGTACTTGATGCGGGTTGACTTTGGTCAGCTGTGGCTTGTCATGAAAAATTGAAAGCGACTTGTCCTTATTTTCTGAAAGCGATTTGTGTCAAAATGATTTTGAGCGTTTTGTCTTAAAATGGCAAGTGATTTTTCATGTTCAAAAACTGGTATGCGAGTTGTATTTAAGATGGTTGAAAGCGATTTGAGAAAATGAAGGATGAAGTGTTTTGATTCTAAACTTGACTCTTTAAGGTGCGATTTGGACTGAAAAGATCACATACCAATCGACAAAGGCATTCTTAACAAATACAAGAACAATAACAGATTTATCATGACCCATGAATCAAAATCAACATCCGCTAATGATTAACTAACATCAACAGATTAACCAACATCAAATCACATTCAAACATATACATCTCACAGTATTCAACATCATTCAACAATATCAAACATCAAAAACATCAACCAAGTTTATGTTTCATCCACATCTATCAAGATCTCAATGTCACAAACAAATCATCAACAGTCCACAAATATTATTCTAAAGCATGTCTCATCCTTAATCTATATTGCAAACAACTCAGCTTACTACTATTCTACTCGATTGTTCATACAACTCAAAAGAAAACGAAAGGACAAATTACATGCAAAATCTCAGATTCTTCCTTTCCTGGGTTAAACGATTTTTATGACCTTTACAGATCCTCACCACCACAAAAGATAGTCATCATTGATCTCAATGTTTTGATAATATCCGAAGCAAAATAAGAATAAGATAATAACAATAATGTTATTTATGTTTCTTGGTTCGTTTTTTTTAACACTTGTACTATTCGAAAACCATGATTGATCTCAGTACTCCCTTGTTTATGTCACACCAAACTCTTGGTTAACATCAAAGTACCAAGGCGATTCTCTTCACTGATCAATTTATTAAAGATGTCTTAGCTTCAGTGATTACTATTCGAACAAGATATAGAGAAATATGTGATGATGTAAGATTTGTTGTTTGATGTAGGTGGAGGTGATACTTTGGTTTATACATTTTCACATTTTTATGAGAATTGATATGTTAGTTTATGTCACGGCTTGAATATGATGATTGAACGAAAGTGAACACAATGACTACGGGGTTGTTTGTTCGGTATTTCTTATTTGGATTTGAAGTGAGGTTTTTCGGGCACGTTTACTTATTTCGTCTTCTTTCTTTCTACCCTTCATGAAGATGACTTGTTTGGGCATTTATTGAGTGTGATAAAGACTTGGCTATTTAGTTACTTTTGTGATTCTTTCTCGCTTAACCCACAACGTAACTATCACTTGGTGTCTCACGCGATTGAGGATATGTCAAGAGGTTTTGTACATTGGGTACACCGTTTCTTTTTCACAAGGATTAGTACAAGTTTAAGTAACAAATCGGGGAATTTTACTTCATGATCAAGTTTGGCATATCGGGTTTACTTCTCCATGTAGTCTTTGCAATAGCCGCGAGAAATCGTGAATGATATGTTTACCAAAGTGTTTAATGGATGAGATGTGATCGGCAATTCTCATAGATATTCGATGCCCTTTGAATGTCAATGATACTTCACGGTCTAAGCAAAATCTTTCAAGAATCTTGACGTCAATCATGACTTTTCAAGATGTTTGCTTATGACAAGAACTTTTCGTGCAAATGGTTGTACACGTTATGATGCTTAGAAAGTTTGAAACCATCATGGGGAGAAAGCGTGTACTTTGATGTCTTACGGTCAACCTCGGGAAGTAGTGTATACTACTTGACTTAGTATGGTTTGTGAAGTTGTCTACATATGGGTAAAGAATTGTTGATGATATTGTTGATGTTGGAGAATGAACCGTTGATGAACATTGCATGTTCCCCTAAAGCAGATATTCACCGAAACCAAAGTTGTCATAACACATTCAAGGCGACATTGTTTACGGTTTTGTCTTGATTTTGTAAAATCCGTGAAAGAATCTATTTCTCGGTTTAAATCATAGACTTGTAAAATCCGTGACAATGGAAACATCACGGTAATAGTAAAGTGCATTTCGGATCTATCTTACGGTTTATTCTTGGTTTTGTAAAATCCATGAAAGAAACTATTTCTCGGTTTAAACCATAGAATTGTAAAATCCGTGATGATGGAACCATCACGGAGAAAGGAAAGTGTATTTGGGATCTTATCGATGTTGGTGCTACGGTTTCTATTTGAAGAAGGATAAAAGGTGTACTTCATGAATTGGGTGTTTGTTTGGATATTCCTCATGGCGGTTTGGTTATTACTTGGTTTACGGGGTTATGTGCTTTTAACCATGGTCGGGATGAAAACCATTATCATAGTTCACTTAAAACGTCAAAGGAGGCTAGATTTGAGCTTTTAACCAGAAGATGTGACAACGGCGTTAATTCACTATTATTTATTTGAGGTTGAAGTGAAATATCACGGGCAAGTGTACTTAGTATCATGAAGGTATCGGGGATGGTTGGATGAAGATTCTTCAAGATCCTTGTTCGAGCTTATTATCAAAAACGAAGACTTGGAAATCTAGTTATTGTTGGGTGACTTTTCCTTTTCTTTTACCACTTGGGGAATTGGGCTCTTACCACCACAAAATAACTATCACTTTAAGGAGTTACGTTGTAGTGCTCGATGTCACATTCAATTGTGGATTTTCAAGAGGTGATGTCGTCTTATACTTGATGGTTGGTTGGATGAAGAGTATAGAGTACTTAGAGATTCAATGGAGGATGAACTCTCGGCACCGCTCTTTGTTACATATGTGCAAGTTTAAGTCACGAGTTCGGGTTAGTTTACTTGAGGTCAAATTCATCATATTGGGTTTTCTCCATCATTTGTCACGACAAAGAGCCTCTTGAATGATAATGGGGTTGATTACAAGTTTGCCAAGAGAGATGAAAAGAGAGATTATGACGTTTGAACACAACAGTTCAAGCCTCGTACTCTAAAGAAAAGAAAAGTGTATGCGCTTGATGCGCTTTATCTTACGAAGAGAAATCTTCTCAATTATGACCATTCTCATCAACATGCTTCATGCTTTTTCCATGCGCTTTCGGTTATCAAGTGAACCGGACTACGATGATTGTTCTCTTATTCCACTTGCTCGATTATAATGGCGATGGCGACATCATTTGCTACCTTTGAGGGGAGAAGTGTGAATAGACTACATTTGGATGATTTTCACTTGTTTAATCAAGAATGGCATCTCCGTATGCAATTCTTGAGGGGAGAAAAGTATGATAATTCTACATGTTGAGTTATATCGAGAATAAATGGTCATCGGCTCCAAACTCATGTAAGAACCGAGCTTCTTCTTATCGGGTCATCTTTACATGGAGTTTCTTCTAAGAGCCGTTGGTTGACATCTTTCACGGAGATGATATGATTTTAATGACAAAGTGCTTCGATTCTTGGGTGATTTCCTTGATGAACATCTTTATGTTCTTGTTTGATTGGGAGGATTTTAGTTGATTGGGGGATTTGCTATATATAAGTTAATTGGAATGCATTTGGTGAGAAGAAGATGTTAACTTTCTATTCCCAATTGGACAATCTTGAAGAAGGTCGAGTCTCTGATCGGTTCTACATTTTACGCTACATGTTAGAAGACTAAAGGCGAGTTGCATTTAACGATCTAAAGACTTCTTCTTAATCCAAGCATTCATCATAAAGATTGTCGGTTTAGGGAGAGCACTAATTGGGGAGAGTGAAAAGTCGATTTAATCCCAATTAGACTTGCTCACATTCTTGACAAGTTGATTCTCACAAAGACTTCAAGTGTTCTTCTCAAAAGATTTCTAGTACATGGGCTTACAATGTGTTCTTGATTACGAAGTATCAAAACCGCAAGGGGAAGGAGACACACATCTAAAAGCAAGCGAGTAAACTTGATGAACTTAATACTTCTAAGTGATTGAAGATATCCGGGAAGACAAATGTCATTACCGAGAGAAACTCAAGGTTTGACTCATGGCGTTTAGTGTTCTTATTCCAACTATGTGGGGAAGAGATGGAAGAGTTAGTTTACGAAGATAAAGAGGTACACAAGTGTGTGATGATTTCGATGTTATCGCAATCATCGGGGAGATAATTGTGTACATTGGGGATGCTCATTGTTTCACTTGAGTGCTTAATCGGTGATTCGAGATATAATCACTTATTCGGAGTTGACATCCGAGAGATAGTCATCCGAAGAGATAATCGGTGATTTGGCTGCTTCTTCAATGTTATCGGTTATTCTCTCTTTGGGCATTGGGTACCGGGTTCTTGAGCTTCATACACTATCATCGGGAGAGAAAAGTATACATCGGGGTTATTCTTTGGCTATCGGACTTAATCTGCTACTTGATGGTATAAGTTTCTCTGTCTTGGGTATATGTGTATTCGGGTTCGTGAGCTCTAGTCTAAGAGGGCATTGCATCAATTCATCTACTTGGGGAAAGTGGTCTCTTGACAACTTTTGGTATGGATCGCTTGAGACTTGATGGAATGAAATTTGAGAAGAGTTATTTATGTGTGGGATGATACGTTCTTGTTCTTTTGGATGATATAACCTCGAGCGAAGAATCTCGATGATTATTCTTAAAGGAGCGACAAGATCGATGATAATGGTGTGCTTCTTGTGCACTGGCTAAGGCAAGCTTGAAATAGAGCTTTGAATCTGCTCAACTAAAGGATTTTCGGTTTGGGGAAGCGCCAAAGTCTCTCATTCTTAAAGGCTCATGTTCTATCTTCTATTCAAGAGCCTCGGAAGCTTTGGTGGTGGATGTTTAAGAGATGACGATTTCTATCTTCTCAACGAGGTCTTTGTTCGATATCCTTATCTCGGTACTCGTATCATCATCTTCTTAAACTATATCATCTACTCTATCTTTGTAAATATTTATCAAAAACAAAATACAAAAATATAAAACCAACAAAAGAAAATAGAAAATTATAAAACCAACAAAACCCATAAAAATCGGAAAATTTAAAAAGACCAAAAATATTGTTTTCTCAAGACATGTCTTACGGTATCGATAACATCTACGGTCTTAGAAATGTCATTCAATAATGGCACGGGACCATAGATGAAGTTCGGCGAGGAGGTGTAAATATTCTTTTCAAAACATGTCTCAAACTATGGCTTGCGATTACTTGACTGTAACCCGTGCTTAAACCATGGTTTGCTATTATTTGAGATAGCAACCCGCTCTTCAAAAGAAGGAAAGTCTTGCGCTAAACCAATTTTCAAATATTTCGTGCACTTATCCTAAAACAAAATGAGGAAAGTATGTCGAAGGCTCTTTGTTCCTACTCAAATATTTTCCTTCTAAAATTCTTGAGAAAAATATTTGTTTTAACAAAATGGTGGTAAATGAGTTGCTTGAAAATCAATCGAATCGAAGTTTTCATAAAATTGCAAAACTCAATCAATGACTTGAGCTTTTAAAACTTTTAGGAGAAAGAGTCATTGATTGAGGGAGAATGTTTTCAAATTTATATCATCTAACGAGCTTATCTAATTATCCTATATACTTAAATGTAAAATGATGTTAACCTATGTTGAAGGACTAGGTGCCTAGGATATGATTGTTAGGATTAGATGATTAGAGTTTGATAAACACATTATTCCCATGCTTTATATGATCGATTGATATGTTGAATTGACTTTTATTAGTCGATTGTTGTTTGGGTGATGTCGACCACCATATATATTGTATGTGTGTTCACTAACGTATCACGAGATATCATGGTATATAAGAATGTTCGATCCGGATCCCACAAATGAAGATGATTGGATGCGAAAGGAAAGGGTAACTATTTCTTGGGTCGACAAAAGAAGAAAGCGGAGCTTAATTGGATCTCCATGGATAGTTGGCACGATAGATGCAACTTAAGAGGTCTCATTGCATCGACAGATGGTTTTCTTTCATCCTTTCGGCAACAACAACAACAACAAAAGCTTCTCAACCACCTAACGTATCTTTGTGCGGGACAAGTAGTGAATGATACCATTTTTAAACAATTTTGAAAATATTGTTTTGAAAATGGAAAAATATTGTTTTGAAAATAAATTGGACTTAATTTTGAAAATCACGGACTTCATTTTATCAAAACTTAAGTCACTCAATCATCGACTACGGTCATCGATTGAGGGAGAGTGATTTAAAATAAAATATTTTCAAACGATATTTCTTCATAAAAGTCCGTTTGTACAATAATAAGTGGTGATCTAAAGATTTAATGTTATGTCATGGTATGATTTTCTTTAAAACTCAAAGATCTTTCAAAATGAAATTTTTTGTTCTTGTTTGATTGTGAAATTGTTTTATTTTACTTAAAGATCTCTTAAAACTATCATACGACACTAACAATCTTTAATGTCTAAAATTGGTCCTTATCAATCATTTTCAAAATTAAATCTTGCCACGTCTTTCCCCAAAATTTTCTAAATGATTTAAATCAATTGGGATCACAAATCTCAAATGGTTTGAAATTTTTGATCGGGAGAGATCGTGATTTAAATCTCAAATCGGTTTTAAAGGGTGATTGTTTCAAAAGCACTCCTTCCTTCATGTGCCAAACGATTTCAAATACATAATGCACATGATTGTGGAGGAGCATTTAACCATAAACCAGAAGAGCTTTTAAATCAGGCACATTTTCTCCCATGTTTTCTAAACCTTATTAAATCACTTGGGATCCAAAATCTCAAAGGGTTTGATATTTTTGATCGGGGAGAATTTGTGATTTAATTATGAAATTTGATAAATGATGATCGATTTGATTCAAATGTGCATCTTGCTCTCCCATATGTGCTAAGCGCTTTCGAATCTCGAAGCACATATTGAGGGAGCATTTCAAAAGAAAATAAACTTTCAAGGTACAAAGATTTCTATGTTTTAACATAAAGTACCTTGATTGATTTTCTAAATGGTTTCTTAATGGCTTTTGTGATCGTGGATGTACTTCAAAGAACTCTTTCCTCTATGTGATAAAATGATTTCAAATATCCTACGCACATATTGAGGGAGAATTTACCAAGAAAATCAAATGGCTTTTCTAAGAAAATTGTGATCAAGAAATTATTTCAAAGAACTCTTGCCTCCATGTGCTAAACAATTTCAAAATCATATGCACATGTTGAGGGAGCATTTCTAAATGATCAAAACAATTAAGGTACAAAATGCTTTGATTTTATATCACAAGTACCTTGATTGATTTTCCAAATGATTTTTCAATTGGTTTCAAGAAGGAAAGAACAATACCAAAAGACCGACCAATTTACTTTATGCATGGTGTTATAAGGATGGTTAGGTTAGGTATTCGTTCCCACGATCCCTTGAGCGGAGGGATCTACCGAGGACAATCCACTAGATAGTGTAGAAGTCCTTAGGTATGATGAAAAAGGAGAAAAATGAGAATATGGGAAGAGTGCGGATGAGGCGAGCTAGTCTTGGAATAAACCCAACAAGGTTCTAGTTATGAAGTCTCGGTAAGCACTTGAAGGGGTTGAAGAATGAAAAAGAATTGAATGTGAAAAGGGTGAAAAGAAATAGCCCTCCATTAATTCAACCTTAGGCGAAACCGGGTTCAATACATATGCTCTTGGTGGTTACTAAGGTAACACGGTATTGAAGACAAGGCGTCATGGACCCGGTGACGCCTTGCACCTAACTTCCCAAGCTACTCAAGTTCCTCTTAAAAGGACTTGTTTCATTCTCACGGGAACCTACATAATCTATCGACTTTCTCTTAGAGATTGTTGATATTGAAGAAGGAGACCCTCTCCCTAGTCTCCGGCATAGGAAACCAAATGTGCACAATTGAGTCTAGAGCCAAGAGATCATCCACAATATCTCATTAGGACACAAAATTAATGAAGACTTGTTGTTTCACACAATGTGGAAAGTAAGAATATATATTAAGAGTCCTACGCATTATCCTTGTGGTATTGCCAGAACATCCGAGTGATATGTAAAAGTATTCACGATGAAGATGGAAATCCTTCTAGAGCCAACATCAAACAAGCTCTTGGTGGGTGACATGTGAGATCTTTTCTAAAGATCAAGCTTGTGACAACTGGATAGAAACAATGGGGCGATTCATTCTTGAATCAACCTTGGTCCAGGAAATGAATTGACGAATACTTTTGGAAAAACCGTTCGATGTGCAAATCTTCTTTTCTCTAGCACATCGAATGTGTATTCATGTTTTCAAACACAAAAAGTATCTCTGATTGAAAAAATACTTTTGGAAAAACCGTTCGATGTGCAAATCTCTTCTTTTCTCTAGCACATCGAATGTGTATTCTCTTTCAAATACAAAAAGTATTTTGATTGAAAATTGATCTTTCTCATAAAACCTTCGTCGTATTGCAAAACTCTTTCTTCTAAGCAATACGCGATTGTTTTCAAATCAATTTTCATCAATCGGTGAATCTCAATTATTTGGTTCACTCACTCCGTGTTGTCTTCTTTGAGGCGTTCGGTTTGAGAACGGCTAGAACATTGCGAAACCATCAAGGAGATTCTTGAATTATACGATCACGAGGCGGTACTTGTCTTGATCAGCGGGGAACCGTGGGCGTGTACCTCAATTCAACGAAAGTGATCAAAGACACTTTCGTGTGTTTTATTGCTAATTGTTGTTTGCGGTACATTTGGACGGTTGCGGTGATCGAATTGAGAAGTCAATCAAAGCCGCATGCTCACGGCATCCACACTTAATTGAAGAAATCATGACTAGTGCATATCTACATAACACGGCTCGATATTTTTATACTATGCTTACGCTTCTTCTGCTTGCAAATATCATGAACCGATAAAGCTTCGCTACTCGATGGAAAGATGTCATGATCCGAAAGTGTGAGCATGTCGGTCCAAAAGTCACAACATCACATGATGGCAACACAACAAAGGGTGATCCAGAGATTTCTTGTGGTGATGATCTCAAATAAAGCTCGAAGATCATCAAGATGTGGATCGGTTCAAAGACCTCCACTTAAAGTACAAATCAATCGGACTTTGAAGAATCGCTACTAAAGCACAAAGATTGCGGAACTTGAAGAATAGAAGTCTCTGAGCTCGAGGCGAAGACAAAATAGAATGCTAGGATTCAAAATGTAAATCATGGGGTGACCTCCTTAGGGAGATTGTTAGGAATTGGAAATTCCATAGTGAAGTGTCGGTCACCCCAAATATAATCTAGCATAAGGTAGATCGTAGACATGTCGTTATTTACGTTATTTTGTAGTTAATTAGTTAGTTGTTAGCGTAGATTAGTTTAGTGTAACACCGTGGAGGAAGGACGGGTCTTTACCCCTGTATGCACGATCCACACCCGAGCGGAGGCGTTTAGTTTGTAACTATAAATACCCTTCCATCCTTGGAAGGGTGGTGCTCTTCTAACCTTAATCTAACCTTTCTCTAGAACATTTTTGATTATTCTCTCTCTCTTGTATAATCATAATCCTAACACCTCATCTAAACTCTCTTCATCTCTTTGAACTTAGATGCTAAATATTTTCTTGTTTAATCATAATCCTAGACCACCGAATCATCTAAACAACATCAAAAATATATTCGATCCTACAGTCAAAAACCAAGTAAATATTATTCAGAAGATATTATTGTCGACATCTACTCTGGGTTCGACATATTGTGATAGGATAGCACCTCATGTGATTGATCATAAATTTTTTATTGGACAGGGGAAAATGAGGTAATACTTATATTATTTGTAGAAAACTAGAAGGGGGGTTGAATAGTTTACCGATTAAAAACTTTGTTTTGAAACTTATTGAAAGATCAATTGATATTGATCTTAAGTATATTAATGAAATATGCAAGCAATATGTAATAAGTAAATAAGGAAAGAAATGATCAAACCACAACAAGTTGTTTATAGTGGTTCGCCTACAAGGACTCTTTTTCCTTGCCTACTCCACTCCCGAGTCTCACACTCGAGAGTTTAACTTCACTAGTCAACAAGCTCCTTTCACCGTGGAGAAAACCTTTACACTTCGCCACACTATTTCCGACACTAAGCTAGATGTCGAGTTCTTTCCAAGGGTACAACTACTCCCACACACAATGTATTTTGAGGACTAAAATACTAACCACTCACACTCACAAGATTATGATGGTTTGATACAACAATGAAGTATGGATCAACTCTAGATCATACAACACTAGACAAACAAGACTTCCAACTTCTCGTTGAAGCTTGAATATGACTTGATCTTCTTTGCTACAAAGAGATCACTAATATGATATGAAGCTGAGTTAGAAAGGTTAGAGAAGATATGTATGAGTATGTTAGAAAGGGATAAGAAACTACTTGGCTTGGCATTGCTATTTATAGCCAATTTGGACGAGGGCGTCCACGGACCGCGGACCCTTAAAGGGTTCCGCCCAGTGTATAAATTGGTACCGCCGGTCGACAGTCAAGATATCAAATCTTGCCTAAAGTCAACTCTATCTAAGTAAGATTGTGCAAGATATGAGGAGTACAAATCTTCACAAAATATCAAATGGAATCTTCCAATGATCTCCATGATGTAATACATGATGTCAAATGTTGTATTACTATTAATAGAAATATGCAAATGCTTAAGTAGTGTTTGGTTTTAAGAACCTAAACATTCTACAAACTACTATCATACATAATGATTAGAGTCATATCAAGATGTTACTAATCATAAATGTAAATGCTTGAATGATGAATATATTGTTTGAGAAAGCTTGTTTTAATATCTAATAAACTTGACAAGCTTTAAGCTTTTATAAATTAAATTTACTTTTCCGTTAACAAAACTTAGGCTAAGATCAAAATATAAATAACGTTTAATGACGATATTTGTATTAACAATCTCCCCTTTTGTTGAGGACAAAATATAAATTTTATTTTATAAAAGAAACAAAGTTTGTACAAGAGTTATAAAATATTAGTATTAGAACTTTGAAAAGGAAATGATAATATAAGTGTATGAATTTTGACTTTTATGAAAGTCAAAGATTTCACTAGTTGATGCATGATGTTGACTTTTTGGAAAGTCAAAGTATGCGATTGACTTTTAAGAAAAGTCAAGTATTATCAATGAGGGTTCTGTTTGACTTTTAGAAAGTCAATTGTATGTAGTTTGACTTTTTCGGAAAAGTCAAATATAAATAATTTCAAGTTCTTTATTTTCTCCCCTTTTGTCTCAACAAAAGAAGAGGCTATCTTGGAATGTAATGAGCAGAGCTATTATCTCCCCTTGTTCAAAGCTCCCTAAATTGGGTGCTTTAATGGGAAGATACATGGATTGTGAAAGTAAAACTACAAAAAAATTGTTAGTAATAATGATCATTCACAAGCATTTCCAAACATTATGTAATGACACCAACAACATAATAAACAACATTCATTAGTTAAAATTTTCATGAGTAAAGATCATGAAAAGAGAACACAATGATGTGTTTCTAGTACAAGAAACTAAAATTAGAAAGAAAAAAAAATCAAATAAAAGACTATTCTAAAACCATCCTAAAGTGATGGTGGATGGGAAAAGCGTTGAGGCGCTCAAGAATGTGGTTGAGGATGAACCTCATTTCTTCGTGAAGTCATGGACCATAATCCGGGTCCGTTCCACGGTTTGACCGCTTGCTCACAAGTCGAGCAACCATGCCTTGGAGGGTAGAAAGTTTGCGGAGGTTGTGGTGGTGGAATGGTGGATGTGTTGGTGGTGTTGGGGATGTTTGGAGTGGTCATGATGGATGCAAGCAAAGCACTTTGCATTTGCATTGTCTCACTTAAGTGAGAATCCACCATGCCTTTGAATTGGTGGAGGTTGTGGAGTTCGGCTTGAATCTCCTCTCTAGTGGGATTGTCATCCCACATGCTCTGGAATGTCCTCAATATGAGGGACATTGATGATGGAAGTGGATGATCCCGTATAAAGGACCATGAATGTCCTTGTGGATGGGGTGGAAAAGGAGAGGTCTTGGCCCTAATGGGGCATTTGGGTCAATGGATGACCGAGGTGATTCATGAGCGATTCGCTCAATGGTGCCAAAGGATGGCAATGGTGGTGGATGACTTGGCCTAGGAGGCAAGTCTTCCAAGTCCTCTAGGAAAGGATTTGGTGATGTTGGTGGAGTAGAAAATAACTCCATGGGAGTGAGTGTGGGAGACCTTGGTGAAGGTGGTGAGGGTGTTTTGGATGTTTGGATGGGTGCCGGTGGAGGTGAAGTAGGTGCTTTGATGGTGGTGGAGTGGTGATCACAATGTGTGATGAAGTGGGTGTAGCTAAGGTAAGGTGTGTATCATCTCTAATGGGAGATGAGATGGTGAGTGGTGAAGATTCGGATGATGAGCTAAGATTAACAAAACAACAAGGCCTACGCTCATTCTAGCGGTTTTCTTGCAAGGTTTTGGTGATGATTTAGTCATTTTAACTTGGGTTTTGATTTGCTAGATAGTAGTGAGAATGAAGAAGGTGTGAGGATGATCATGGTAAAACCTTTCAATTTATAGAGGTAAGAAATTGTTGAGAAAAGGTTTGATTTGATGTTGAACCATTGAAGAGATGAGGTTCCTAATGATTTGGAAGTGGGTTGAATGCTAGTCATATCACCCAAGTCAATCCATACAAAGAAGATGGAGTGAAGAAGAAAAGATATGCAATAAATGTGTTCTAGTAAGTGGAATTTCTAATATTCATATTACCCGGATTTGAAGGTACCAAAAATTTGGTTCCTTCCTTTATGTAAAGGGCTCCTTGGGTGGATTTTTCAAATTTTTGAATTTTGGTGGGAAATGGATTTCTTACATCCATAGTGAATAATACTAGTTCTAATAACAGTATAAACTAGTTAAGATTGATTTATAAGTGATGGAAGATAATTTGGAATCACGAAAGAGTCGAAATTCGAGAAAATTACCAGGAGGATCCACGGCACCAAAATCATACAGACGGAACCCAAAAAGGGTGCCGTCACGGTCACTTTATCTCTGATATATGGCGGTACCAAATTACATAAAGGACGGTACCAAAATAATGGTGCCGTCGATCCGTGGAGTCTTGAAATTTGGACGAGTGTTTCTTAAAATCGAAATTTCCGAAACACGAAATTTTTCTCAAAACATGTTATACTAAACATTTCTAGTTAGGAAAAGTAAATAACACATATGTAAACACGGTGGAGCATAGATTAAGAGCAAGGCTTATTGATTTTCACAATATAGTGAAAATGGGTAAAATTGATAGCATGCTTGTGCTATCCCCGCATGAGATTGTTAGCATACACCATTGTTTCAAGTTATATTATCATCCTACATAATAAAAACAACTAAATAGTATCAAACATTAACGATAATGCATTGTTCCAAACACTCCTTAAAGTACCCTTATTTGTCCAACTTCTTGTAAATCTTGTTCATCATCCTACCAAGGCACTTGAACATTCCCTTAGTTTGCTTGAATTCACTGATTCATTCTCAATCTCGGGAAGAGATGTGTAATACTCTTGAGGTGGAAGGCGAGAGCTTGGAAGACCATCCTCGGAGCTATTTGATGATGATGATGAAGGAGTTGGAGGTTTAGCTCTTTTGCCTTTAGTCTTAGCAACTCGAGCATCACTCAAAGGCACAAAGATGTGAGGATGAGATCATAGTTAAGGTGCATCCCTTTTGGGGTGGTGGAATTGGAGCGAAGTTTCTATAGAGGCGGGTGAGAAGCATCCCGTATGGAAGAGCAACGGATCCTTGAGTTGGAATATCAATCATTCTCCTAGCTATGTAGTAGGCTAAGTTGAATGGTTGTCGGGTGGACAAGTTGTAAAGCATGTGGCAAAGACAAGCGTTTATGTGATCCCTATTCCCTATGGTGCTAATGACGTTTGCTCTAAGTAACTCCTCCCATTTCTTAAATTCGTGCTTAAGTTCATTGAGCTCCATTCCATATGGATCTCGGTCTACCTCTTTTCCCTTTCGGGTAACTCGGGTTGTATCACCTTTTGGGTTAAAAAGGTGTTCACGGATGACATCCTTATCGGCTAAACGGGTTATGTAGGGAAGAGGCGGTCATTGATTGCATCAAGGCGGTGGTGACCACTTATCCGTGTAGACACAAGTTCCACGGTTGGGAATTCCTAGTACTCTAGCAAAGTCACTTAAAGTGATGGTGTAGTCATTTTGGTTGATTCTAAAGCTAAGACAAAACTCATCATCTTCATCACTAAAACCGGTCACACTAGCATAGAATTCTAATCTGAACCTAGGACAAATTGGTTCATCAATGTCGAAGATAATCGAATTGAATGGCGGCTAGTTCTTCTAAGATTGGTATGCTCAAGGAAGGATGAGTGAATGGTTCTACCTCGTGGAAATACCTTGATTCTAGACCCTAAATATTTCTACTTGTTCCTTGGTGAGTCCTTTGGTTTTGTGGTGTTTGGGAATGTAGTTAAGGGTGTCTTTGTGATCATAGAATCTTGCATGCTACCATGGTTATTCTAAGGACAAGAATTAACATGTTAAAAAAAATTATTTTAACGTTTTTGATTCTAGTGTGTGCCTATATGAAAACAATTTGGAGTTGCGGTTATCTCGACTCATTTTATGCACAAAATGGTTTTAGTGGAGTGTTTGGCAAATACCATGAGATAACCCAAATGCTCCTAATTCAATGTGGCTATATTTGAATATACCAGGGGTGCATATTAGTTATGCAATACCTTTAGTATTCAAGAGCATGCAAGTGATGAAAATTCTAACATTTCTATTTGTATTAGCAATGAAAAATGTTTTCCTACAAGTGAGAAGCTTTTCAAAACTTTTGACATGGGGTGTTTGGTTGTTTGAATAAGGCCTTATATTTATTATCTATCAATTAGTGGGAAACATGATTTTGTTTATGCAATATGATAATGTAGTACCTAATTTGAATGACTAGTTATGCAATTTGCCAATTGAATTCATATTTGGTATAAAAGCATACATAAACCCCATGTAATGATTTGTGATAGTTTTGTGCATAAATAAGAATCCTAGACTCGAAATTAAGAGATGAAATGTAGTTAGGATACTTACAATGATGTTATCTTCAGTGATTAGTGAATGGGAAGATGACAATAATGAGCTTGGTTTAAGTTTTACACGTTTTGGTAAAGTGGGTTGTGAGGAAGAAGATGTTATGTATAAAAGTTTGTTTTGTACAGAGACACCACGGACCGGAAGGCACCAAATTTTTGGTTCCGTCCGTGTTGTCGTTTGGTGCCGTAGCTACGATGGCGATACAAGACAAAATTGTTTTGGTTTGACTATTCTAATGTTTTAGACTATGTTTATCCTACATGTTTGGTTCCATTAACCCTAAGCCAAGTCTAAGAAGATTAAAAGGTTCTCGTTTAAGAGGTTTAGTAAAGATGTCGGCAATGTTGTCTTCGGAGGATACTTTCTCGATTGAGATGTTTCCTTTTGAACATTTTCGCGAAGAAAGTGATGACGGATTTCAATGTGCTTTATGCGAGCATGTTGAGCAGGATTCTTCTTTGAGATCGATGGCTCCTTTGTTGTCGCAAAGTATCACAATATCGTTGAGATGAATTCCGTAGTCTCACGAGAGCTTGCTTCATCCAAAGAGCTTGTTGACATGCTTTTCCGGTGAGGCGTATTCGGCTTGATAGTAGAGATGGCTAAAGCCGTTTGCTTCTTTGCAAACCATGAGGTGAGACAATGTCCAACAAAAGTGCAAATACCACTTGTACTTTTTCTATCGACATAATCACGGCATGATCCGAGTCGGCATACACTATGGTTTCTATACCCGTTCCTTTGGGATACCATAATCCTAAACACGTTGTTCCTTAATATATCTAAAATCCTTTTAATGCTTCTAAGTGTGATGTCTTTGGGTTTCTTGAAAAGCGAGCACATAGACAAACACTAAACATAATGTCGGGTCTACTAGCCGTAAGATAGAGTAGGCTACCAATCATTCCTCTATATTTAGTGTTATCTACGGATTCACCTTCTTCGTCCTTGGTGAGTTTAGTGTCCAAGACATGGGTGTTTTAGTTGGTTTGGAATCTTCAAGACCAAATTTCTTAAGCATATCTTTTATATATTTAGATTGGTTAAAGAAAATACCATCTTCTAGTTGTTTAATTTGAAGTCCTAGAAAGAAGTTTAACTCACCCATCATACTCATTTCAAACTCGTCATGCATGATTTTAGAGAAATCATTACATAGTTCTTGACAAGTTGATCCGAATATAATGTCATCAACGATATTTGAACAATAATAATTTGCGATTCCTTTTCTTAGTAAAAAGAGTATTATCTACTAATCCCATAGTATATTTGTTATCAATAAGAAAAGTCTTAAGACGGTCGTACCAAGCTTTAGGTGCTTGTTTAAGGCCGTATAATGCTTTCTTGAGTTTGAAGACATGATGTGGTTTCTCAAAGTCGGTAAAACCGGGAGGTTGAGCAACATACACTTCTTCGTTAATAAACCCATTAAGAAAAGCACTTTTAACATCCATTTGAAATAATTTAAAATCATAAGCACATGCATAAGCAAGTAATATTCTAATAGATTCAAGTCTAGCTACCGGTTGCATAAGTTTCATCATAGTCAATTCCTTCTTGTTGATTATAACCTTGTGCAACAAGCCTAGCTTTGTTTCTAGATACTATACCATTTTCGTCCATTTTGTTTGAAAGACCCATTTTGTTCCAATTATAGTTTGATCTTTAGGTTTTGGAACTAGTTTCAAACATCATTTCTAACTAATTGGTTTAATTCTTCTTGCATGGCCATTACCCATGACTCATCTTTTATTGCTTCAATTATGGTTTTTGGTTCAATTGTGGATACAAAACAAAAATGATTACTTTGATTTTGAGCTTGTGATCTTAAGGTTCTTTGATTAAGTTTTCCTATGACCTTTTCTAATGGATGACTTTTAGATTCTTTTATGTTGACAATTTCCTTATTTAATGGTTCATCTTCCTTGTTATTATTAATTTGACTTTCAATTATTTGACTTTCAACTAAGTCATCATCTACCAAGGGTGATGTCTTAGAGGGAGGTGGACTTTCGTCAAATGTTATGTTCAACGATTCCTCGACTATCATTGTTTCTTTATTTAGGACAATGTAAGCTTTACTAGTTTGAGAGTAACCAAGAAATACACCTTCATAGGACTTTGGGTCAAACTTGGTGAGATAATCCTTAGTGTTAAGAATAAAACATTTACAACCAAAGACTTTAAAATATCCTAATGTTGGCTTTTTACCTTTATAAAGTTCATATGGTGTTCTGTTTAGGAAAGGACGTATTAGGACTCTATTTAAAATATATGTAGAAGTGTCAACGGCGTTACACCAAAACTTTTGAGGAATGTTTTGTTCATTAAGCATTGTTCTACTCATTTCTTGAATTGTTCTATTTTCGTTCTACTACTCCATTTGATTGAGGTGTTCGTGGAGCGGAAAAGTTATGTGTTATACCATTTGTATCACAAAAGTTTCCAAATTGAGTTTCGTTGTCAAATTCACGACCATGATCCGTTCGGATCGACACAATTTGACACCTAGAAGATTTTGAATTTTCTTGCTAAGTATTTCAAATTTATCAAAAGCTTCATTTTGGTTTTCAAAATAACGTCCAAGTAAACCTTGAGTAATCATCTACTATGACCAAAGTGTATAAGTTGCCTCCATAGCTTCTTATAGCGGATGGTCCAAACAAGTCCATATGTAATAATTCTAGACACTTAGATGTAGATACCATATTTTTAGATTTGTGACTACTATGTGTTTGTTTACCAATTTTGCAAGCGTCGCAAAAGTGTTGGTCATATTTTAGTTTTGGCAAATTCCTAACTAACTCTTTTGAAGATAGGTTTTGTATAAGTCTCATATTAGCGTGACCTAAGCGTCTATGCCAAAGAGATGAGCTATCGTCTAATGTTGTTAGGCAAAGTTTGTCATTATTTGTTTTATCTATTTTCATGACGTATATGTTATTTTTCCTAACTCCTTTAGCTATGGTGATACCATCTTTTAGTATTTTACTACCATTTTCATCAAATAGTACTTTATACTTTTTATCGCATAGTTGGCTAATACTAAGTAGATTAAATCCTAACCTATCCACATGAGCAACATTTTCAATAGTTAGAGTTATGAGCAATCGTGCCTTTGCCAATGATTTTGCTTTTGAGATTGCTACCGAAAGTGACATTACCTCGTCATACTCTTGGTATGATGAGAAGAGACTTTGTTGCCCGTCATGTGTCGTGAGCATCCACTATCTTTTATCCATTCATCGGTTCCAATCCAACTATCAAACATACCTAAGAAGCGAATAACTCAAACATTTGGTCCCCAATATCTCATGGGTCCGTTTGGGTTAAACATACCATTTATTTGATTCATGTATGGAAATGATGGATAAGGGTTCCATGGCATGTAATCTGGAGTTTGATATGGTCTAGAAAGTTTTGATTCCAACCGTTGTGTTGGTAGTTATGTTGAACGTTGTGGTTGCTCTTAGGAAAGGCGTTTGGCAAAAGAAGTTTTATGTCGTTGTTGAGTAGTTTTGATCTAAATTCATTTTAATAAGTCCTACTCGATATAATGGCTGGTTTTAGTTTAACATTATCATTGGTTTTCTTTGTTACTTTAACAAATTCGATGCGGTCCGTATTGCGAACATTACGTTACTTTGAAGTACCAGCGGTACCATTTTACAACCGGACGGAACCCTTTTTTGGTTCCGTTCGTCCGTCTGCATCTGCCAGATTTTGATGAATGTTCGTCCTTTTCGGCCGTTTGTTTTGACTCTTAGGAATTAAAACTTCATTAAACCCTAGCCCATTCATGTCTCCTGGTGTTTTATGGATTTTAACTATTTAATCGGCAATAGCGATGTTTTTGTTAAACCTTTTAAACTTAGAATTATTTTCTATTAAAACTTCTTGTGTGAGCTTTAGTTTTTCTATTTCAAGATTTAGCTCTTGACATGATTTACAATCATTGTCATTTGCTTTTCCTTTTTCAAGTCGTTTTGCTTTTTCTTTTAACTCATATACCTCATTTTCCAAAAACTCCTTTTTAGTTTTTAGAAATTTATTTTTAGTTATGATTTTTAGACTTAGCTCACACAATTGATTATATTGTTTTTGCAAGGTGTCATCATCTATGGAAGAATAAGAAGAGTCGGAAAGTACCTCATTTGACTCATGTGCCATTAGAGCGATCTCTTCCTTGCTTGATTCTTCATCGTCTTCACTATCACTCCAAGCACCACTTACAAAAGCTCGTTGAGTTTTGCTCTTAGGTGGCTTGGGACATTCTCCTATGAGATGACTTGCATCACCACATCTAAAACACTTTCTTTCACCTTAATCTTCTTATCATCCCGATCTTTTCGGAATGGCTTCTTTTCTTCTCGAGGTTGTCTTACAAACTTTCCTCTTCTTCTAAAGAACTTCTTGAAATCTCTAACGGCCATGGCATACTCCTCATCTTCACTATCGGAACAAGATTCACCATCATCGCTTGATTCCGCCTTTGCTTTAAGAGCAACGGATTTGATCTTCTCCTTTCTTCCTTTGATGATCTCATAATCTTTCTCCATTACCATTTCGTGAACTTTGAGGTTGCCAATTAGCTCGTCTAGTGACATTATTGAGAGATCTTTTGATTCTTCAATAGCGGTCACTTTAGCTCTCCATTTGGGATGGAGTGCTCTAAGAAATTTCGACAAAGTTCTTACTACGAAAAGTTTCGTCAAGTGCTTTAAGTGATGTAATGATAGTGTTAAAGCGAGCAAAGCCACAATCAATGGTTTCATCTTCGTGGATAACAAATTGTTCATATTGTTGAACAAGAAGATCAATTTTGTTATCCTTGACTTGTGAATTACCTTGATGTGTAACAATTAAAGATTCCCAAATATCTTTGGCGGTTTCACACATAAAAATTCTTTCATATTCTTTTCTAGGTAAAGCATTATAAAGCATCATTTTAGCTTCATTATTTTAGCAACTAATTTCTTTTGTTCATCAACGGAAATATCCTTTGTTGTAGAACTAAAATCTCCTTTAACAATAATAAACCAAAGATCTATATCTTTTGATTTTACATATGTTTTAAAGCGGTTTTTCCAATAGATAAATCCATTGGTTTCAAAGAGTGGTGGTCTTTGCATAGATTGCCCTTCTTTAAAGTTTTCGAGAATCCATGGATCGTTTCAAGTTTATAAAATACAAGTTATTTTAGAAATTCTTGAGCAACGAGGCTCGTACCAATTGTAGAAAACTAGAAGGGGTTGAATAGTTTACCGATTAAAACTTTATTTTGAAACTTATTGAAAGATCAATTGATATTGATCTTAAGTATGTTAATGAAATATGCAAGCAATATGTAATAAGTAAATAAGAAAAGAAATGATCAAACCACAACAAGTTGTTTATAGTGGTTCGGCCTACAAGGACTCTTTTTCCTTGCCCTACTCCACTCCCGAGTCTCACACTCGAGAGTTTAACTTCACTAGTCAACAAGCTCCTTTCACCGCGGAGAAAACCTTTACACTTCGCTACACTATTTCCGACACTAAGCTAGATGTCGAGTTCTTTCCAAGGGTACAACTACTCCCACACACAATGTATTTTGAGGACTAAAATACTAACCACTCACACTCACAAGATTATGATGGTTTGATACAACAATGAAGTATGGATCAACACTAGATCATACAACACTAGACAAACAAGACTTCCAACTTCTCGTTGAAGCTTGAATATGACTTGATCTTCTTTGCTACAAAAGAGATCACTAATATGATATGAAACTGAGTTAGAAAGGTTAGAGAGAAGATATGTATGAGAGTATGTTAGAAAGGGATAAGAAACTACTTGGCTTGGCATTGCTATTTATAGCCAATTTGGACGAGGCGTCCACGGACCGCGGACCCCTTAAAGGGTTCCGCCTGTACCAAATTGGTACCGCTTGGTCCGACAGTCAAGATATCAAATCTTGCCTAAAGTCAACTCTATCTAAGTAAGATTGTGCAAGATATGAGAGTACAAATCTTCACAAAATATATAATGGAATCTTCCAATGATCTCCATGATGTAATACATGATGTCAAATGTTGTATTACTATTAATGAAATATGCAATGCTTAAGTAGTGTTTGGTTTTAAGAACCTAACACATTCTACAAACTACTATCATACATAATGATTAGAGTCATATCAAGATGTTACTAATCATAAATGTAAATGCTTGAATGATGAATATATTGTTTGAGAAAGCTTGTTTTAATATCTAATAAACTTGACAAGCTTTAAGCTTTTATAAATTAAATTTACTTTTGTCGTTAACAAAACTTAGGCTAAGATCAAA
Source organism: Chrysanthemum lavandulifolium (assembly GCA_022545495.1). Taxonomy (NCBI): domain Eukaryota; kingdom Viridiplantae; phylum Streptophyta; class Magnoliopsida; order Asterales; family Asteraceae; genus Chrysanthemum; species Chrysanthemum lavandulifolium. Next base: position 155,877,925 of record CM040240.1, read on the forward strand.
AATATAAATAACTTTTAATGACGATATTTGTATTAACATTATTAATATTGATCAAACTTGCATAACGAAAATCTGATTTGTGTTTATAGTTATACTAATTCTTATTTTATTAGATGGACAGGGCCCTTAAGATAAGATAGAGTTCAACATCGAAGAAAAGGAAATTAGCTATCTTAAACGAGGCAAAAGGTAAAGCATTTGCTGCCGTAGCAGCTGCATATGAAGAAATGCCGATGGAAAAACTAAGAAACGCAAATGGAAAAAACTAATACTAGAATCCAAAAGACTGAAACAAGAGGTAGTTGCGACTTCGAAGGTAGTAATGCTGTAATATTATGAAGGGTTGTTTGGAACTGCGTTTTGGAAAGTGTTATCTGATTATTACATTTTAAGTTGACGATTATCAGGTTAGATCGTTTAGGTATAATCAAACTGATTCTTATTATTTATGAGTCGTATCATCAAATATGGAATGCCATTTTAGTTTTCAAATCTTTCAAGTATTTGATAAACACTCCTCACTCTATCAAGACACCATCAAAAAGTTGGCACATCCAAACACTATCTACAACCGATTGTCACCGTTATCACTTTTTAAAGTTACGACTATAATTGTTGATTTGTTGATGGAGTGTGTGTCGGTGTATACTAAGACACCATATAAGAATTTGTGTGAATTCATTGGCCTGCATATACACCCAGATAAGCTTGCTAACAAATTACATGATATCGAGGTTAAAAAGAGTTTTTGAAATCTGGCGTAAAAACCCGTCGCAACAAGGCGGGAGCCTTCTACTTGTTACATAAATTAGTTGGTTATTTAGATAGCATTTATATATATATATATATAACCATATAATTCAAAACCAACTTAAAAATACTTATATATTGTTTGAAACTAGTTGGGTTCTCGCGCGATACCGCTGAGAGTATCCTGTAATTAAAAAAATTTGGCTAATAATTTATTTCATTTGTATATTTTTTTTGGCAATAGCTTTACTCATTAGTTTGTTCGTTTAGCGACTATAAGCAGTGACAAAATTTTGGTGAAACTTTGCTTAGTTTGTATTATTTTGTTTATTTGTTTTTTCTGTTTAGTAGCTTGCTTGGTTTGTACTATGTGTTTATCTGTATTTTTCATTAAAAGAGGGTTTTTAAAGTATTATTAATTAACAACTTGTATGAAGTTTACAATGTATTTTAATACTTGTATTTATCATTTAATAAGTGTTTTAAGAATGTATATTAATTATGCATCAATGAATTCTAAACATTGCATTAATACTTGTATTGTTTATGTGTTTTAGAAGGTTGTACTTTAGAGCATCAACTATGGTGTTTTATGAAAAGGTCTAAGAAAATTAGAAGAGGTCTATCATTTTATTAACTACAGTGGAAATATGTTTCATGCTTATGTGGAAAGAAAATGTCTAACATCTTGAACTTCTTTTAAATTTAATGCATTAGTGTTTAATAAGATTTTTATAAAGCTTTAATAAGTTTACATATAGTAGAGAAAGATTTATAACAACAAAAAGGCTTGTAAATTCATGATGTAAGATGACTTGAAACGATTATAAACCTTTATAAAGGTTCAACACAGTAGACTTGAAACGATTTAATGAAGAAAAAGATCTTCCTCCATTACAAGATAGTGGATATCAACTTTAATGTGTCAAATAAGAGCACTTTCAATCGTAATGCCATAACGGCGTTAAAGAGCAAATAACGGCGTTATAGCCGTTGCTCCCGTTGTGAGTTCGGCGTTAAAGAGAGGAAAAGAGGCCCGCGTTGCTTTGGCAACGGGCGTTAAGGGAAGGCGCAAAAAATAATAAATAAAAAAATAAAAAAAAATACATTTTGGTACCCTTAAACGGCTACTAGCCGTTATTTTTCAAAAAAAAATTTCAAAAACTACCCTAAACGGCTAGTTTAAAAATTAAAAAAAAATTCAAAAACCTTTTTTTACCACAATAAATACCCAATTAAAACACCATTTCTTTTCACACTTCTACTACTAAATCCTCTACATACTCTCAATCTTTCAACTTCAATTAACTGCAAAAAAAACAATGTCGGCAGGCAACGATGATACTTTCTACAATCTTCTCGCTGGTGGGTGGAATCCCTCAAACCCGGGTTCATCATCTAACCCGAACGCGGGTTCATCTTCAAACCCCAGCCCACTAGGCTTATCGAGCCAAGAAATGTATCAACAACATCAAGCATTTCTGTATTGGCAACAACAAACCCAACAAAACACCTTAAACTCCAACTTTCAAAACCTACAATTCACACAACAATCACAACAATCACAAACTGAAACACATGATGTTGCTGACACACCAACATCTCCTCCAAAAAAAGGAAAAGGTCGTGTTAAGCAAAAATCAAAAAAATCCAAAGACCCCGAGCCCTAACCAGTTGATTCTGATGAAGGCGAAGTTGTTGTTAACGCACGTTGGACTACAGGAGAGGAAGCATTACTTGCAACATGCTACCTAGGGATACGTTTTGGTATCGGGTGCGAAATGAGTTCAATAAAAACAACTTTCAACAACAAGAACAAGGACATCTTTGTCAAGCAAGTGGAAAACTTTGAGCGGCATATGCACAAAGTTCAAATTTCATTACAAACGTCGCGAAACGGGATCAACGAAGCGGGAAAGTGAGTTGGATGTGATGCAACGGGCAAAGCAATGGTATCGTGAGGAAACCAAGGATCGACTTTTGGTCTCGAAGACGCTTGGGAGGTTTTGCGTCATTATAAGAAATGGAACACGGAACCGGTCGATTTAACCGTGAAGTCCCAAGCCAAACAAACGAGATTTGTTTGGGCAAGATGAACAACCTCGCCCATGGGAAAGAAACGTGCTACCAAGAAAGCAAGATCCGAGACTACAAGAAGTACCGGGGAACAAGCCTTTGGAGGAACGAGCTCGTCGACTTATTTCACGAAACTATGGCAAAGCGAGTTTCAGATGAAACGAGAAGTCTCCGGCGGCGTGTCGGGTCACAAGCAGGAAAAAGATCTCACAATAACCCGGTTGGAAGAGATAAAGTTTTTATGACGCCATCGAGGGGCAAGATCCAATGGTCGCATGCGGTGGATCAATGACGAAAAAGATCGAATCATCGCAAAATATAACTTGAAACCTCGTCGGAGATCGTATTCTCGGCATTTCCTTTAATTTGTTGTAACGTTTTATTTGCGTTTTTTTTTTTTTTTTTTTTTTTTTTTTATTTCGTTGTATTTTTTTTATTTCGTTGTATTTTTTTTAATCTCGTATTGTAATATGTTTTAAGTTTTAATGAAATGTTTGTTTTAGTTTAATAAATGAAGTGTTTGTTTTAGTTTAGGGGTTGAAATTGAAAATATGAAATATTAGTGGTGTTATGGTGTTATTGTGATGTTATTGTTGTGGGTGTTTTTTGGAGATGTTAATGTTAAATGGTAAAGCTAATGTGGCGCTGACGTGGACGGTGTTATTGGTGTTATGGTGTTATTGTTGTAAGTGCTCTAACTGATATCAGTTCTTTTGTCGTAAACCAATTTTGTAAAACAGGATAACATCATTTATTAGGTTAACTTTATATATATGAATTTGTCGTAGTATTTGTTTGTCAAACACAGTTGTAGGCTTGTATTATTCCAATTCAGGTTTTTACTGTATACACAAGTTAAAATATTAAATGAATTGGACATATTTTAAAGTGGAGTAGCTAGGGGTCTTCATGGGTTGGGTAATATCCGAATAAATCGAAAATCGAATCGAATCGAAAATAACTGAACCGAACCGAATTTGCAAAAACCAAACCGAATCGAAATAAAAGTTCGGTTTTGTTCGATTATGGTTTTAGCAATCAAACCAAAAACCGAACCGAAAACCGAATTTAAATAAATATATATATATATATATATATTTATATATTTATATAAAAAATATATTAAAACTCTTTTATAATATATATATATATATATATATATATATATATATATATATATATATATATATATATATATATATATTTTTAAGCTTAAAAAATTTTCAAAAATATATATAAATATATGAATAAATTATTAAATTTAGGTAATTCGGGGTTCTTCGGTTCGGTTTTCGGTTATTAGGGTTTCGGTTTTCGGTTCGGTTTAGTTAAATTTGAATTCGGTTCTGTTCGGTTTTCGGTTATACCCAGAAAAAAAATTAACCAAACAAACCGAACCGAACAAACTAAACAAACCGATAACCGAACCGATGAACACCCCTAGGAGTGGCGTCTGGATTTTAGTGTTGGGCTAAGAAAAATTTATATTGGGCTAAATTTTCTGAAAGTCCAAACTAAGAAAGATTACCATTTTCTATAAATAAGGATAAAATCTAAAAATTATCCGATGAAAACTATGACATAGATTAGTAATTTACATATATGTGTCAATGTGTGACACACACAACCATATACAGGGGTATGCGAGGTGTACTAGCGCACAAAGGCTTAGATTTATAAGGCCTCAAAATGTACATCATGTTATATATTTGGGCTTCAAAATTCATTTCCAACAAAATATATTTACGGTAAGAGATAATGACTTATAAACGTATCTAATTTATCAATGTTTACTATTCCGTATAGTCATCTTTTATTTTATTATTTTTTATTGAAACACAAGCTATTCAAAGTTCGAACTTTCCAGCCTTTTATCTGCTTGACACTTAACCGGTTACAAATCCAAATTACTTAAAAAAAAAATTTATGCCACATTTGTAACCACGTCAATCTATTAGAGCACTCCCATCCATAACACCAATAACACCGTCCACGTCAGCGCCACATCAGCTTTAACATTTAACATTAACATCCCCAAAAAACACTCCCATCCATAACATCCCAATAACACCATAACACCAATAATATTTCATATTTTCAATTTCAACCCTAAACTAAAACAAACACTTCAAAACTAAAACAAACATTTCATTAAAACTAAAAACATATTACAATACGAGATTAAAAAATAAAATAAAAAAAATACAACGAAAAAAAAAAAAACACACACACACTGCAATACGAGATTAAAGGAAATACGATCTACTGACGAGGTTTCAAGTTATATTTTTGCGATGATTCGATCTTTTTCGTCATTGATCCACCGCACGACCATTGGATCTTGCCCATCGAGAGGCGTCATCAAAACTTGATCTCTTCGGCCGGGTTATTGTGAGATCTTTTTTCTGCTGCGCCCGACACGCCGGAGACTTCTCGTTTCAAACGAAACTCGTTTGCCATAGTTTCGGTGAAATAAGTCGACGAGCTCGTTCCTCCGTGCTTGTTCCCCGGTACTTGTTGTAGTCTCGGATCGTGCTTTCTTGGTAGCACGTTTCTTTCCCATGGGGCGTGGTTGTTCATCATTACCAAACAAAGCCTCGATTGTTTGGCTTGGGACTTCGCCGGTTAAATCAACCGGTTCCGGCGTCTCCCATTCCTTATAATGACGCAAAACATCCCAAGCGTCATCCAGACCAAACAGTGCTCCTCTGTTTTCCTCACGATACCGTTTCTTTGCCCGTTTCATCACATCCACCTCACTTTCACCGCCTCGTTGCTCTCGTTGCGCACGTACGTAACAAGAGTTGAACTTTGTGCATATCCTGTTCAACGATGTCCATTTGCTTGACATCATGTCCTTGGTGCGCCGTTGAAAGTTGAGTCTATTGAACTCATTTCTGACCCGATACCAAAACGTATCTCTAGGTTGGCACTTTCCAACTTTTGGATCCTCCGAAACAACTATGTAACACCTTGCAAGTAATGCTTCCTCTGCTGAATTCCAACGATTGGTAACGACAACCTCTCATCGAATCAATTGGTTCGGGCTCGGGGTCTTTGGATTTTTGGATTTTCGCTATCGACCTTTTCCTTTTTGGTGGAGATATGGGTGTCTCGGCAACATCTTGTGTTTCGGTTTGTGATTGTTGTAACTGTTGTGTGAATTGAAGGTTTTGAAAGTTGGAGTTTAAGGTGTTTTGTTGGTTTTGTTGTTGCCAAAACAGTAATGTTTGTTGTTGTTTCCACATTTCTTGGCTTGAAAAGCCTAGTGGGTTGGGGTTTGAAGATGAACCAGCGTTCGGGTTAGATGATGAACCCGGTTTTGAGGAATTCCACCCATCATTGAGAAGATTGAAGAAATTATCGTCGTTGCCTCCCGACATTGTTTTTTTTTTGCAGTTAATTGAAGTTGAAAGATTGAGAGTATTGAGAGGATTTAGAAGTGGAAGTGTGAATAAAAATGGTGTTTTGATTGTGTTTTATAGTGGTAAAAAAAGGTTTTTGAATTTTTTTTTTTATCAATTCTAGCCGTTAGGGACTAAAAATGATTTTTTTTTTAAAAGTTAACGGCTAGTAGCCGTTAGAGGGACTAAAACTAAAAAAAAATTTGATTTTTTTTTTTTGGTTCAGCGCTTAACGCGCGTTACGAAGCCAACGCCCAGGGACCAACGGCGTTAACTATCTTCGCTTCCATCGTTATAACGCCGATAACGGCGTTAACAGCCCCCTAACGGGCGTTAGCGCGTTACGAATGGGAGTGCTCTTATCCACTTGGATGTCACGTCTGCTTATATCTAAAATCTAATACTGCTTTCAGATCCGGAAATACGTTTGAATTTATATCCCGATACAAACACATAGTTTCTCTCACATCACTTTCCAACACTTATACCCGACAAAACCTTAATTTTAAAATCTTTCATTGAGTGTTGTTTTAGAGCTTTTTCTAAATTCATCGGTGCAAAAGGTATGTTATAGTATATTCCATTTGTATTCTGTAACATTTGTTTCTTTTTATATTTTTACATGCATACTTGTTAGGGTTTTCAAGAACTTTTTGTTTTTTTAGGATGGCGCCTTCTGGGTTATAGATGCTTACTTCTTTGATGTACATAACGATTGTGAATTTTATTTCTTACAACTAAGGTATGAAAACAGCTGTTTCTTTCATTGGAGGAGTCTTAAGGAAAAAAAAATGGACTATGCTATTATGTGTGAGTAATTGAAAGAACAGCCACAACAAAACTTCAATTCATTGTATTTCTACTTACCACAATGCAAATTAGAACAAGGCTTGAAACTTATTGAAGTTGATACGATTTAGCTACAATGTATAAATTTATTGAGTCATATGGAAGTTGATATGCATATAGCTCACATTCTACAAAATGTGCCGAGTTTTATTTTCAAAATTTGGGATATGATGAATCTAGTGACGAGGCTACATCTATATTAAGGATTCATGAACTTAGGAAAAAAGTTGTTAGGGAATATGTCTATTGAAGAGCTTGTTGCTTAGGCTGAGGAAGAAGCGGAAACACTAAAATCACCATAGAAGGAAAAAACTGTAAAGTCCACCGCTAAACTACCTATAGTTGATGTTGAGATAGTGTTTAATTGTTAGCCTCGCTTTTTTATAAAGATAACGTCACTTACGTGAATTGGACTAGATGCGTAGTATACTTTGCCCTTAGGGACTAGTATCGTTTATGTGGCAAAGTTAGAGCCTATAAATACCCCTCATGAAATTCCATGAGGGGTGAGGTGAAACATTTGGTTAAGTGTAGTGTGTGTTTATTCAATAAAGTTATCATTATCTTCTCCTCCCTCTCTCTAGTTTCTCTCACTAAAAGGATGAAGATCTTCATCTTCTTCCACCAACCCCGACCTCCAAACCACATAAATCTTTATGTTTTTTGATCCTACAATTGGTATAACGAGCCAAGTTATCTTGTGTTGATTTATGTTGGTTTTACACATGTTTTAAACTGTTTTTGTGCTATTTTTTGTGGTCGGAAATTTTTTTTCCGATTTATGGGTTAACAGTTTAACATGTTTTTGAGTGTCCTTATTTTTGGTTCAAAAAGTCCTGGTCTATCATATGCTCAATATCTGTCTTGGTCATATCTGTCCAAGTATATCATTTCATGACTTTTTTGTTACCAATCTTTATCCGTGAAGAAGTCAATGTGGTCAAACCGTCAGTTTCTATGGTCATATGAGTCAAAATGAAGAATTTTTTTTATGTTTTTCTGGGTATATATGAAGCTGAACGGAATATGTGGTCGGAAAAACTCGCCGGAAAAAGTCAACGGGTCAAAACCCTTTTTTTACACATAAGGAGGATCTACAGAGTTGTTACGCGTAAGAATTGGTTTACGCGTATGCTTTTACACCTAAGCTTCTGGCTTTACGCCTAAGCAAGGTTACGCGTAAGGTTACGCATAAACAATGGTACGCGTATGTTTAAGCATAAGCTAAGAACCTTACGCGTAATAACAGAAAAGAGGAAATATGTTATGCGTAAAACATACAAAGACCTTGACCATATGAAACAACTAATAGACTTCGGTCCGATGGAACCAACCAAAACCGACTACAAACTATATGAAAAAACTGAGTTCGAAACCATACAAAACCAATCCTAGACCTTGACTCACTTCAAAAACCCTCAATATCACTCCCCATCTCTTATTCAATCAAGACTCAAAAAGAAAATATACAAGTAATCTTTGTTTTGATTCAATTTTTTTGTAATCTTTTAAAGATTATTTCAAATGAATCAATTTCATCATCGATTTTATTGTGTTATTATCCGAATATTAAGTAAAGTAAAATAACAAGTATGTTAATTCACTTTCTTGGTTTGGTTTTGAACTTAAACGAAAATACAAACGAATATACAACAATTACACCTACCCGAGACCATATTCTAATGATCTTGAAGTCATTTTCTCTGATTTCGTGCTTCGGATTATGTAGCACATGAAGACAAGGGTCGGATTAGGATGTATTTGTGTTTGGATGATTCGTTTATGATGTTGAAATATTGAGGAGATGAGATTTGTGAATGGGAGTTGTGATGCGTATTTTTTTTTCCAGATCTATCTTGGGAGAGAAAATGTGTGATGGGGGTGCTTTTTATCCAAAGTGATTTTTTAGGATTAGGTTAAGTGAAATAAAAAGGGGTGCAATATTTTATATCCGGTTAGTATACATGTGACTGGATTGGATCGTGGTCAAAGGGCTTTTATCATATTTATTTCATGTGGGCTCGGAAATTTTGGACTGAGACCATGGATCTAATATATGAGCTGATGGGATGAAACGTGTGCCTTATTGAACAAATGATATCCGAATTTTTTGTGTGTTAATTTCATAAGTTAGCCACACTATTGATATCATTTGGTATATTGAGTTGGTAATTTTGGCATGGTATAAAATTTTTCACGGAGGGATACATTATTCACGGCTTAAGCGATAATTGAAAAAATGACTACGGGGTTTTTGTACGGTATTATTGATGCGGAATTGAAGTGATATTTCACGGGTGGACTTCTTTATCTTTGAGACGTTGGTTGGTCGGATGCATGTCTCAAGATAACTTGTTGAGGTATTCTTGTCACTTTAAGTGATTGAATGGACAATCTGGTTATAACTGATGTAAGAAGTTACGATGTAGTGCTCACAGTGTGTAACCATCACTTTAAGGAGTTACGTTGTAGTGCTCAGTGTCACACGGCGTTGTGGATTGTTCAAGAATTTAGAACAAGCAGTAAGTCACAAAGTTGGGATATTCACTTCCTTTTCAAGTTAGTCCTATCGGGTTATCTCCATATGTGGTCATTACTATTAGCCGGTGAATTCAAAGGAGGTTCGATAAAAGGTTGGTTTGAGAGACGTATTGAGAGTATTTTTGCGACATATTCTCACAGAATTTTGATCAAGCTAGGATGTCAAATTGCATCAAAAAGGGTAATACGGCATGTAAGCAACATTATGATGATTCCGATAGCTCGCAACCATTAGGAGGGAGAAGTTGGTATTTCATCTTCCGTGATTGAATTACTGAAGGATTTGTGCTTAAGGCGAAGAAGAAGTAGTGTGTGTACATCGGGGCTTTTTACCAATTCGGATGCAATACTAAGTGAGTTATGTTGTTATGATGTTCCCAGAACGACAACCATTGTGCTTCAAGAGTTTACTTTCTCCGCTGCGTGTTGGAAGAGTGTTGTCGGTTCAGGAGGGAGAAAAGAAAGAAAAGGCTCACTAGTTAGGATGGAGTAATAACCTAACTAGACCGTTACAGTTGAAGTTCAGAGCTACAAGAAGATCAAATGTCGAGGTCATCGGAAGGGAAAACTTCAAGTTTGCCTTAGTATCTAGACTACAGAGACTCTGCGCTTCAAGAAAGTCAACATTGTTCTTTACTATTGTAATTTACTTTGTTTTGTATTTATAGGTCTCATTGTAACCATTCACGTGTGACGCTATCTTGGAGGGAGATTGTTAGCCTCGCTTTTTTATAAAGATAACGTCACTTACGTGAATTGGACTAGATGCGTAGTATACTTTGCCCTTAGGGACTAGTATCGTTTATGTGGCAAAGTTAGAGCCTATAAATACCCCTCATGACTCTCCATGAGGGGTGAGGTGAAAAATTTGGTTAAGTGTAGTGTGTGTTTATTCAATAAAGTTATCCTTATCTTCTCCTCCCTCTCTCTAGTTTCTCTCACTAAAAGGATGAAGATCTTCATCTTCTTCCACCAACCCCGACCTCCAAACCACATAAATCTTTATGTTTTTCGATCCTACATTTAATAAGTCTAATGTGACTATAACGAATGGCAACGGTACGGGTAAGATGATAGAAGGGGCATCCCTGTTAAGAAAGTCATTGAGGGTAAGGTGATAGAAGATGACATCCGTGTTAAGAAAGTTGTTGATAAAGGTAAGGGTAAGATTGTAGATGATGTTTCCCTAGTGCCACTTAGAAACCCTATACGTAGGAATAAGCACTACTACATAAAGTATTATTTGAAACGGTCCTTTAATACGGTTATAGGAAAAACCGTACTAAAACATGAAAAAAAATCCATTTGATACGGTTTTTAAAAGAACCGTGCTAAAAAAGGCATCATTTGCTATGGTTAGCTTGGGGATTTTGGGTTTTGGTACGGCTGTTTACAAAACCGTACCAAATAAACGTTATTTGGTACGGTTTTTAAAAACTGTACCAAATAATAAACGTTATTTGGTACGGTTTGTTGGAAAACCGTACCAAATAGTTTCTTTTTTATTTTTATTTTTAAATAAAACTAGTACTTCTTTATGAACCGCACCAAATAAAAATTGATTGACACCACTGATTTTTTACTTAGGGAATTACCGACTACGAGTGCAATAATTATTGACAATGTTGGTGACAAGGTTTTTAATATCGGAATCATACTCAAAGGCGTTTTCGTTTTTGTTTGGCAATATTGAAATCGTAAGATCCATCGAAATCCTAAGATCTTACTATAATGTCATTTTTTAATAATCTTCGTAATATTATTCAAATTTAAAATCCATCGGAATCCTACCTCTTTGGAAATTTACAACCTTGATTTTCTATGGTTGAGTTTAAGCTTTATAAACATACAAAGTGTAGTAGAACAAATGCGTTTTAATGGTTAGAACATTACCTTACTCATTTTGATTTTGTGCCCATTGATGATGTGAAATTTCATGCGTTTTAAAGGGGTCATTTACCCTCTAAACTCGTACATATTTGATCATTTACTACCCTTAATCATTTATTTTTGAGTTTTAAGTACTTGGGAAGCGTTTGCTGAAAAAGGATGCACTTTGAGCTGGATTAGATGAAAAAACAAATACAACAACAAAGATGTCACAAGAACGGCTTGTGATGGCGTCACAACTTACCAAGTGATATCGTCACTTGATGGTGTTGACCATTCAGTAGCTGGTGACGGTTTACCATGAGGGCGTCAAGACCAATCAAGTCAAGACCGACGGCGTCACAACTTCTAAGTGACATCGTCACAACTAAGTCGGTGCAATATTCAAATCCCTAATGAAGACGAGCTGACAGCGTCACAACCACAATGTGACATCGTTACATCCTGAAATCTACAAATATAAATGTATTGTTTTTATTGTTGTGTGTGCATTGGTACTGAATTGACCCAACACAAACCAACCTGTTTCAAATACCCGAGATTTTATTTGCTTCCAATAAAACATAAAAATAGCATAAATATTATTCTCTCAACCTTTAGACTTAATTCATAATACACTTAGAACCTATCTGACTATTCTCCTAGAGAACGATCGATCTCCTGAGTCTTGTCTATACTATACTACAATGGTTAGGTATTCTCTCTAAAAAGGTTGTAAAAATTTGGTGTTACCACAATCCGCATCATCCGTATTTGTTGTCTTTTAGATTTTATCAAAGAATGTAGCATTTTTTTCGAGTTGGAATACATGAAAATTACTTGGAGTTTGATGAGTTGTACGAAACTCGAATTTTCATAGACATATTATGTCAATACAATAACTACTCCAACTTGAGTTATCACTATCGACAATATAAAGTTACAGAATAACATTATGGATCCGCTTATGAAAGTCAACAAGAGAGTTAGTTAGCAAGTTGTGAAGAGGAATGAGACTAAAGCCCTTGAAAGTTTATATGAAGGAAAACACAACCCATCGAGTCGCCGATTTCAAAATGGAATGTTCAAAGGGTAACACCTACGTGTCTGATAACATCAAATAGTATGGAATATTAAGTGTCAATTTCCCCCGATAATGCTCATATTTTATATCATTTATATGGATTTACCCTTGTTTTCCTCAATATTTCACTTTCAGGTAAATTATGAGCATTGGAGCTAATGAGACGCAGATTTGGAAAGTTTATTGAAGATATATGATAGTATGCCCATTTTGAAGTAATTATGGCGTAACTCTTCTCTCACATTACGCCGTAACAAAAGCATAGCTCAGAAGACCAACTAAACTGCAGATTACGGCGTAACTCCATCTTAGGATTACGCCGTAACTAATCAGGTCAAATGATGTTCCATGCCGCTGCAAGCTACGCCGTAACTCTTTCAATGATTACGGCGTAATCATGATTTATTGAAGATACGGCGTAACTCATTTCCATGTGTTACGCCGTAACCAACTTTTCCAGAGAAAAATACGAAGATATTGATGTTACGGCGTAACTCTCATCTTAAGTTACGCCATAACCAAATCTGGCCTATAAATACCGCCCTAACTTCTGAATTTCACATCATTCACTCCACACACAAAAGCAGAGAACGTGGGTAGGAGACCAAGGCGATCTCGAGGAGCATATGGAGCCATCTCCAGGAGAAATCACTCCCAACGATAAACATTAGCGATCTATCATTTCTTTTACTTTCAATTCATGTATTTCATTATGTTAAACATTGAATCGATTGTTTGATTAATATGATCGGCTAAGCACCTCGGTGCTAGCCTAGTTATGATTCCTTAATTGTTACGTTTATGTTTACACCTTTATACGTATAATTGTTTCTAGTGTATGCATGCATAGTTTGTTGGTAGCTACCTTTTTTCAGTAGTTTTGAATGGCGGTAGTGTCTAGTTGCTTAGGAGAATTGACCAACTGACCCTAAGTAGGTAGACTGAGTGGGAAGGGTAAGAATTGACCAACTAACGACCCTTCTTCACTTGTGCGATTTGACCAAATGATCACCTACCGTTCGGATGAACTTAAGAAGTTAGGGATGAGTGTCTAAAATGCTAGCGCCCGGGCACTCATTGTTATGAATCTTCCATGTAGCGGAACTTAATGACTTGGTTTAGGGGACTAAAAACAACTGGACTTTTAAGGGTAGTAGCTTGATCTCTGGTGGAAACCTTTGTTGATAGGTTAGGACGAACTGACCAAATGATGTCCTAGCGACCTAAACCCCCACTTGAAGCAATTGGAAGTAATTAAACGTGAACATAACATGATAGGACGAGTAACTAGGTTAGAACACTTCTACTCTATTGATCAAAACCTCTACCCTTACTTGCTTTCTTTATTTTCTTGCTTTAGTAATTAATTAATCATTTCAATCATAAAACCAATTAAAATCTGTGACACCTAGACTTAATTAGAATCCGCTCACATAGCTCTTGGGACGACCTCGGTTTTACTTATTACTACACTACACACGATCGGGTACACTACCTGTTAGTGCATAAGGGTAGACCATAGGTAAACGATTAACTTATAAATATTAAAACCTGGTCAGTAAAACCTGCATCAAGTTTTTGGCGCCGCTGCCGGGGATTTATATTAGGGATTTTATTATGTCTATTTTTAATTTTCTTTCTTTTTCATAATGTCAGGATTCAAGACCAGAAGCTCCAAGCCATTTTGGCTACCCCGTTCGACGATCCGGAAAAACAATTTCGGACGAAAAAATTTTACTCACCAATTCCTATTTATAATATTTTCTCATTTTACGAATCTGACCAATCTGATGCAGAACCTGAAGTTATTGATGAAGTTAATATCAAAGGAATAACCATAGAGCAGTATATGGAGCAACCCAATGTGAACTGTAAAAGAGCCTTCACACAAGACTCTAGTATGGAAAAATTATCCATTCTGGACCAATTTATCCGGGAATTACACGAGCTGCAGTTTTCGAGAGACGAGAATGAGGATGTGCAAAATCATGTGGAAGAAGTGCTTTAATTGTCATCTCTTTTTAGCGTCCGGAATATCCCTAGCTATTCGGTTACAGCAAAAAAAATTCCTATGACTCTTACAGGGACTGCAAAAAGATGGTATAATAGACTCCCTGCCGAGTGCAAGGGAACGTGGGATCAATTAAGAAGAGAATTCGTTCAACACTTTTGCCCTCCTTCAAAGATGGCTAAACTTCTCGGTAAAATCCATCAATTCATTCAAGAGAGTGAAGAAACATTGTATCAAGCATGGGAAAGATACAATGAGCTACTTTACCGCTGCCCTACTCATGACCTAAACAAGCACCAAATTGTCTATGTCTTCTATAGAGGGATTAATGCAGAAACCCGTGAACTACTCGATTCTCCTAGACCTATTCCAAGCATGGCACCCAACCAAGCTTTGGAGTGTATTCGACGGATATCTGAACATTGCTATAAATGGCATATGGAGACAGGGTATGGAGCAAAAGATAATTTCGATCACAAGGTGATGAAAACATTAACCAAGAGAGAAAATGATTACGGTGCAATTTTTGAAAAGTGGAAACTGGAAAGGGCTAGTGAAAGTGAAGCTTGTAAGGTAGAAAAATTAAAGAGTGTATTTGGGGCCAAGATTGAAAACATCTTGTAAAAGATGATTCTTGATCACATTGAAGAATCAAAGGAACGTGACGAGAGTATTGAACAAAATGATGAGAAAATTCGTAGAAAACACGGTATCTTCTCTTAAGATTCATGAAGACCGGATCAAGGGTTTGGAAAAGAATTTGGACTTATGCTTGAAAGCCATTACGGATTACCTTGTTGCACGGGATGAAGAACTTGTCAATTCAGTTGAAATAGTTTCTGAGGAGCCAACTACCTTCTCTGAGAAGGTCAAACAGAGAATTAGCAAAGAGAAACTCTTACTCCTTGATATTGGAGCTCTCCCGGTAAACATCCCTCTAATTAATTCCATTATAACTAATCCTAACAGTGTTTTACAGGAATTAAATAATGATCTCGATGAGACGGTTCAACTAAACGAGATATATTCAGCAGTTCTAAGAAATGAACTGCCGCAAAAAGAAAAAGACCGCGGTTGCTTCACTCTCCCTTGCTTGATCGGGAATCTTAGCATGTGTAATGCTTTTACTGATCTTGGAGCAAGCATAAGCATAATGCCTCATTTAATGTTCCTACGCATGGGAATCGGAGATCTTAAACCAACAAAAATGAAAATAGAAATGGTCGATCGATCCATGCAATCACCTTTGGGAATCGTAGAAAACGTTTTGGTGCAAATTAACAAGTTCCTTTTCCCGGTGGATTTCTTTATTTTGGATATCCCCGAAGAAAACAGGATACCTATCATTCTAGGTAGACCAATGCTCGCTACTGCCCTTACAAAAGTGGATGTATTTGCTCGAAAAATGACTCTTGAAGCTAATGGGGAAATTGCTACGTTCAGATCTAATGAACTTCTATCCATCCCTCAAAATATTTGCGCAATTGACCCTATAGGAGATTTTGGTGATGTGTTGGAAGAGTTTCTCAGTGATCCCCCAAAGACCCCTTCTAATCCTAGCGAGATAGCTTCGGGAAAAGATTTTGATGTGTTTGTCAACTTTGAATAAGAAGATGGTTTGGGAATCAGTGCCGACGATTTCTCTAGTGACATTGACATGGTCCATTGGCACAGCAATTCTGAAGAAACTTTTTCACAATCTGACCAACCTAAGCTTTACGTGATAGGAACTCAAATCCATCACAAGAACCCCTACAACCTAAAAATTTCATGCAAAATTGGGTTCATTGACTTCCATCCCTTCATCGACACAAATTCCCCAGTAAACATCATATCGAATGAGTCCTACAACCAAGTTATGGTGAAAGAACTATAATATAAAGGGAACAATTTTCTGTGGATTGCGACAAACATTCACGTCTTTGTTGGAACATATTCATTTTTGGTCGATTTTGTAGTTTTGGATGACACTATCGAGTTCGTGGAGGATGGGCTAACCGGGGTAATTTTCGGGAAACCCTTTCAAGAACTGTCTGGGCTAGATAAGAATGAGAAGGAAGGGCTAGTATGGATAAAGATTGGCGAAGATAAAACAGTTTTAAAATGCCAAGAACTTTTAAGAACTTTAGCAATTGGACTAAGAAGCAGTTAAGCCATGCTCGGCCTCTGCTTGACATTAGTGACGAAGATAAGGCCAAAGGAATTGACCACCCATACCAAAATATCAAACTTCTATATTTAGAGTGTTTAGAACTGGGCGCGGACTATAAGCGGGATGAGAATCTTATCAGTTGGATTCAACTTGGAGATTGCCATATCCACGAAATGACAAACAAGCATTTCTAGCCCATGGCCTTGAGTCTAACTTAAAGACTCGTAAATAAAGAAAAGTGCTCTTCGGAGACAACCCGAATTATCCCTTTCATTTGTTTTGTTTCCATTTCATGATTAATGTGTAAATACTCATCATTTTGTACCACGAATTAGGATCGCTGATGAGTGTGTAAAACATCCGCTAAAACACTCTCAATGCATCAAATGATAAAATATCACAAATAAGTGTTTTATGTGTTTTAAATGCAAAATATCAAAATCTGTGAAAACGATCAAGTTTGCATAATTGGCGCTTTAGTCCCCAAGTTTCAAAAGTTGTCAAAACAGTCCCTCGGTAAATCTAAATAAAGAAAATATCATTTTAAGTCCCTAGGATTCCTAAGTTGTCAAAATTGGTCCTTGAGATTCAAATTTACAAAATTACAACTTAGGTCCCCGAACTTTGTAATTTGGCAAAAATGGTCCTTTGAAAATTGAAATTGTCAAAACTAGTCCTTGTACTATTAAAGTTTGTCAAATTTAGTCCTTGTGACAACTTTGGAAAATGGATGATTGGTCCTCAAGATTCGAGTAACAAGCTTTGGTCCTTGTCATATTAACCTAAACCTAAGCCTTGTCAAACTACATTTGACCCCGCCATTTCACCATTTGGCCCCCTCAAAACCTTTGACCTCCCATTTTGAACCCCTGGTCAACCCAAAGTCAAAACCAAAACCCTTCCCTCCACCACCGCTTCTTCTTCTCTCCCCTGTCTTCCCAACTTGTTTGCTCGCAACACCACCACTTCCCATCACCTTTCTCCTTTCCACCACCCCTCATCATCACTCCCCACAATAAATGCCACCCCCCTAGCATCAAACACAGCCTACAAGTCAAAATAGGTCTTTCAAATTGAAAATGTGATAGGGCTCAAAACTCACCCATTGGTCAAATTAGAGGTGGGAATCGCTCGAAGGCCACGTGGAGATCATTTTGGTGCTTAAAGAGGAGAGAAACAAGAGAGAAGCAAGTTTTTTAGTTTTTAATTTAATGTATGTCGTTTTTTATAAAACTGTCTTAATTAGTTTATGATTTTGTATCTTTAAGCTTTAGTGTACTAAAACCAAGTGTTTTGATCATTGTAACTCAGTTTCAAAGTTTAATTCAATGGTTCATTTATAATTCAAGTTTCAAGTTCACTGTTTCAAGTTTAAATATCAAACTGCATTATCCAAGCTTCAACAAGCTTAATTTTAAGTTCAAATAAGTTCATTGAGCGCTTATAGCTTTTAGTGAGCTTTTCAAGGTGTACAAGCAATTTGATCTTGGGTCAACAAAAGTCAAACGGAAGTAAGATTGATGCGTAAATGGAATTTGGTGATGCGTACATGGATTTGGGGTGATTTAGAAGCGTATGTTTGGTTTAGAATAGGTGGTAGTTCATTGGTTCGCTTTCAAGTCACCGTGGCTAAAGATCCATTTTGTAAGTGATTTTCATTAGTTGTAGCATAACTGCTTTAGTAGTCTAAGTGGTTAAAACCTGTTGAATTAGTAGTAATAAGGTTAAGTAAGTATAGTTTGATCAAAAATTTATGCCCGCCGCCTTTAGTCCGCTTTTTGTTTGCAAAACTATTAATAAAGTGTGTTTGGATCCATTGTTGTAACCGTCTTTTGGATATGTGCAGTGGATAAGGCCTCTTGGTTTATGTTTGTGTAGCTTATATTGACTCACATCGGTCATAATATTTGTCTCGCTAGTACAAAAGTCAAAATCACAGCTTAATCTTTCTTAACAATTTAATCGTGGGATTTTATAAAAGCCAAATCTTATTTTGTGTTTAAAAGTCTTAGACAAAGCTTGTATGATCTTCATTTCATCATTTTACATCAATATCATCCATAAATTTGATCCAAAGTTCAAGAAAGTCAAAGTTTTAAATCATCAAAAGTCAACTATATTTGAAAAGTCCGTTTGAGCCCAACTAGAAGGATTTTCTTGGGTTCATTCTTTGGGCCAAATCAAATGAAACTTTGGGATTAAGAACTTCTCTTGGTCTAGTTACTTATTATCATTTTTGTTAAATTTTAGAAATTTTCTAAAAGCTCCAACATAGCTTGTCAAAATGGCTTAATTGCCCTGCTCCAAACTCAGCTTTGACTGAGTTTTTCTCAGCTTATTGCTGAGCTTGTCAAAAGCTCCACAGAGCTTCTCCAGGTCTGCTCTTTGGTTGAAAGGAACTTGACCAGGTCTAGTTTAGATCTCAATAACTGGTTTTCATATTCAGCTTATTTTGAAGCTTGTGCATAAGCTCAAACTTGGTTACCTAAACCTGTTTTTAGCTTAAGCTCAAATAAATCAAATCACAAGCAGTTGTAATCCAGAGGTTAAGGCTTATTGTTTCTTGCTTCATTTTAGTAGTTTTAGCATATTAATGCTTCTGTTTCAGTTTGGTAGCTTGTGGTGATCATTTGGCTTATTCAAATGCTTATTTCATAAGCACTAGTATAGCAGTTTCAATTTCCTCCACACAACACCATGTTTTTCTATTTTTCCTAGATTCATAATATCATTTTATAGTTTTCCTGAAATTTTCATAATTTTTCATAACAGTTTGCTATTTTTCTTAATTAAAGCAGCTTTTAGGTAATTTTAAATAGCTTTTAATACAATTAATTAAGAAAAGTTCAAAAAATAATTTTTCATTTTATTAAGTTTAGATAAATATAAAAAGTAAAAAAGTAATTTTCCAGATTTTCATAGTTTATTTTGTAATTTTAGTAATTTAATTAGTTTTTAATAGTTTAAAATTCATAAAAATAGAAAATAATCGAAAAATATAAAAATAGTTTTGAAAATTCTTTTTGTTATTTTAGATTTTTCCAAGTCATAATTTTATTTTTCTAGCTTTATTTCCTATTTTCTTGTAATTTAGGTTATTATTAATTAGTTAAAAATAGTTTTAATTAATAATAATTAATTAAATAGTTATAAAATAATTTTCTTTTTCTTAAAATTTTCTTATATCATTAGGTTTGTAAAATATCATTTTCATATTTTTAGGATTAATATTGTGTAAGTTTCACGCTTTTATTTCAGACGTCACGTAGTTTTTAAATTAAGTTTTATAAAACATAAAATCAAAAACATCGCTTTAAAATTAGTGATAGCGTTTATTTAATATAGTTAATCTTTTAATTTCCTTTAATTTGCATTTAAGCCTGTAATTTGTAGTTTATAAAATAACTCAAAATCCTCATCGACCACTATCCTTAGTGGTTATTCGACATCCGATTGTGTTAAACACCATTCATCCTCCGTGGGACTTAACGACCGGGAATCCACTAGATTCTCTCGATCTAAATTGCAATTGGTGTTTGAGCTGTTTTAAGTTCCTTACGATTGGTCATTCACAAGTGGTCAGCTGCGTGAGAAAACTTGACGGTTTTGCACCAATCAAATTTTGGCGCCACGGGAGGTCAGAAGCGTGTTCTAAGCATTTTCGCACCTGCACTTGCACATATACCACAGCTTGTAAAAAGTTTTTGTAAAGTTATAACAAAATCAAAAGTTCATTAACACTTTTCCTAAAGTGTTAAAACACCAAACAAAATATAAAACAACAAAACAATCGTAACGTTTTCTATCTTGTGTTTCTTTTAAGGTGATTCTTAAAGAAATACGATTTGGTTAAACGAGACGATACCAAAATATTGTCCAAAAGTTTTAAACCCATCAAGACAAATCTATACCTACGCCTTTTTCGTGATACTTAATATACATAAAATCAACCACCGCAAATCAAGGCAAAGGCACTACCTAACCTGGGGTGCGACCATAATAAGTTCCCGAACATCGATTTAAAACTTGCCTTTGTGTCCTTGTGATTTGGTGTACCTTTTTCAAAGAAGCCATTTCATTTGTGATTATTGGTTAAGTTCACTTGTCGCTTTGCCTCGCATTTGTTTTGAAAACCGATTTTTATACTTAGTGCATGCGCACTGCTCTCTTCCAGCTTCTACAAGTCCATTGTCGAACTTGGAAAGATTCCTCGAGACGAGGACGCTCGCTCCTTCACCGTGGATCGAGGAACGCCTACCACCACCACCACCGCCATAATGGCGTAAGACAAGCCGATGAATGAGCTTCTCCAAGCACCCATCGAGGGTTACGGAGATGTTATTGTTGTCCCACCATCGTGGTCGATACTTTGAGCTCAAAACCGGTTACTTAACTGCAACCCAAAGCCAATTCTATGGTTTTGAGCGGATGATCCTCATGCACACATTCGATGGTTTAACAAGATTGCATCTACCATCAAGTACAAGAATGTCCCACATGAAGCTATCAAGCTTCTTCTGCTCCCATTTTCTCTAGAGGACAAGCCCGAATTGGCTTGAGAAACAACCCCTCGCTCCATTGAGACATGGGAAGATCTAGTCACAAAGTTTGTGAACTAATTCTATCCTCCATCCCGAACTACAAGTCTTAAGAATGAGATAATGAAATTTTCTCAAAGATTTGATGAATCATTCGGGAGGCATGGGATCGTTATAAAGACTTGCTCCGCAAGTGTCCGCATCATGGTTTTTCCGAGTTAATGCAAATGGATACTTTCTACAATGGTCCGAACCGCACCAATCAAGACTCTTTGAATGCCTCCATGGAGGTAATTTCTTGAGCAAGACCACAAAAGAAGCCTTGCAAATCATTGAAAACAAGTCCTGTGTCCGTCCTTTCCGCACAAAGACATATCATACCGAGTCTAATGTCGGACCTTCTATTTCATCTCCCGTGAGTACATCTAGCACCGATGCTAAGATTGACAAACTCACGGATATTGTTCGAGCTTTGGTTCTTGCTAACTAAAGAAAGTCACTTTCACACAAGCACCATCATATGGTGAAGTGAAGAAAGTTGAAGTTTGTGTTACTTGTGGTGGTCCTCATGCATACTACAATCTGATCGCCACCGATGGTAGTCCGTTTGAAGCTAATGCTATAGCCGGTACTTCAAATCAAGGAGGTAATCAATACCGTCCTCAAAATGAACCAAACTACCGTGCTAACACTTATCGTGCACCACCCGGTTTCAACCGTAATCCTAACCGAATCGTAACCAACCAAGAATGAACCAAGGTTATCAAAACCAAGGTAATTTCTATTCGGACCCAATCAAGGTTTCCAACATCAAGGAAATCTTAATCAAAACACTTACAATCGAGGGAATCAATTTTGGGAATATGAACCCTAATCAAGGGAATTTTCGCTATAACCGTAACATACGGCCTCAAATTATCCCTCCTCCTCCTCCTCCCGTGTCAACATCCGATGAGCTTTTAAAGCAATTCATGAAGACTCAAGAGGAGACAAACAGGTGTTGGTCACCGATCGAATTAAAGAAGTCTTTAAATGATCGACCCGGGCTCGTGTACTTTACCTAGCAACACGATCGCTAATCCGAGGGGCGATGCAAAGGCGATCACAACCGTAAGTGGTACTTCATATGATGGACCCGCTATTCCTACTACCTCTTCTTCTTCTCTCCCAAAGGTAGTGGAAAGTGAACCCGAGGCGACAAAGGACAAGGAACTTCCTACTAATAACGGAAGTACCAACAATGTCCATCCTCGTGTTGTCCCAGAAACCCAAAACCAAACCAGAGTTGTTTTTGAACCTCCGTAGGTCCCAACCCCAAATCCAAATCTTCTATTCCTTACCCATCACGCTTACATGAGCAAAGCTCCGAGAAAGCCGGTCAACAAATGGAAAAATTCTTTCAAATTTTCCAAGAACTTCATTTTGACATAAGCTTCATGGATGCTATCATGTTGATGCCCAAGTTTGCATCAACTCTCAAACACATGTTAAGCAACAAGGAAAAGTCGTTTGAAATGGCTAAACTCCTTCAACGAGAACCGCCTGCAGTTATCTTGAAGAAGCTTCCCGAGAAGCTTGGAGATCCCGGAAAGTTCCTCTTACCTTGTGTATTTCCGTGAATGGTTGAATGCTTTGCCTTAGCCGATCTTGGTGCAAGCATAAACCCGATGCCTCATTCAAGATGGAAGAAACTTTCTTCCGGATCTTACTCCTACATGCATGACTCTCGAGCTTGCAGATCGACAATATCCCGTCCTCTTGGAATTGCCGAGGACGATTTGAAAGTAGGAAAGTTCCATTTTCCACCGACTTTGTAGTTGTTGATTTCGATGTCGATCCACGGGTTCCTCTCATTGTTGGAAGAGGATTCCGAGAACGGGCCGTGCTCTCATTGATGTATTTGAGCAAGAAATCACATTACGTGTTGGTAATGAAGTCACACCTTTAACCTTGATCAAACTTCGAGGTACTCCGCAAACTATGATTCCGAGTCGGTTAACCGAATAGATATCATTGATGTTGCTTCAAGAGTACTCTCAAGAAGTTCTTGGTTATTCTCATAATTCGTGAGTGGGAATCCCACCACATCTTCTCAACCTATCATAGCCAATTTACTCCTTCTCTCACTCCGCTTGAGGGAAGCGACTTCATCTTGGAAGAGATTGAAGCATACTTGGCTAGTGATTCTGCTCCATGGGAAATTGATCACGCCCAATTGACATCGAGGGGACATACTTCTCATTGAGAAGTTGCTTAAAGATGATCATTCATCAACCCTTCACACTAGTGATGCAATTCCGTAAGAGATTAATCACCATGAGATTAATCCGAGGAGATATTCTTATTCTTGAGAAGTTGTTAAATCAGACACTTCTCCTCCACTCCCTCCCGCCAACCTTCATAACAAGGAAGTCAAGTCATTGAGAAAATCAAGAATTTCAAGTCGAACTTAAGGACTTACCGCCTCATCTTGAGTATGCATTTCTTGAAGGTGATGATAAATTACCCGTCATTATTGCTCGAGATTTGAGTAAAGATGAAAAGATCGCTCTCATAAAGGTCTTGAAGTCACACAAGCAAGCAATTGCTTGAAACTCTCCGACATTATGGTATCAACCCCGAATTTTGTACTCACAAAATCTTGATGGAGGATGACTTCAAACCGTTAGCTCAACATCGAGAAGAGTAAATCCAAAATCCATGATGTTATCAAACAGAGGTTATCAAACTTCTTGATGCAGATTGATTTACCCAATCTCGATAGTCCTTGGGTTAGCCCGATTCATCGTGTTCCAAAAAGGGTGGCATAACTGTTGTCACGAATGAAGAAAACGAGTTAATTCCAACTCGATTGGTTACGGATGGCGTGTGTGTATTGACTATCGTAAGTTGAATGACGCCACCAGAAAGACCATTTTCCTCTACCCTTCATGGACCGATGCTTGAGAGATTAGCGTGGAATGAGTACTATTGTTTCCTTGATGGTTTCTCGGGTTACTTTCAGATCCCCATTGATCCACGTGATCAAGAGAAGACCACATTCACCGCCCATACGGAACTTTTGCCTACAAACGATGCCTTTTGGCTTATGTAACGCCCCGCACGCTCCAACGATGTATGATGGCCATATTCCACGACATGATCGGGAAACAATGGAGGTGTTTATGGATGACTTCTCGGTCATTGGGGATTCATTTCAGACATGTCTCCCATTTAGACAAAATGCTTAAAAGGTGTGAAGACACCAATCTGTCTAAATTGGGAGAAGAGTCACTTTATGGTCAAAGAAGGCATAGTCCTTGGCCATAAGATTTCAAAAATGGGATTGAGGTCGATAGAGCAAAAGTTGATGTTATTGCTAAACCGACTCATCCTACTACCGCCAAAGGTATTAGGAGTTTTCTTGGTCATGCCGGGTTTTATCAGATTCATACAGATTTTTCTAAAATCGCCGCCTATGACCCATCTTCTTGAAAAAGAAGCTCCTTTTATCTTCTCTCCCGAGTGGTCAAGCTTTTGAAACACTAAAGAAAAAGCTACGGAAGCACCCATTCTAGTTGCCCCGATCGATTTACCCTTTGAGCTCATGTGCGATGCAAGTGATTTTGCTATCGGTGCAGCCTTGGGGCAACGAAAACCAAGCATTTTCACCTATCCACCACGCAAGTAAGACTATGATCAAGCTCAAACCCATTACACCACTACGTAAAAAGAACTATTAGTCGTGGTGTATGCGCTTGAGAAATTTCGCCATACCTCATCTTGACCAAATGCGTGGTGTATACGGATCACTCGGCTCTCAAATATCTCTTTGCAAAACAAGATGCAAAGCCGAGATTGCTCCGCTGGGTTCTCCTCCTCCAAGAATTTGATATCATTATACGTGATAAAAAGGAGCCGAGAACCTGGTCACGATCATCTGTCCGATTAGAGAACCTCACCAAGATGTGTTCGAGAAAAGGAAATAAATGAAACATTTCCTCTCGAGACACTCAATGCGGTTTCTTTTCGTGGAGACTCTTCTACCCCATGGTTTGTCGACCTTGCAAATTACCATGCGGGTAACTTCATAGTGAAAGGATGTCGTCCCAACGTAAGAACAAATTCTTCAAAGATGTTAAACATTACTCGGGACGACCCTACTTGTTTAAAATTTGCGGATCAAGTCATCAGCGATGTGTATATGGTCGAAGCTATTGACATTCTCAAAGCTTGCCATTCGACCCACTGGGGACATCATAGCCCCAACTACACCGCCAAGAAGGTGTTTGATTCGGATTCTATTGGCCCACAATTTACAAGGATGCCCACGAATTTGTCAAAGCTCGTGACGCTTGTCAACGCCACGGAATATCTCACAAAGAAATGAAATGCCGCAAAACGCCATTCAAGTGTGTGAGATCTTTGACATCTCGGGCATTGACTTTATGGGGCCATTTCCTTCTTCTCGCGGTAATAAGTACATACTCGTGGCCGTTGACTACTTGTCAAAATGGGTTGAAGCTAAGGCTTTGCATACCAATGATGCCCGAGTTGTTGTGAAATTCTTGAAATCTCTCTTTGCTAGGTTTGGAACTCCACGAGCCATAATCATGATCGTGGTACGATTTCTGCAATGACCGTTTGAAAGAGTCATGCGTAAGTATGGTGTAACTCACCGCCTCTCATCGCTGCATCACCCCAAACTAGTGGGCAAGTGGAAGTTTCAACCGGGATTAAAGAATTCGGAGAGGACGGTTGGCGAAAACCGTGCCTCTTGGTCGGATAAGCTAGATGACGACTGGCCTTCCGACATTTTATAAAACACCCATCGGGTGTACTCCATACAAGCTTGTATACGGAAGGCATGTCATCCGCCGGTTGAGCTAGAGCACAAGGCATACGGGCCTTGAAGCATGCCAACTTCGATATTCAGATACCGGTGATCACCGGAAAGTTCAAATGAATGAATTAAATGAACTCCGTGATCAAGCATACGAGAACTCTTTGATCTACAAAGAAAAGACAAAGAAGATTCATGACTCTAAAATCAAGAACCGCGTTTTCAACGTTGGTGATCGAGTCCTTCTTTTCAATTCTAGATTGAAGATTTTCTCGAAAGCTTAAATCCCGCTGGTCCGGTCCATTTACTATCACTAAGGTTTATCCTTATGGCACCATTGAGTTATCTCAACCGATGGTCCAAACTTTAAAGTGAATGGTCATCGGTTGAAGCATTACTTTGGAGAGGACATTCCCCGTGGTTGTCCCGGATCTACAAACTTTCCCATGAACCAATGAATGCGGGATCGAGTCAAGCTAGCGACTCGGGAATCAAAAATAAGAGCATGCCATATGGGTTTTCACCCATATTTCGAAATGTCTCAAGTTTGTTACGGTTAGCCATTCACAAGTGGCTAGCTTGTGTGACAAAACTTGACAGCTTAGCTTCTTCTTTCTACTTTCTACCACCCTAGTGTGGGGAGTTGCCCACATGTTGTGTATATATAAGAGTTTCAAAAAAAAAAAAAAAAAAAAAAAAAAAAAAAATCCTTGCTAAATAATGGCCTTAGTATTTCCTTTACGTTCTATGTTTCGCATAACCGCGGTACTTTGAATATTGAGGGCAATATTCATTTCTAAGTGTGGGGAATTCTCACGAATTTTATCATGTAATTATACCGCCTAATTCCCCATTTTTGGCCAAAATTTTTTTTTTTTTGGAGTAAGTGTTTTACACTTACTCATCTTATGGTTATCATCCGCCTTTGTCTAATAAACAAAAGGATTGGCTAATCCAGAGCAAACGGCTTTTGGTAAAGATATCTCAAATCCGTTGACGGCTTGCAATTTGCCCAAAATTGTATGGTATTCACCACCATATCCTTAAAAGTGAAGAGTTGGCTAGCCCGCAAGTTTATGGCTTGTGGTAAAGGCGCTTGAAAACCATAATTGGTAATCACCACCAAAGATATTTTATCTAAGAGTTGGCTAGTCCGTAGCAAACGGCTTCGTAAAGACAAATCAAACCGTTGAAGTCGGTGATTTGCTCAAAATCATTTGGTTATTTGTACCAAGGTTCTTACTTGAACTCAAACATTTGGCTACTCCGTAAGTAATGGCTTTTGGTAAAGAGATGAAATCCATTAATTTTTCTCAAAACATTGCTAGGGACTAGCAATATCTTAGTGTGGGGATTGATGAGTGTGTAAATACTCATCATTTTGTACAAATTAGATCGCAAAACATCCGAAAACACTCGTAAATGCATCAAAATGATAAAATATCACAAATAAGTGTTTTATGTGTTTTAAATGCAAAATATCAAAATCTGTGAAAACGATCAAGTTTGCATAATTGGCGCTTTAGTCCCTCAAGTTTCAAAAGTTGTCAAAATAGTCCCTGTAAATCTAAATAAAGAAAAATATCATTTTGAGTCCCTAGGGATTCCTAAGTTGTCAAAATTGGTCCTTGAGATTCAAATTTACAAAATTACAACTTAGGTCCCGAACTTTGTAATTTGGCAAAATGGTCCTTGAAAATTGAAAATGTCAAAACTAGTCCTTGTACTATTAAAGTTTGTCAAATTTAGTCCTTGTGACAACTTTGGAAAATTGATGATTGGTCCCTCAAGATTCGAGTAACAAGCTTTAGTCCTTGTCATATTTACCTAAACCTAAGCCTTGTCAAACTACATTTGACCCCCCGCCATTTCACCATTTGAGCCCCTGTCAAAACCTTGACCTCCCATTTTGAACCCTGGTCAAACCCAAAGTCAAACCTCGCCTTTCCGCCACCCTCTTCTTCCACCTCTCCCTGCCTTCCCAACTTGTTTGCCTCGCAACACCATCACCTCATCACCTTATCTCTTTTCCACCACCCCATCATCATCAACCCCCACAATAAATGCCACCCCTAGCATCAAACACAGCCTACAAGTCAAAATAGGTCTTTCCAAAATTGAAAATGTGATAGGGCTCAAAACTCACCCATTGGTCAAAATTAGAGGTGGGATCTGCTCAGAAGGCCACGTGGAGATCATTTGGTGCTTAAAAGAGGAAGAGAAACAAGAGAGAAGCAAGTTTTTTAGTTTTTAATTTAATGTATGTCGTTTTTTATAAAACTGTCTTAATTAGTTTATGATTTTGTATCTTTAAGCTTTAGTGTACTAAAACCAAGTGTTTTGATCATTGTAACTCAGTTTCAAAGTTTAATTCAATGGTTCATTTATAATTCAAGTTTCAAGTTCACTGTTTCAAGTTTAAATATCAAACTGCATTATCCAAGCTTCAACAAGCTTAATTTTAAGTTCAAATAAGTTCATTGAAGTCGCTTATAGCTTTTAGTGAGCTTTTCAAGGTGTACAAACAATTTGATCTTTGGTCAACAAAAGTCAAACTGGGTAAGATTGATGCGTAAATGGAATTTGGTGATGCGTATATGGATTTGGGGTGATTTAGAAGCGGTAGTGTTTGGTTTAGAATAGGTGGTAGTTCATTGGTTCGGCCAAGTCACCGTGGCTAAAGATCCATTTTGTAAGTGATTTTCATTAGTTGTAGCATAACTGCTTTTAGTAGTCTCAAGTGGTTAAAACTGTTGAATTAGTAGTAATAAGGTTAAGTAAGTATAGTTTGATCAAAAATTTATGCCCGCTCGCCTTTTAGTTCGCTTTTGTTTGCAAAACTATTAATAAAAGTGTGTTTGGATCCACTGTTTAGCCGTCTTTTGGATATGTGCAGTGGATAAGGCCTCTTGGTTTATGTTTGTGTAGCTTATATTGACTCACATCAGTCATAATATTGCTGCTGCTAGTACTCAAAGTCAAAATCACAGTTAATCTTTCTTAACAATTTAACTGTGGGATTTTTATAAAAGCCAAATCTTATTTTGTGTTTAAAAGTCTTAGACAAAGCTTGTATGATCTTCATTTCATCATTTTACATCAATATCTGTCCACAAATTTGATCCAAAGTTCAAGAAAGTCAAAGTTTTAAATCTGTCAAAAGTCAAGATATTTGAAAAAGTCTGCTTTAGCCCAACTAGAAGGATTTTTCTTGGGTTCATTCTTGGACCAAATCAAATCAAACTTTGGGATTAATAAGTTCTCTTGGTCTAATTACTTATCATGATTTTTGTTAAATTTTAGAAATTTTCTAAAAGCTCCAACAAGCTTGTCAAAATGGCTTAATTGTTCTCGCCCAAACTCGCTTTGATCGAGTTTTTCTCACTTATTGTCGAGCTTGTCAAAAGCTCCACAGAGCTTCTCTAGGTCTCGCTTTTTGGTTGAAAGGAACTTGACCAGTGTCTAGTTTAGATCTCAATAATCGGTTTTCATATTCAGCTTATTTTGAAGCTTGTGCATAAGCTCAAACTTGGTTACCTAAACTGCTTTTTAGCTTAAGCTCAAATAAATCAAATCACAAGCGCTTGTAATCCAGAGGTTAAGGCTTATTGTTTCTTGCTTCATTTTAGTAGTTTTAGTATATTAATGCTTCTGTTTCAGTTTGGTAGCTTGTGGTGATCATTTGGCTTATTCAAGTGCTTATTTCATAAGCACTAGTATAGCAGTTTCAATTTCCTCCACACAACACCATGTTTTTCTATTTTTCCTAGATTCATAATATCATTTTATAGTTTTCCTGAAATTTTCATAATTTTTCATAATAGTTTGCAATTTTTCTTAATTAAAAACAGTTTTTAGGTAATTTTAAATAGCTTTTAATACAATTAATTAAGAAAAAGTTCAAAAAAATAATTTTTCATTTTTATTAAGTTTAGATAAATATAAAAGTAAAAAAGTAATTTTCCAGATTTTTCATAGTTTATTTTGTAATTTTTAGTAATTTAATTAGTTTTAATAGTTTAAAATTCATAAAAATAGAAAATAATCGTAAAAATATAAAATAGTTTTGAAAATTCTTTTTGTTATTTTAGATTTTTCCAAGTCATAATTTTATTTTTCTAGCTTTATTTCCTATTTTCTTGTAATTTAGGTTATTATTAATTAGTTAAAATAGTTTTAATTA
The DNA here is from genome assembly GCA_022545495.1 of Chrysanthemum lavandulifolium. Taxonomy (NCBI): domain Eukaryota; kingdom Viridiplantae; phylum Streptophyta; class Magnoliopsida; order Asterales; family Asteraceae; genus Chrysanthemum; species Chrysanthemum lavandulifolium. Next base: position 155,908,204 of record CM040240.1, read on the forward strand.
ATAATAATTAATTAAATAGTTATAAAATAATTTTCTTTTTCTTAAAATTTTCTTATATCATTAGGTTTGTAAAATATCATTTTCATATTTTTAGGATTAATATTGTGTAAGTTTCACGCTTTTATTCAGACGTCACGTAGTTTTTAAATTAAGTTTTATAAAACATAAAATCAAAAACATCGCTTTAAAATTAGTGATAGCGTTTATTTAATATAGTTAATCTTTTAATTTCCTTTAATTTGCATTTAAGCAGAATTTGTAGTTTATAAAATAACTCAAAATCCTTACCGACCACTATCCTTAGTGGTTATTCGACATCCGATGTGTTAAACACCCGTCATCCTCCGTGGGACTTAACGACCCGGGAATCCACCGTATTCTCCTCGATCTAAATTGCAATTGGTGTTTGAGCTGTTTTAAGTTCCTTACTACCGGTCATTCACAAGTGGTCACCTGTGTGAGAAAACTTGACGGTTTTGCACCAATCACTTTAGAGTAGGAGACCGTGGCTTACCCTAATTACTACACTACAACGATTAGGTTCACCGCCTGGGGTGTTATAAAACTTGCTCAAGAAAAGGAAGTTCCTTTGACCCCAACGACGCGTGTAGCGTTATCAAGTTTTTGGCGCGCTTGGGAATAGAATAGCTAGTTAGTAGTCCACCTCGCTTAGGTTCTTTTCTTGATTCCTATCAAGTAAATTTTTATCATTTTAGCTTCTCTTAGTCTATCCCCTCTTCGTGACCTTTTTCGTAACCATTTTCATTAACTATTCCGTTAGCCGTTATGGAGAACGCGAATCGCCAAAACCGCCACCCAATCAACGAAATCCACTACATAATCTACCCTTTCCACTCCAAAATGAGATCTTGAGGTTCCGGCAATATCATGATGAATCCTTTCCCGAGGCGTGGACTCGAATTAAATATTTATTACAAAAGTCCTTTATCATGGTATTGATTTAATGCTTCCACTACAATTCTTTTACACTCAGACGCCCACGAAACCCAAAGGAGACTTGACTATGTAGCGGATGGGGATATTTGGGGACGTGGTGTTCAAATGCATGGAAACCTTTGAGATTCACGCCCAATTTAGAAGTGGAACATGGGACCCAAAAATGAATCTTTAGACCTATTTTCAATTTGGAAACTTGATCGGAAAGGTTGTTTAGGAAGGAGATGATTAGAGTTGAGGTACCAAGGTGCATGTCATGGTTAGGCGCTACCACAAGACAAAATGAATATATAGGTGATCTTGATAAGATGGAGGATAGAGTAGAAAATCCAATCCCATCGATAACCCACAAGTCCTACCATCATCATGGAACACACATCGCCTATAACTTACCGGAAGAAGTAGAAGAGACTATAGGAACCCGATTGTAGAACCTTTGGACCAAACGCCACTAGGGAATATAGGTTTAGATGCTTGTTGTCATGACTTCTCTCTTAGTCCTAGGAAAGTTCCTAATTTTGATGAACCGGAGCCTCAACCAAAACCTTACCCAATTTTCCATCTTTAGATGTGAATCTTGGAATTGAATTAGGCCCCAATCCACCCATCAAAATAGATAGTCCGGGTAGTTGCTTGATAAAGGTGGTAGATTCTAGGCCATGTAGAGTGGAAGCTAATATAGGAGTAACCCATGACCTTACACACTTATATCACCCATTCATGGTTAATAACAAGAAACACTATTGGTTTAAACCGGGTTTATTAGGTCAAGATGGATCCTTAACTAAGAATCTTTTGAAATTGATAGAAGATGATCCATTTTTAGGAGGGAGATTTGATTCACCCGCTACACCAATAGACTTAGGTAAGGTTATAATGAATGGAGCACACTCCTTTGAGCATATAAATCACCCATCACCATCTCCTCACGTAGCAAATTTCCACCCTACGGGTGTATATTGCTACTATCACCCGCACTTAAACTTAAGTGTAGGAAAACTTCCCTTTATCTGTTAAATAAGGGTAGAGTCGGGCTCGTGACTCGAACAAAAACAAGCGCTTCTTGGGAGGCAACCCATGTGTATTTGTTTTCATTTTCATTTGTATGTCGATATCTTTTATTAATTGTATATTCTCATGTTTGAATTTGTAAAAATGCTTTATTTTGTTTTAACCTCGTCTTAATTGCATATAAAGGTATTTTACATAAGGGATAAGTGTAGGAGGATTACACACGTTTTCAAAAGAGACGTAAACATGAGAATAACAATTAACTAAAAGATATTTATGTTTGTTTGTTCGAGTCAAATGCTTGTATCGAGTCATAATGGATGTTTTGCAAAAATTTTCCAGATTCTAAAGATGTAAATTTTCCGTAATTTTTCCGTAAAATCGCATACCGCTTTTTGTCGGGATAACCGACGGCGTCAGATTGCAACTCGACGTCGGGAAGGAGTAAAACATCGATTACTTTTTCTCGTTTTCGAGCTACTTATAAATTTTGGAATTTTCGGTCTTAATTTTCTTAGAAATTCGTAAACATCCATTCCACAAGCATTATATCCTAGTTTAAATCGAGTCTTATATATATTATTACCGCTGATTTTACGAAGGTTTCGTTTGTTTTCTTCAGTGTGCAAGTTTAGTTTGTCAAGAAGAAGTTACATAAGATTGGAAGGAGCTTTTCACGCAATAATTCTTCTTGAAAAGGATTTAACCACCACTTTACACGGATCCTACCGAGCTAATCGGGAGTATTAGTTTCTTTCGCTTTTAATTACCTTCTTTATCATAACTTTGATACTTTCGGGAACATTGGGGACAATGTTCGGTTTAAGTGTAGGAGGAAAATAAACGGAACTTTGAAACTATGCTTATCCTTGACTATTTGCTTTGTCCAATTGTGATTGTGTAATAACCCATGAGAAAATGTCGGTCGGGGTAATTTTGGCACCAAATTTAAAATTTTTCATGACATATAAGAGTGGGCCATTAGTCTTAACAAAAGCGTCTCATGGATAGGAAGTTGCATGACTAGCACAAAACCCTTTACCACCTAAATTCCACCAAAATGTGGGATCGCCCTTAGATTAGTAGGAATTAAAGCATTCATCTTTAATGCTTAGAGTGTGAACCGGTAGTATATTAGATTCTAGAACTTGTTTTGTGATGCATTCCGAGATCGCAAGTGAGGCTACACTTGTGTAGTTAGGAATAACTAAATGATAAGAGGCATTAGGATAACCCTTGTTTGATACATGTAATATAATTACTTCTTCCACTTGGTTGAGTAATTCCCCACACCCTTTGCGTTGTACTCATTTTTAGTACACGATACCCTAGTTAACCCCTCGAGCCTATCCTTTTCGCGGTTCTCGTGATGTTTGGTTTTCCGAATATCAATGAAAAGCATTGTTTACACCCCACCCCAAATATACACCCAAATCGCCTTAGCCTACCCCTTATGCACTCACTTCTAGTGCAAATTATTGTTATCACCCCAAACTCTTAGTTCAATTATCTAGTTGCTTGCATGAGTTGCTAAGTCAAGTCATATCCTTTGTATCTGATTTTGGGACGATTGGGATTCATGGGAAAAGTTAAAGTTTATGAAATGACGGAAGGGAACGTTAAATTCAAATTCCCTTTGTTTGCGTAATAATGTACCTCAAGTGTTTTGATCTTTTCAATTCGGGTCAAATTAGTGTTAGAGTAATAAAACTCAAGTGTAGGGATATGCATGTAAATCCCTAGTATTTTGATGTTATCATAGAGGATGGTAGAGTAAAGTGTATGAAAAAAAAAAAAAAAAAAACATACGGGCTACCATCCTACATCTATCTTTAAATTTATGATTATTTATTTCAGTTATCTAGAGTTTAGAGTGTCGAGTCTTGGCTTAGCAACGCCATTCTTCATATGCAGATTAACATAAAGATTTTGACTTGCCACCACTAAATAGCCTATCCCACCAAACCCCTATTTCCTACCGTAAGCCTAACATTACAACCCTTTAAAGACCTCTTTGATATTCTTTCCTAGGTGCTTACGCCAAAGCAATGGAGGTTTGATCTATTCTCAAGCCTATGGTAATCTATGTACTAGGACGGTTAATGAGTGTTTATCTTCCATTTCCTATATTGTTATATTTCATATATACACCGAGAGAGATGTGAGTATCCAAACACCCCATGTGAGGTGCTAGTATGTATTTCGTGCTTGTTATGACTTTCTTGGGCTTATATGTGTTGTGGACCGTTTTGAATTAATGCTTCATGACCCTAACTTATAAATTAATTGGCTAAAGCACATTTGCTTGAGTCAAGCAAATAACAAGTGTAGGGATATTTGATAAGGTTTTAAAAGGTACCATTTGAGGGTCGTTTAAGTCCTTATTTGATCACTTTGTATCCGTTATTGCTTAATATCGTTCCTTTTCACTTTTAGGTCTCGTGAAGGCAAAATGTTGGAATGGCACTTATTTGGACGAAAAGGCGCAAATATATGAAGAAAATAGCCAAAGTCAAAATCGAGACACTCACGATTGTTGAAAGTAGAAGGCGACGGCGTCGGTGTTAATGGCGACGCCGTCCCAAAATTATTGTGATGATCCGAACCCAAAACTCGTATTTTCAAGTGACGACGTCTAGTTGTAAAGAGTAGGCCGTCGCTACTCGGGCGGCCTAGATGCAATCCGCACGACGTCGGTCGAAGAGGACGGCGCCACGGACACAAGGTGACGCCGTTGCAAGGTTAACGTGGGCAAGACGAAACCCTAATGATGGCGACACGACGGCGTCACTAAACATAAGGTGACGCCGTCGCAATTGTAATCTTATATATAGAATCCGAATTTTCGGTCTTTGTGTGGAGAGTCTTTGGAGTAAAACCTAAAACCGAACCTAAGGTGTCTTGTACAGTATTTTAGGGTTTTAAACCCTATCTTACATCAAGATAAGTCTTTACTTCATTAATTCAATTATGTCTTTGATTATTTGTGTGTATGCTTGCATGTTCTCCATGTCCGGCTAATTTATTTGTGTGTTTGCTTAGGAAGTATGAAACTTAATTATTGAATATTGATTGGTTGTTTCTTATCTTAGTTGATTAATGATCTAGTAATGCGATAGGTCATTCATTGTGTACTTAATGCTTGATTCATCTTTATGAACCTTAGAGTATAATTACCTGAGTAGTTGTAGGCTAAACCATCCAAAGAGCGCCTTAGAGTAGGAGTTTATAATCCCTAGTGGGTTTGTAGACAAGACCCTTTGGTAAGTTCAAAGAGTTAGGGAGAAACGCATACCCTACAACTTTAGACACCAACGCAACTAGGAATAAGACGTGACACTCAACCATCAATAGGAGATAATTAAGGAGTAATACAAACTAAGTAAACACATCTTTAAACTATCATACGAGCACACATTAATTAGACATAGACTCCCAAAACCTTAGTTTAGATAATTAGATAATAGCAGAGTAATCGGTAGAAATACCAACCCCCAAATCCAATACCCGAGATTCGTACCTTTCCATTTTCATAAAATATAAAAGATAAAAATAATCTTCCTCAACCTTAACCTTAGCGTAGTAACTCCTTACTAGCATTCCTATTCCCCAGAGAACGATATCAATACCCGTGGCTTACCCTAATTACTACACTACAACGATTAGGTTCATCGCCTAGGGTGTTATAAAACTTGCTCAAGAAAAGGAAGTTCCTTTGACCCCGAACGACGCGTGTAGCGTTATCAAGCATCTTTGAACGGGACTGATTCATCACGATACGGCGTAACTCATTCTTATGGTTACACCGTAACACATCTCTTGCGTAGTTCTTCCCGAGCATTACCAATTATGGCGTAATCCCATGCAATGGTTACGCCGTAGCTACACTCCAGTAGCGTCTGCAAGGTTTTGCAATAATTACAGCGTAACTCATTCTAGGAATTACGACGTAACCATCCTCTGAATTAATTCTTTCTTTTAAACACTATAACCTTTTATTAGTTTTTAAATGAACTTTATGGGTATGTTCCCAATAAACCCTCACAAGACTACACTCATCCACTTGGGACACCAAGTGGTTTAAAGGCTTGTTGCATACGCTAAATACAACCGTGATTCCTACGAAAGTGAGTTAGGTTTCTTTTCGTTTTTCGTTTTTCTTTTTCTTTTATAGAATTATGCTTGTTGGTAGTGTGATTTCAGGGATTAAAGTTTGCTCGTGGATGCTTATGCGAAGGCACGATTCTTTTCGTAGGCCTTCTTTCTTTTTCGGAGCAAATTTCAGGTAAGTTCTCGCACTAATTCTACTTTCTCTTCACCTTTGTTTAACGTTTAGTACAAAAGGGACTTTGTACATTTCAAGTGGGGGGACGGAAGTAGAATTATCTCTTGAACTTTATTTTGCCCTTGTTTTTCTAGTTTATTTTGAAAAATTACGCCAATTTTTAAATTTTGGCATGTTTTTCTTAACCTAACTAGATTAGACCTTAGCCGAGCATGTTATAACCCTTGATATTATATGGTGAGATTAGCATTATCCGTTTCTAAATATTTACCCCAAATCCACCAAATTATGAGTGTGTCGGTAGCTTGTAAACTTTAGAACTTGGCCTTTACATCATTTCGAGACCATAGACGAGGTATGTTGAATTAGCTTAATGTATTTGGAATTTTCAGTTTAAGAAGGCAATATTATAGGATTATCACCCAAAAAACATATCCTTGTGTGTCTATCGATTAGTCACCTCGACTTCTCGACCCCCATGTTAAACCCTTTTGTTGCACTCACCTTTAGTGCAAGATACCCCTAGATACACCCATCTAAGCCATTCCTTTCATTTTGTTCACCCAATAGATTGTTTCGTTATACCCATACACCTTAGCCTACCGTGTAGTCTTTATTCGTTATCGGGAAGTCATTGTTTGCCCAAGTTCAAGGTTCAAGTGGAAAGGTTAGGAAATCATGCTTTCGTCGATGACATATTTTTGAAGACCCCCTAAAGTCTCATAGTGTTCATCTCAAGTGGGGGGATGCTATGTTTAGTTGTTATAAAAAAAAGAATTGATTTGAAAAAAAATAAAAAAAATAAATATAGTTATAGTTATTTGTTGATTGTAAAGTGCGAAGTTATAATCACTATGTTTATGAGCTCATTATAGATTTAGTATCGAGGAGACCACCTCGGTCACATTTGGAGAATGTAGTTGGTAATTGCGCCAACAGTTGAAGAAAAGGTAATGTGCCCATCATGACGTCCTCTAATGGCACATCTACCTGGTATATCATAATCCAGTTTCTTAGCTTTGAAACTTGAACTTTGGATGAACGGTAAGCGGTGATGACTTGGTTGTAGATTTAGACTATTTTCTTGATATTTTTACTTTACACCAATTATATCTCATGTCTTATCCTACCCTTTAGTCATGAAGAGTGTCTAGGTGATGCAGCGAGCAATCTTTGGTGTCTTGGCCATGAATTTGGTCATGTATCATTGATTTTGTCCACTTCACCGTGACATGTTAGTAATGACCACTCACCCTTAACCTTTGTCGTGTCTACCCATATTGCCTTCAAAAATTGTTTAGTCCTTAACTCTAGTGGTGGAGATTTGTGTAACCGCCAAGCTTATGATAGAATACATGCTATGACTGTGCGTTGAGTGATCACCCCAAAATTGACACCTAGAATAGTTGAGAGATTTGAGTGTTTTGTTCCCATTTCGTGAAGTGTTCGGTTTTGTTTATTCTAGCATAATGGATTTTTAAACTTATATTTTCTAGGTAATGGGAGATATCTTTTTAGGAATTTATCTAATAAGGTCTACTTGAGGGCAAGTAGAGTTAAAGTGGGGGGATATTTGATAACATCAAATAGTCCTGAATATTAAGTGTCAATTTCCCCCGATAATTCTCGTATTTTATATCATTTATATGGGTTTATGCTTGTTTTCCTCTATATTTCACTTTCAGGTAAATTACGAGCATTGGAGCTAATGAGACGCGGATTTAGAGAGTTTATTGATGATATATGATAGTATGCCCATTTTGAAGTAATTACAGCGTAACTCTTCTCTCACATTAAGCCGTAACAAAAGCGTAGCTCAGAAGACCAACTAAAGTGAAGATTACGGCGTAACTCCATCTCAGGATTACGCCGTAACTAATTAGGTCAAATGATGTTCCACGCCGCTACAAGCTACGCCGTAACTATTTCAACAATTACGGCGTAATCATGATTTATTGAAGATACGGCGTAACTCATTTCCATGTGTTACGCAGTAACCAGCTTTTCCAGAGCAAAATACGAAGATATTGTTGTTACGGTGTAACTCTCATCTTAAGTTACGCCGTAACCAGATATGGCCTATAAATACCGCCCTAAATTCTGCATTTCACATCATTCACTCCACACACAAAAGCAGAGAACGTGGGTAGGAGACTGAAGGCAGATCTCGAGGAGCATACGGAGCCATCTCCAAGGGAGAAATCACTCCCTAACGATAAGCATTAGCGATCTATCATTTCTTTTACTTTCAGTTCATGTATTTTATTATGTTAAACATTGAATCGATTGTTTCAGTTAATATGATCGGCTAAGCACCTCTGGTGCTAGCCTAGTTATGATTCCTTAATTGTTATGTTTATGTTTACATTGCTTCCGTATAATTGTTTCTAGTGTATGCATGCATAGTTTGTTGGTAGCTACCCTTGTTTCGGTAGTTTTGAATGGCGGTAGTGTCTAGTTGCTTAGGAAATTGACCAACCGACCCTAAGTAGGTAGATCGAGTGGGAAGGGTAAGAATTGACCAACCGATGACCTTCTTCGCTTGTGTGATTTGACCAACTGATCACCTACAGTTTGGATGAACTTAAGAAGTTAGGGATGAGTGTCTAAGATGCTAGCGCCCGGGCACTCATTGTTATGAATCTTGTATGTAGTGGAACTTAATGACTTGGCTTAGGGGACTAAAAACAACAGTACTTTCAAGGGTAGTAGCTTGATCTCCGGTGGAAACCTTTGCTGATAGGTTAGGACGAACTGACCAAATGTTGTCCTAGCGACCTAAACCCCCACTTGAAGCAATTGGAAGTAATTAAACGTGAACATAACATGATAAGATGAGTAACTAGGTTAGCACACTTCTCCTCTATTGATCACAACCTCTACCCTTACTTGCTTTCTTTATTTTCTTGCTTTAGTAGTTAATTAATCGTTTCAATCTTAAAACCAATTAAAATCTATGACACCTAGACTTAATTAGAACGCCACATAGCTCTTGGGACGACCTCGTTTCTCGATTACACACTACACACGATCGGGTACACCGCCTGTTAGTGCATAAGGGTAGACCATAGGTAAACGAGACACTTATAAATATTAAAACATGGTCAGTAAAACCTGCATCAGTGTCCTATGCAAATATCAACTGCAAAACTATATTACAACATCGAGTCGCCGATTTTTGTTTCCCGTTATAAATTTCGTTCATGTAGGGGATTATTGGAAAATATAGTCAAATTATTGGTTTGCATGACAATTGATGGTCATCTTGTATACTAATCGCAGAAACTGCTCCATCATCATACATTATGCCAGTTACTAGTATATTGGCTCTTGTGCAGAAAATGCTCCATCATCATACACTATGTCAGTTACTAGTGTATTGGCTCTTGTGCAGACACTGCTCCATCATCATCATCATTGCCTCCGGACCTGAGGTAACCTTCATCACCTATCTACTCCGGTGGACTATTCCAAAGTGGAGTGGTTTTCTCATAGTTTACCCTTGGATTAGTGGCGTCAATTAGGAGTATCTCCTCTGGAGTATCCAGAGGAGACTATACCTCATCAGGATCGTTATTCCAAGTAGCGAAAGATGACGATGACAAGTATTTTCAGGTCATAGAGTGTGCAAATGGTTTTGGGTGTTTGGCATTTTGAGATATTTTCGTCGTCGTTTTTTGGGATGTTACTCGAGTTAGGGTTACTGAACCTTCAGCTTGAGTTAGTTCAACAAATCAAGGGTTTTTTCTATGTCAAGCATGTCTATCTCTCGTCATACCACCACTCGGTTAGAATGTGTGACCATTATTAGTTTGTTGATATTTTGACAGGTTTTGTATTAGCTGTGAGAGCCTTTGTGAAAGTCATGGTCGGTTTTCCACCTGTCTCCATACTTTCTATCGGATGATTGTTCTTATCTGGTTGTATAACTCGTTGGTTTTGGATGACACTCTTTTATTATTAGATTCTTTCAGTTATCATGGTTGTAATTTCTTGATTGAGCTTCGTGGGTCGAGATGGTGTTTCTAGATTGTGTCAAGATAATCGTTTGATGTCGATGTAATTTCTAGCTTTTTGTTAGCTATATTAATATGTCTATTATTTTCTTTAAAAAATAAAAATATATGAAAATTCACTTAAAAAATTTGTAAATAAAATTAATGGTTGTAAATTCTTAACAATTTGTGAAATCTAACGAAAAAAACATACTCCCTCCGTCTTTAATTTAATTGTCCATATTTCTATTTTTGGATGTCTCAAAAAGATTGTCCACTTTACTTTTTTAGTAAAAACCAGAAAATCTATAGAGAGAATATTCTATTCATGTGGTTGAAAATTAAAGTGGCCTCACTTTTATTAAACTTTTTGATTTCTCTCTCTTGACAATTAAATTGAGACGGAGGGAGTATATCTTTCCATTTCCCGCTTACATTTTAGCACCCACACTCATTTTCCCGCTTACAATTTTCACTTTCATTTTCTAACTTTCGTTTTCCCGCTTACGTTGCCAAACATCACGATAGATCTCACTTTCCATCCAACTCTCATCACTCCTCTCTCACAACCTCTCGGCGCCATCACCACTGCTTCATCGCCCCTCGCTAACCAAAAGGACCGTACCACCATCCGAAGCAACCACCGCCACCACTGTAAGTATCATCTCCAATACCAGTTGAAATACCACTAATCTTCCTTGGTGGGTTTTATATAGTTGTACTTATATGTATAAGTTGTATTCAATTGAGAATTGAAGAATTTCATATACCGAAACATCTTATGCTGTTTTTGAGTGATTATTGCTTGGTTTGGTTGAAAATTAGATTAACATTTTATCCTACACTCGATTTGGTATATCGGATGTGCTTAAACTATTTGTAAGTGATTGTTGTTTGATTTAATAGAGTTTGTTTTATTGGTCACACGAAAAAATTGCAATACGTGAAATAAAACATGCTATGAAGGCTCTTCGAAAGCGGAATTTGGCTGAGGAGGGAGCTTATGGACCAGCTTTTAAAGCTCTTTCTAAACCTATTGTAACTGTGTTCAGATGTATTTCCGTTAAGTGCTTGAGTTAATATTTTTAGGCAGTTATTGACAACTACACCTTTGAAATTATTTTAACAGAATATGATGTATTTGTAGTTGAAAAAGTCCACAGATGAGCTCCAGCAAGCAAAAGGACATGATGAGAACCTTTTTGAGCAAGCTTGAGAAGATTAGACTAAGCTTGGACATTGATAATCAAAGACTTAGATAAACCAAGTGGCGCTTATGATAGCAAACTAGTGTTTTAGAGTTGTGGTTGCTCCTCTAGTTACACCTGCCTCTTAGTTTTTATAGGGTGTTTATATAGTTCTAATTAGGGGTGTAAACGAGCCGAGCCGCTCGTAAAAAGCTTGGGATCGGATCGATAAAAAGCTCGAACGAGCCGAGCCTAAACGAGCTCGAGCCCGAGCTCGAGCCTAAATTAAAGCTCATTTAATAATCGAGCCCGAGCCCGAGCCTTATATTTAAAGCTCGATTAGGCTTGCGAGCCTAAACGAGCTCTAGTACATTTTGTGTATTTATACCGTATATACATATATAATATAATATGTACATGTATGTATTAATGGTGTGAATTCCAAAAAAATTTAATGCAACTATTCATATTCTCATTTTCTTGCGTATTTCCCAAACCATATTACTCCGTATAAATTATTACTGTAAAATAAGTTTAGGCCACATATTAACCTATTGGCTTTTGATATGTCTCTTCCTCTCCCCATTTCTCTTATCTTTCTTTTTTACAGTACGTCTTCTTCTCCTTTCCGATTCCATAGACCCACAGGTAACAGAAGAAAAAAAAACTATATTGTTGCATAAAAATAACCAACTAGCTTGTTAACAAGCTCAAGACAAGTAAACAAGCTCTAGCTAAACGAGCTTGAACAAGTTAGCTCAAGGACCAAGCTTTATAAAGATGCATCACAAACGAGCCGAGACCGAGCCCGAGCTCGAGCTTCATATATCATCCTACGAGCCGAGCTCGAGCTCAAATCTTAAGGCTCGAAACGAGCCGAGCTCGAGCTCGAGCTTTTTAAAATACAAATGAGCCGAGCTCGAGCTCTGGCAGGCTCGGGCTCAGCTCGGCTCGTTTCCACCCCTAGTTCTAATGTACAACATTTTATCTAATCATGTTGTGTATATAACTATATACCTTGTTGATGTATATATATGAATTGTTCAGCTTGTTAGATATTGTTTTTGTTTGTTTGGTTTTTGAATATTTTGATATAAAAGTTTTGAAAAAAAAGAAAATGACAAATATATTTTTTTAAAGCAAAAGATTTTGGTCCGGTTTTAAAAAAAACCGTACCAAAAAAACAAAATATTATTAACTTTGACCGAATGAAGTTGGTATGGTTGTATAGTATTAAAAATTCATTTTTTGGTACGGTTATAAACCGTACAAAAAAATGATTTATTTTTTAACACGCCTTATTTAGTACGGTTCAAAAACCGTACCAAAAGCCTTTAAAAACCGTACCAAAAGCTAATTCTTTGTAGTAGTGAAGGGTATTATAATTAAATGTGAACATATCTGTTGTGGATACTAATAGGGATAGTGAAACTGAGTTTGAACGTGGAATTAAATTCAGTTTGTAAAGTGATAGTGATAGTGAGTACTCCGATTAGTCACATGACTATTTATCGTAAGGCGATGATGAGCTAATAGAGCTTAGGAAAAGAAAAACTAAGGCAAAGAACATCTAACCGTCGTACATTCCCTAACAAGGATGGTAGTTCAATCAGTAATAAACCAAAGAGCGTATATGAAGTTGGCGATAGTGAAATTGTAATTGAGCATGAAGAGTTCATGGATAACTTAATGAGGCTAGCGATAAACTAAGTGCACAGATATACATTTGTGATGAGCTTAATCATGATTTTCTTGACTTGTTTGAGTCAAGTCGAGTCAAGCATTGATACTAGTTCATCGGCGGCTAGATGAATTTTCTGATGACTATGTTGCAAAGGTAATTTACAAAATCAGTAAACAAGTGTAAAACCCTTTCCGTACCATAACATATCATAACGATAGTAACTATATAAACGCTGACAGGAATTTATTATCCAAGAAGAATTAAGGTTGCGACATGAAGAATTACAAAGTGCCCGGTTAAAAGAGCAGCAGTTGATGCAACAAGAGAAGAGGTTAAGGATGGAAGAGGACAAGTTGATAATGCGGGAAGAGGAAAAGAGGTTGCAGTATGAAAATGAACGAAAGAAAAGGGGAGAAGCAATCATGAACTCAGATCATATGAAAGCCAGTAGAGCGCGTTTTGCAGTTTCCAAAAGGAGTGAACAACGTTCGGGTGAAGCTAATTCGTATTATTGGACCAAGGCATATGCTGAAAAGAAAAGACGATGCTCTAGCTTACCTGATCCAGATATGAGTGAAAAACTTAAAATTGTCACGCCTTGGGTTGAGGTATGAAAAATACTTCTTGACAACGTTTTAAAATATATCTTGTTAATGACAATTGATTATAAGTGTAATCGTTTCATATACTAGGATCTTGCACGCTCCATCAATGTTGTCAACAGAGTTCATTTTACAAATGAATTTGACGAATTTCTTGGACAAATTGGACCGCTTAACCGCAAGTTTCCTTGGTGTGACGATGTGTGTGTGGATAGAAGGTTTTGGGAAAGTTTGGTTTGCTTAGACCCGCCTAGGAAAGGTTGGCTAAGGGATGAGGCAAGTACTCATACAACTGCACCTATTGAATTGATTTCTTATAACGTTTATCACACTCATTCATGTTTCAAAATTCTGACACATAGAGTTGTGGGTTAATTACCTTTGGCATGTTAGACCCGATACGGTGATTGGGCGATGGTTAGTAGCTATTTTGTTCAAACACATTACAAAAATCGTTGCCGTTGTGGTATGCTAATGGTGAAAGATACTCTATTCCATGGTCTGACGTTAACCACGTAAGTGACGATATATATATTTTATTCTAGTCCAGTCTCATTCATATAATTAACCTGTTTAGCTTTTGCCATATATTAATGTTATGTTTGTGACCCAAACGTTGTAGGTTTTCATGCCTATTAATGAAACTGAAGCTCATTGGTGTCTTGCGCGTTTGGAGATAGACACAGGCATTGTTACCTTTTATGATAGCGGTCAAACTTTTGAAGAGGAATGGCGAGAGTTTTATATCAAACTGAGGGAGTGTTTACAGGTTTGACTATTTATTCATATGTCATAAGAATTAATACAAAACCGTTTAACCAGGTTTTAAAACATTAGATTTTTATAACGATGTAACTTTTGTCCACAGACTACAATTACTCGAGGTCCTAGCACAAGCGCAAGTATTTGAGAAGAAAGGCATTGATCCGCAAGTTATTTCATTACATTTACTATCACGAACAAGTACCAAGCAGCCGGATATTTGGTGATTGTGGTATTTGGTATGTATTTTTTTATACCGCTTGGATTTTGGTCTATCATTGGATGTGAAGGATCCTATTCAGGCTGCGCTTTCATACCGTGAACAAATGGCTAGGTTTTTTTTAAACACCGTGTTTGTGTTTAGTGATGTTCTAGTTTTGATGTATTACCTGAAACAAATTGATAACCATATGCTCCCTTGAATGGTTTTAATTTTTGTATTCAGTATGTTGTATTATATTGTTGTCTTCAAACTAATGTAATAGGATAATTAGACACACTACAAATTTGTATACTAGTAATATTTTTCTAAAAAAATAAGCAAAAAAAAAAGCACACACCAAACTATGGATATACAAAGTAGGGCAAACCCATGCATGCTACTTTACAAGTATTGGTAATAGCTATTTATGCATTATCCAACATGTAACTAGGCGACTTTGTGGGTGAGTTTGACTATATCTTAGATATATCATTAGAGAATGGCTGTACCTTTTAGACACTTTTTTACTGTTCACTTTTTGTACCTTTTGTACCTTTTATTAACCAAAACTAAATTTTATCTTACATATATTTTGTGTTTTTCAGATTTCTACTAACTATGGCATCACAAAACACATAATCAAAGGCCTGTGGTGATTTATGGTATCAAGAATGGCTGTAAGTTTGTCCATTTACTTTTTTCTGTTAATGTAAACTAAAGTTGGTTTTTACAACAATATTTTGTTTTGCTGAATTATTTCCATTGTTACACAGAATGTCTGAAAACAGTCAAGATCTTGGGTTTGATGTTTATCATGGCAGTCGGTTCTTTTTTATCCCTTAAGCTATTTAGGTGGAGATGTTTTACATTTGAGGTTACCTAGGTTGAGTAGGTTATCGTATTCTCAAATATGTGACATACTGTTGAAAGAAATTAAGGAGGATATTTGGGCTTGGTATTTTTGTCTTCCAAGTAGTAGTCTAGAGGAAGGGTTGACCCTTGTAGAAGGTGATAATGATGTCAAGAAACTGTATGTCATGGCTGAGCTCCATGGTCTAGTTGAGATCTATGTTTGTCATCAGCCACATGTTCATTTAGTTAGCTACTATCACAAGAACCTGTCTTTTGATTCCTCAGACGATGAACTGACATCTAAAATTAAAAGTCACGAAAAGAAAAAAAAAGATGTCGATTGTTTGTCGTTTGAAGAACTAATGGCATGGGAAGAAGAGGAAAAAAATTCACCAGCTTACCTTAGGACACCTTATGTCAAGCCTTTTGTTGAAGCTAGTTTATTCAGAGGAAAATCTGAATTTGGTGGTAATAATGACCTTGAATACATTCCTCCTTGTTTAAGGACTACAGTCCGACCTTATGTGTCCAATGACTTTGAAGATTCTTTAACACAGAAGTCCACTGTTACCGAGTGTTTGTCAAACGAATGTGGGTTCGAGATTAGTCCGTTAAGAGGTAAGAACCTTTTTAACGACTTTCAGGCTGCTGGTAATCATGACCTTCAGGATCCACATGCTACTAGTTTACTCCCATCTATTTAAACCAGCCCTTTAAAGTGTAAGAGGCTTTTTGATGATATTGATGACCTTCCTACAATTGGAAGCTCTACTGTAGTTCAATATGTGACCAAGAAAAGTCGTTTTGAAACTGGTACCTTGAAATCTAGGAGATTATTTGATGAATTTGAAGCAGTTGGTAGTAAACAATATGATGATATGAAGGGTGATGAGGCAATCAGTTTGGTTAATGATCAAGTGATAGTTGAAGGTTCCACATCTGATGGTTCCATGTCATACTCAGCCTCTTCTGATCCAAGTAATTCGAAGCTATGATGAAGGCTACCATGTGGTAGTTATTTGATCTTCCAGGGTTGGTATGTACCCTGTTAAACAATTTGTATTTTGGTTCCTTTCTGCATGATGGTGATGAAACAATTTATTTTCGATCGTGGTGAAGGCTAGTTAGTGTATGTTACAAACTACTATGTGATGATGGTTCTACTACCATGTGTATGTTACATTGCAATCATTTTGATTAAATATGCTGATGTCTATTTCAGTCCTGACTTGGTTCTATCAGCCAATAAAAATTTTCATAGATAAGATTTTCAACACAACCATCTCAATAACAACACTACAACAATCATCTCAATAAATTATTTCATAGATAAGATTTTCAACACAACCATTACATTGTCAACCGTTACACTCATATCATTCATTATTCAACCATTACATTCATTCAAACAGTACTGCTAGAACCACATCCTTCTTCAGTTGCTTTCCTTTCCTTGAGTTTTTCAAAGAATTCTTCCAGATCTTTAATCCTTTTTTCCAATGCCTTAACTTTTTCTAGTGTAATGCCATCTTGGTTCTCCTTATCCGTAACATCACCATCTAGCTTTTTCTTCTCAGATAAGTCCAAAGCCATTGTGGATTGTTGTATGTGTACTATCGAATTGACTGTATTTATGCTTATTTTGTTGACTTGTGTTTAGGCGGTAAAAATATTTTGGCGGGAAACTAGATAATCGAATTTTGTAGCGATATAGTCTTAGCGACTTTTTTATAGCGATTTATGATACACTAAAACCTTATCTTTTAACTATTTTTGGCCACATCCAATTTCTACCGACCAGAACCCTAGCTGTTTTCGTGCAACTGTCGTTTTCGTTCAATTATTAAAATTGAATTTCTCAAAAGGTTCGTGATCCTTTATTGTCATGGTCCCCCATATCAATATTGACTGTATTTTATGTTTCAATATTCATATCAAAATTTTTGGCCACATTAACTTAACTTTACATGCTTGTAATTGTTTATAAGGTAATCATGGCAATCGAGTTTGTGGTGCGACCAAACATAACTTTTTACCCTGGGTTTCTTGAGCTTCCTCAATTTGCTAACCGTGCTTTTAATGGGAATCGGCATTTATATTTAACTGGGATTCAAAGACAACGGAAGAAAGTAAGGATTGTTGCTCGGTTAGGAGGTCCCATTAGGATTGTAGGTAACAAATGGGTAGAATTTGTTCATGAAAACATGTATACGGATGTTCATATGTTACACTTTGTTCAAGAAGGTGATGACTCTTTTTACGTTACTGGCTATGATTCTAATGGGTTGAAAGTTGAGGAATATGCTGGTGTAGAAAGTCGTCATATAAGGTTTCAGAGTTATCGGCTGCCATACCCTCATATTCCACATGTTATTTATAAGAATTAATTTTTTTGTTTACGTTTTTTTAAAAATAAGTGTATTTTATTATTGTATATGTTATAATAGTCAATCATGTTGTTGTCTCAGACATTGCCCGGTAATTTTCTAGATGGTATTGGGTTGCAAGGTACTGTTGTTGTTGTTGTTGAAGGAATGGAGTTTAATGTGGATGTTACTTGGGGCTATGAAGGAGGTCATGATCCTCGTCCTTTGTATGTTATGGATGATGAAATGTGGTTGACTGCACTTCAATATTCCGATATTGAATTTGGGGATGTTATTGTTTTTACTAAATTAGAGAACAATAGCTTGAATATAACCGTGTTTGGTTTCGATGGTACGACAAAGATACAGGGGCAGTTTCTTGGCGTGACGCAATTGTTTTTTTCCACAAAATGATCTTGATAATGAAGATGGAGGTAGGCTTGAAATCTCATAATCATATTCAGTAATATCATAACATATATCTTTAAGATTTATTTTGATATTTTTGAAACAGGTGATGAGCGAATGCAACACATTTGCCAATGGTTTGGTCACCTTGATCATTTTGGTGAGAGAACTGATGTCTTTTATAGAAGGACTACTGAAATTCTTGCGTTATCTAGACTTGTAAGTTTGTGTTTTGTGTGTACTTTTTTCTATATGCATTTATATAATTTTATATAATTTTTGTAAATGTTAAACACCAGGATATTCCATACCATTTTCTTCACAATCATCCTATGCATTTTTTTCAAAATGCACTTTTTAGGAATGATGCAGTCGAATACATGATGCGAATTCAGATTGACTATCATAGAGACAATCCATACCGGGTGAATCATGTGAATGCATTAGGTGACTGGACCCACTTTTTTGAAGATTGTGAGTTTGAGTATAGAAAGATGATAAGGTTTAAGTTCATGTATGTAGATTGTTATGATGATTTGGAGTATCCTGTTTTCCATATTTGTTAGGAAATCGGATACGTTTCTTGAATGACATTTTAAGTTTTATTTATTTATTTATTTATTTTGGTTACATGAACAAACTTTCAGTGGTGGGTGTGTATATACTTGTATTCGATTGGACTGTTTAGACTGTTACAAATTTTAACAGTTTATGGTAAGTACTTTTCAATATGGCCACTTTATACGCGTATTGATCATGCGGTCAACCCGTTTATACGTGATATGTTTCATTAACAACACAAAAAAAAACATTTCAATAAAAAATTTAACAGATATATTTTCAACACAACCATTATGTTGGGTTTTTATGTTCCTCGATACATCAAAAGAGAATGAATCGAATCGCCATTACAACCATGGGAACATTACAACCACTATCAAGACATCGAAGAGAATAGAAAAGATCATACTAAAACTACCCAAAGAGGACACAAGCTTGACATCTACCACCACCCCTACCTAAGGCTTCTTAGCAATCCCCCACTTAGGCATCTCCTTCATATTAATGTGAATCTTTTGTAATCCTTCATATTAATGCATCATATCACTATTTTTCGCCTAGATTTGGTTGTTGTAATCTTGGTCAACAGATTGGAGTGTGGTTGCTGTATCCACTGCTAGGGCATTTCAAACCACTGCTAGTGGTTTTCAATCCACTGCTAGCATATTGTTGGGTTTTAGGTTCCTCGGATCGTGAATTACAAGTATTTGAACCATCGCTAGAGTTGATGAAACCACCGCCGGAAGAATGAATCCACTGCTGAGTTAAACCACCGCTAGTAGTGTTGTGTAACCACTGTTAGTACATTGTAATCACTGCTAGTTGATAAGTCGGTTTAATGTTTTGTGATAGATAAATATGTGTGTTTTATATCTTAGGTGTGAAAAAAGGCCTGAAACTGAATAAGCGACTTTTTTAGCTAATTATTTAAGCAACTATGTTTTTGCGAAAATTTATAAGCAACTTTTTTTATTCGACGTTCTTACATTATAGTACATCGACAACTGTAAAGTACTATCACATAAACCAAAATATTCTGAGCGACTTTTTAAAAGCGCCTTTTTCATTTTAGCGATTTATGATACACTAATACTTTATCTTTTATCTTTTTGTGGCCACATTCACTTCCTACCGACCAGAACCCTAGCTGCTTAATAATCTAATTCAACTGTCGTTTTCGTTCAATTATTAAAATTGAATTGTGCGAAAGGTTCGTGATACTTTATTGTCATGGTCCCCCATATCAATTTTGTCTCTATTTAATGTTTCAATATTCGTACCAAATTAGGGTTTACATGTAAAATTATATATATATATATTTTAAAGTATTGTATTTTATGTGTTCCTGTAACAGGATGGCACCTAGTTGGACTTGGATCCTCGCACTGTTTGACGTTCATGTTTTGGTGTAGTTTTATTTCCAACCGAGGTATGAAAATGGGGTGTTTTTATTGGAGTGTGTCCAAGGATAGGAAGTCGGACTATAGTAGTATGTGCCAAGATCTTAAAGAACATACCGAGCTAAATTTCCATTCGTTGTTTTTCTGTTTACCACAATGTCAATTAGAGGTAGGCTTGAAACTAATAGAATGTGATAGGGATGTGGCTGCCATGTATGACCTTGCTGATCGATATGGGAAGTTAATGATGTATATGGCACATAATCCCCAAAACTTATTTGATTTTTATTATCAGAATCTTAACTTTTATGATTCTGAAGATGATTATACAACTAAATTGATTATCCATGGAAGAAGATTAAAAGATGCAAGCAATATGACATATGATGAGCTTATTGCTTGGGCTGAAGAAGAAGCGAGCAGCCTTATTGATGTTGATGTCGATATGTCTGTTAGCCTTAGGGATGTAGTTGCTAAGCCTAAGGTTAAGCGTAAGTTGGTTTTCATTGAAGAGCAAGATAAAGCCTTTGCAGGCAATCGATAAAAAAATAAAAATAAAAATAAAAAACAACGCTATTTCTGAGCTGTTAGATGCTACTTTGTGAGACATAAATCTAATAAACCAGGCGATATATGTGTCACAAAATAGCATTTAACAGCCCAGGAATATCGCCGTTTTTTTTTTTTTTTTTTTTTTTTTTTTTTTTTTAGCAGACACTTCTATTTTACCTGGTGCGTCAAAGTTACCAATTAATTCATATCACACTTACCACATGACACGTATCCATATCGATTATCCATTATTTTGATGATGTAGGTTATGTTTTCAACACTACGTTGCAAGCCAACATATCAAGGGAGCAGGTTATAACACAGGTATGTTCCAACAAAAGTACTTAGACACACATAAATAACTAAGTGCATATATTAAAATATCCAACAAAATTAACGTTACTAGGTTTATTAAAACATCCATAAGCATAAACATAAACTTTAGACATTCCTTAAACCCCACAACCCTAGCCATACCTTAAACCCAAAAGACATTTGACAAACACCAGAAGAAACCAGATCAGTACACCATAGACTTGAGCTTCTCAATGAATGACATAAGCTCCATTGCTCGCTTCTGCTTGTTCACAACCTTCACCAACATGTTTTCAATGTCTGCCAAATCTTCATTTTGCAAAATATTCAACTGTGAAATGCTTTGCACACCTGAATCAAAAGGATACAAAAGCTCCAACTCGCAATCACGAAATCCTCTCAAAGAACACGAGCCCTAATATCTTGGGCTTTTTGGTTAATTCGTCGTCCACCCTAGTGACAAGAACCTCCTCCGAAACTTCTCCACCATCATGTCTCTAACGAGACTAGAACCAACAAAGAAGAACTAACTCCTCGCAGAAAGGCATTTTGTAGTCATTTTCTTCTTTTGTTATTTTTTTAACAAAAAGCGCTTAAAATTTTCCTTTGGTTTATGTGTGTTTTTATATGAGTTATAAGCTCTTTTGATTTGATAGCCACCTTGAGCCACCCATAGTAATTATGGCCTTTTGACTTATAAGCCATTTTGATTTGATAGCCAACTTGAACCAAAATAACTAGAGTAGAATACTTGATGCATTTGTTTACTTGATTGCCGTTTGAACCCTTTTTTCTTTAATTTGACAGTTTCCATGCATCACAATAATCGTGATATTTGGAGACGGGTGTAAAAATATTGCAAACGTGCATGATATTCGACAATTGTATTTAGGTGCCCTAAATTTATATGTCTTTAGTTCCCTTTCTTTTAAATTGTATAAAAAGGGCTCTAAAATTGTTAAGCGAATATTTTACCTAGTTTTTTAAACAACTTTTTTTAAGCGATATTTTTTAAGCAATAAACTTTGTCGTAATTCAAAACATTTTGAGCATGTATATCACCCAAGTATCTAGAAGAAAGTATGGTCTTTATATACAAACCTTCTCGACTTTTTTACAATAAGACAAGTGTATAATAGTACTATCACGTAAACCGATATATTCTGAGCGACTTTTTTAAAAGCGCCTTTTTCATCTTAGCGATTTATGGCCACTATCACACCAACCCTGACAAGAACTCTACCTGATTTCAATTCTAAATTTAGTTACAAGTCAAATGCAAATCTTTTTTGTTGACTCTGTCACACAATAAGAAAAGTGTAAAGTATTATCACATAAACCAATGTATCATGTAAAGTACTTTCACATAAACCGATGTATTCTGAGCGACTTTTTAAATGCGCCATTTTCATATTAGCGATATGTGGCCACTGTCTCTTTAACCCGACCAAAACTCTACCTGATTTCAATTCTAAAATTTAGTTACAAGTCAAATGCAAATTTTTTTTATTGACTCTGTCACACAATAAGAAAAGTGTAAAGTATTATCACATAAACCAATGTATCATGTAAATTACTTTCACATAAACCGATGTATTCTGAGCGACTTTTTAAATGTGCCATTTTCATCTTAGCGATTTATGGCCACTGTCTCTTTAGACCGACTAGACAAACATATTATGTTTTACTAACAAAAAATTGGATACAAAGATTTATGTGGTTGCTATTTTTTTTAGTTTAATTATGTCGATTATGCGATATATTTTTTTTGTAATTCAACGTCAATGTAGGTTGTTTACTAAAACACAAAGACAAATAAGATTAAGATTGATAACATAAACAAAAGTAAATACACTTAACTAGTACATCAACCCTAGGTACTAGTCAACTTTCACCATCAACCTGCATCAACACATAACCCTACCTTCATAACCATAAACTAACCTAAATCAAAGCTTTACATTACCTAAACAAACATAAACCTAACATGAAGGCTTCACAAAGTCAAAGGACCATTGATTCAAGATGTTCAATGAAGGATAACAAAGAAGAAACGCGAGCACGCCTTTCTAAGATGGAGGTCTGCAGCCTTCCAATCTTAGCCCTATCTTCAATTTGCATCCTTCTCATGTGCCGAATAGTCGCAACAGACGAGTTCGTTGGACCAACAACCAACAGCTCTTCAATAAGCACATCCCTACGTTGTACACGAGCGATTAGCTCGTCAATCTTCTCTTGCAGATCTAATTCATCCTGAACAGTATCCCTAACTTCTCCCCAATATTCCACAATCATCATAGACTTGACAGATCGAGAGTTTGTTGTACGGGATAGTTGATCCAAGAGGGCAAGACGGGGGTTGGCCATTGTTGTTGTTGGTTGAGATAAGTTTATTTTTAGAGAGGATTAAAAATAGCAAGTGTAATGTGTTGGTAGTTGTGATAGGAGTTGTTAGAGAGGATTAAATAGAGGGGAAATAGAGAGTGTTAAGCACAAAATGTGTATTGTCATTTAGTAGTTTGAAAATAGCAAGTGTAAAATGTATATTGTTTAGAAGTTATCCTCATTTTTTTTAATCCTCATATATGTTTTGACTGTTCATTTCTGCATGGGAAAAGGTGTTCATATATATGGTTGGATTTGGAGGACATATTTGTGACAAAGGATAAACATTAAGGTTTTTTTTTGTTTTGTGATATTAAAATTGTTTTTTCAAAAAAAGAACAGTTTTTTCCGTTTTTGTTTTGTGACAACAACACAAATTTGCTAAACATAATTTCATATATAACCATCAATCGATAACAAAAAATGTGTTTCCAAAATCGCCAATGGTCCAAAACTATACATAAGCTACCTATACGCAAATGGTCCAAAACTATACGTATAATCCATTTAGCGGTAATCCTAACCATGTTATTCTCTACAAACATATCGTAACACATAAGGCTCGAACTCGTGTTAACCAGGCGGTTTTGTTAGTTGACTTCCGATATCTTCTGCTTCTTCGAGTTTGTCCAAAGCTTAACCTGCGTATTTTAAATAGCTTAGGGTTTTAGGTAATGAGAACTATCCAAGCATCGGGTATCAAAAAGACCCTTTAAACCATTAAGGTTGAGTTGGTCATTTTAACAATTAGGGTAGGAGGGTAGGATGGTGGATTTTGGGACCTAAACCAAGTTCTTGGCAGGGTGTTGGGGTCCACCCCTTTCATGTAATAGCACTTTAACTAGGTTAATGAGATCATGTTGTGTTCATCTGCTTGTGATACAAAAGATTTGATCGTGTTTGCGTACGACTATTTGAACAGTGTGTCTATGGTTGAGGGTTGGTGAAAACATAAGAATGATGTTAGTGTGTCTAGTTAAAGTGCTATTATACCATTGCCCGACATCATTTCATTCTCCTTTTTACAATGATCTTCCCAAAAACTCACCAACAATTCTCTCCTATATTATCAACCAACAAAATTGAAGTTAGCGGCGGTGACACGTGGCTTCTCTGATGGTTTACGGCGAGGAGGTACACGGTTTCTTGGTCCAGTAGATACAGGAAAGTGTACAACCCATTTCTTGTTACGGTTTGTTATGGTTACCTGATGATGAGAGTTGAATCTTGAAGGGTAGAAAGGTGGTGCAAAGTGGTTTAGCCATGCTTTGAGAGTTCATAACTGTGTGTGTGTGTTTTTACTGTGTGTTTTTTGGTGAGAAACTCCATGTGTGTGTGAGAAAGAGATGTCAGAGATTATAAGAAGATAGATGAAAGGGTTTGTAATGATAGTGATGGCGAGTGAAGTGGAGTTAATGAGGCACCCTCACAAACCCTTTCATATCTCTCGCCACCATTATATCTCTATCATTACAAACCCTTTCATCTCTCTTCTTATCATCTTTGACCTCTCTCTGTCACACACAAACATGGAGTTTCTCACCAAAAAACACACACACAGTTAAACAATCTCAAAGCAAGCTAAACCCTTTTGCACCACCTTTATACCCTTCAAGATTCAACCCTCATCATCAGGTAACAATAACATACCGTAGCAAGAAATGGGCTGTACACTTTCCTGTATCTAATGGACCAAGAAACCGTGTACCTCCTGGCCGTAAACCATCAGAGAAGCCACGTGTCACCGCCGCTAACTTTAATTTTGTTGGTTGATAATATAGGAGAGAATTGTTGGTGAGTTTTTGGGAAGATCATTGTAAAAAGGAGAATGAAATGATGTTGGGCAATGGTATAATAGCACTTTAACTAGACACACTAACATCATTCTTATGTTTTCACCAACCCTCAACCATAGACACACTGTTCAAATAGTCGTACGCAAACACGATCAAATCTTTTCTATCACAAGCATATGAACACAACATGATCTCATTAACCTAGTGAAAGTGTTATTACACATGAAAGGGGGTGGACCCCAACACCCTGCCAAGAACTTGATTTAGGTCCCAAAATCCACCATCCTACCCTCCTACCCTAATTGTTAAAATGAC
Organism: Chrysanthemum lavandulifolium; assembly: GCA_022545495.1. Classification (NCBI taxonomy): domain Eukaryota; kingdom Viridiplantae; phylum Streptophyta; class Magnoliopsida; order Asterales; family Asteraceae; genus Chrysanthemum; species Chrysanthemum lavandulifolium. Next base: position 155,933,839 of record CM040240.1, read on the forward strand.
CAACTCGACCTTAATGGTTTAAAGGGTGTTTTTGATACCCGATGCTTGGATAGTTCTCATTACCTAAAACCCTAAGCTATTTAAAATACGCAACGACATATCTTACCTTTTGGCCTCGGCTGTGGTCGCGGCTTGGCCTCGGCTTGGCACCCGTGACACCCTATATTCCTACAAGTATAAAAGCAAAGCACATAATAAGCGGTTACAGATACATTAAATTGATTTCTATCTTCATAACGCATATATTCCTACAACTAATCAATTTCTACTTTCTAGTCTAGTGTCTTAAGTATACTCTAAAACTGATTTTACCTTAAACTAGTCAATACATTCAATTGCATATAATATATTTTGCTCAAGATAAGATCGAAACCGATATCAATGTTGTTGAAGGTTTATCAAGCTTTTATAAAGAATGTGAAAGTTATTATAATCACTTACAAACCACAATACCTAAGCTTTTCAATCAATTCGGTCTAACACAAACAAAAACCCATGAAGCATTAACCAAATAAGAGATACCCACTTAAGATTACAACTATATAACAAAACCCATGAAGCTTTTACAATCGGTCAAGAGTATTTATAAAATTAGTAAAAGATACCCGCGGTGATGTAGTGGTGGTGGAGGCGGCGCGATGATGTAGTGGTGGTGGAGGTGGTGCGGTGATGAAGATGAAGGAGGTGAGGTGGAGAGCGTGAGTTTGGTGGTTATTTTAATTTTTATCTCATTTGTGAAAGCAGTTGACGTTAATAATTGGGGTATGTGTGATATGGGTAGTATGTGAGTTATAGGTTCTTAAATAAAAGTTAAGATGGAATCAGAAAATTAATGTGGGGAAGGTATAAGTTGTTGAGGAGTAAATAAAGTCGTTGACTTTGGTGGCCGGATGAATGACATGGAGTTGACCTGTTGACTGGGTGGAGTTGACATGTTTGTGATATGCAGGTATGAATGATTGTTTGTATACTTTGGAGCTTTTGCTGTTCAGTGTTATTTAAAAAAAATGGTTGCCTTATCCACTTCTAGAGTCTATCAAACCACTGCTAGTGGTTTTCAATCCACTGCTAGCAGGTTCCTGATAATGGATACTTGAGGGGCTGTTTTGTAAATTTGTTGTATCCACTACTAGAGTCTATCAAACCACTGCTAGTGGTTTTCAATTCACTGCTAGCAGGTTCCTGATAACGGATACTTGAGGGGTTGTTTTGTAAATTTGTTGTACCCACTGCTAGAGTCTATCAAACCACTGCTAGTGGTTTTCAATCCACTGCTAGCAGGTTCCTGATAATGGATACTTGAGGGGTTGTTTTGTAAATTTGGTGCAAACGTATTTTTTCCCCCAAATCACTATCAGGTCATTTAATTGATCTTCAAATCACTTCCAATTGACGCTCAACATAAACCCTAACCACTCCCAACTGCTAATTTCACAATCCCACATCATATCCCATCACAACTCACAATGCCGTCGCAGTATTCCAACACCCATAACCTAGTTGCTTACTTAATAAAAAATAATCAATCAGATGGTTTTCATGGCATGATTGATTTTATCAACCACAGTAAAATTCAATTTGCATTAACTGTAGCACCCACAATTCTTAAAGACTATATACATCAATTTTGGGGTAATGCTGAGATACAGGAGCGAGATGGATTAGAGGTTTTTAGGACTGTGGTGGATGATAATGAGATTTTGGTGGATGAGGAAGTCATTAGAGGTACTTTGAGGTTTGATGATGCTAATGGACTAGTTAATCTTTCTGATGATGATATATTTCAAGGTTTAGAAAGGTTAGGTTATACAAGAAGGGGAGACAGGGTAAAAATTTTGAAATGTATGTTTTCTTCCCAATGGAAGTTTTAATTCACACCTTGTCGATGTTATCGAGTAATAAGACCACTGGTTTCATGAATTTCCTCCAAAATTGCAACCGCTTTAATTTGTCTATCCGAAGGAGGGAATTCAATTGGTCTAGCATGATTTTTGAAGGGTTTGTGCAGAATATTAGGAAGAAAGGTAAATATTACTTGTATCCTAGGTTTGTTCAACTTATTGTGGATAGTCAAATAGCGTAACTCGTTGAACATAATAGAAAGTATGAGTGCATTATATGCTTCCTAAGGTTTTGCTCATATGAGACACCAAAATCCTACTTTCCCAATCGAGTTGTTCCATTGTTTCCTCATATGATTAATTTACCCGGCATTCGTGAGTTTGATGATGTACCGAACCCCAATTCACCGAACTGAACCCACCGCCACCTTAGTTGCGCCCATCGCTAGTAAACCGCCACCGGTGTCGATAAAGATGGGAATGAAGTCGTACTTGAAACCTTGAAGACCGTAGTAGACGATATAGAGAAGGAGGTGGTGCAGGACACATCCATCGCTAGTGTTTCGTAACCACGGCTAGTTTTTGAGCCCATCGCTACAACTTCAATCGAGGTAACCACACCCACTGTTGTAGAAGTTAAAGAGAAGGAGGTGGTGCAGGACACATCCACTGCTAGTGTTTCTGTAACCACGGCTATTTTTTCCGAACCGACTGCTACAAGTTTAACCGAGGTAAACATACCCACTGTTGTAGAAGTTAAAGAGAAGGAGGTGGTGCAGGACACATCCACTGCTAGTGTTTCTGTAACCACGGTTAGTTTTTCAGAACCCACTGCTACAACTTCAACTGAGGTAAACACACCCACTGTAGTAGAAGTTAAAGTGAAGGAGGTGGTGCAGGACACATCCACTGCTAGTGTTTTTGTAACCACGACTAGTTTTTCAGAACCCACTGCTACAACTTCAAGCGAGGTAACCACGTACCATCGTTATCTTAGTCTCACCCACTGCTATTACTACCACATCTACAATTGTCACAACTACCTTTGTTTCACCACCTAAATAAAAAGAAGTTGAGAAGGAAGCTGCTAGTACACTGATAAATTTAAGCAAAACTTCATCAAACCCTACACCTACCATTGCACCTGCTCCTATATTTCTTAAACCAACTGGACCTAAACCCTTGAGTAAAAGTTTGACTATTGGTGAGCCTTTGAAGAAGAAGGTAGCTCTACCAGATATTGGAAAGGGAAAAGGTATTGCTGAACCTGAGATGAAGTTTAAGAATAAAGAAGAGCAGATTGCTTATGATCATTAGTTTGGTGAAAGATTGATAGTCAAGAAAAAGCGAAATAGAAAGGAAAAGCTAGAAGATGAGGAAGCTACTCGAGAGATGGTTAGTGAATGGAGTTGTTGGGATATGAAAGTGTCAAGACATCAAAGCATCAAGATATGAAAGTACCGTAAGTCGCAGCATCTTGAAGAAGTCAAAGAGTCAAAGCATCGCTAAAGATAAAGTCAAAATCTGCAAGGTGAAGTCAGCATCTTGCTAGGACAGAAGATCATTATATTCGCTTATGGAAAGTATTGTATTCCATGTTTAGATTACTTGTCGTACAAGGTTATCAATTGTAAACCGACTAGGATATCCTTGAGCCTATAAAAGGACTCCTAGATTGGCATTAGAGGTATGATTTCGTAAAAAGAGTTTTAGAGTTTACAATTAAGAGTTTAGAGAAGTTCGAATATCTTAGAGTTGTATTAAAGTATCCATAATAAGCGATTTAGAGTTTATTAATAAAGTTTTCTTCTTAGCTTTGTTAAGTAAATTCGCGCACTTAATAAAGATTGCTCGGTGTTTCTTTGTTAATAACTTAGGATTTATCCGAGGTTATTAAACCTTAACAAGCTAGTTTAGTTTGATTAAAGTATATCGATCCAACAAGTGGTATCGAGCTTGTGTGGAAACTCGACTAGGAAGAAACCCTACAATTTTCAAGATGTCGATCAAGTCATTCCACAACCCTCAATCACCTCACCGTAATTCCAATTATCAAGGAGAATATGATCTCGGTGCATGAAGATGAGGCAAGATATTGCCATTACTGCACCATGCTCGTGGAATGTAATTGTGAATGGAATGAAGTTCCTCAAGAACCCATTCAAGTTCTCGGACAACCTTAGCACCAAAGGCGTATTACCACAAGCAACTATAAGGAATCAAGAGAAGGCTCTAAATATTCTCTGTATCGCCATTCCGATGGACATCTTCTCAAATTTCACGATGCTAAAGATGCTAATACTGGGTCGCTCTCAAGACCAGATTTGGAGGAATGAAGCCTCTAAGAAGATGCATGAAACTTGTCAAACAACAGTTTGAAACATTCATGAGGGAGAGAGAGAGTCTTGATGTCGCATATGATAGGTTTTAATCTCCTCAACATGTTGGAATTATACAAGGCACAAGTATCAGTTGAGGATGCTAATTTGAAGTTTCTATGAGTTTGCCATCTTCATGGCATGTGATTGCTACTATGATCGAGGGCGCAAGGACTGGATGTTATGGACTTTGATGATCTTTATCATCAATTGAAGGTGTATGAACATGAGATGAGTGGTCAACCAAATACTAAATCTCACAAGATTGCTTTTCTATCATCTCGAAAAGAAGAGCAAGATTCCAAAAGTATCGCTTCTCCTCAAAGCACTGCTTCTCAAAGTAACTGCTCACAATCCCCATCATATGCTCAAGCAGCCCCACCATCTACTACTTTAAACTCGGATGAAGTTGTGTGCTCTTTCTTTGCACAACAAGCAAGCTTACCTGTCACTTATGAAGAGGATCTAGCATGATTGAAGAAGATGCACTTGAAGAAATTGATATCGGTGGCAAGTTGCTTTGATCAACGCAAGGATCAAAAGTACATGAAGAAGACAGCAAAAACATTGATTTCAAACCAAAACAAGGAATAACTTTTGACAAATCTAAAATTGAATGCTTCAATTGTCAAAAGATCGGTCACTTTGCAAGGGAGTGCAGTTTGCTAAGTATCAAGCAAGCGAGCATCCGAGAAACCTAAACTTGAGCTCAAGGAGATTCCAATAAGCGAAACAAAGGCGTTGGTTGCTCAGAGAAGTTATCAGTGGACCGAGTGAAGAGTTTGATGATGAACCGGTGACTTCTCGTATGGTAGCGATGGAAGATGCATTGAAGACAACGTGGAAGCATTGACCGGAGCATCGCTTTTGATGAAGAATCAACATGCCGCTTTAGAATCGATGATGGCTTTGGAGGATTTGATTGGAGCAAAGAAAGTGAACATGATCCTGTTCTTCTTGCTATGGTGGCTACTTCACCAACTCGCCTCCTATCTCGAGGTATGCTCAAACTGTTATGAGTTCTATCAAAATTACTTAATGGTTATGTAACTCGAAAGAGATAATTGTATTAGGGCTAGGTCCGAGGTAGCAAAGTTACCAAATCACTTTAGAGTCTATAGAAGCTAAAATCATAACACATGAAAATAATGAAATGGCTTAATGAAAAGTATGAACAAGGATTACCGTTAAAACTCGGTGAATGGAAACTAAATTGTAAAATTGTGAAATTGAGAAATTAACTAAGGAAAGAGATGATTTGTTAGCTAAGTTTCTTTGCTTGGGAGAGTCCAGTGCATCCCATGTTCGTTATGTTGAAAAGCAGGAGAAGGGCTTACATTAGAACAAAGCTTAGGATTTGGAATGGATTTCAAGAGTGTAGATGAAAACCAACCTAGTGATCGGGATGATGGTGAGGATATAACCACTAGTGATGATGAGCTCATTAACTATGTAGATTCAACTAGTAATGATGGCTCGCGAAGTGAACCACCTCCGAATATAAGAAAGACAATGGTTATCATGTCGTTCCTCATCCCATTAGTCATCACCCTCTAGGCCTCGATGTTTCTCGTTATGGTGTTGATAGTCTAGAGTTTAGGAAGAAGCTTATTGCAAAATCTAGATCGAGAAACCCAAAGAAACCTATTGAAAACAATGTTCAAAATCCAAAGAAGATTTTAAATCAAAGCATCGCTCAACAAGCAAGATTCTTCGCAAAACCTTTTCAAAACAAGATTGCTAAACCTTTTGGGATAATTTTGGTCAAAACAAATTTTATCGGTCCTCAAGAAGGCAAAACAATTTTGGGCATAGACATAGAAGAAATCACTTTGGACATATGGGTCAAAACTGTTTGTGTGTTATAGTCCTACTCATTTAATTAAAGATTGTGACAGACACTCGTAATATCTAAGCAAGTTTCCAAGGAATAAGTCTAACAATCGAGACCTAGAGAGCACAAACCAGTGTGGACTAATTCAAAAGGATTAATCACGTAAACTTCACACCGCATCATAGGTACCCACATCGTAGAAGACCTCAAGATCTCACAAGACTTTCCAAAGAACCGCTTTCGAGACAAGGTACCGAAACCATACTTGGGATAGAAATTCTAGGAGATCTCCTTATCAACCTAGAACTTATCACAATTCATATAGGGATCTAGATCACAAGAACCTCCTGTTAAACCGAATGGGTTAAAAGGAAAGAACTGGCTGGAGACATACAGGCGCTCAACAAAAAGTGAATCGATGTTTTTGTGTCAAGAGAAAAGGCTAATAATCTGTAAAAGAAATTTATGTTGAAAACCGAGAGTTTTGAAAATCCACATGCTAAACATCAAAAGATAATTTTGGATCATAATCGAGAGATAGTGAGAATTACATACTCAAAGAATTTGAGTTTGTGACTTCTCGAGGGAACACAAGTCAAGAATGGCTTGGGTTCCTAAAAGTTTCTAACTCTTTTCTTTATGTGCGTGGCAACCCGTAAGAGGAGCTTAAAAATCATCTTATTGTGGATAGTGGTTGCTCGAAGTATGATAGGTGATAAAGAGATCCCGTCGATTTTAGAAGTATTAGTGGAGGAAAAGTTGCATTTGGGAATGATCCCAATGGAGGAAGGATTACAGGAAAGAAACAATTAAAGCCGGGAGAATTGATTTTGAGAATGTCGATTGTGAAGGAGTCGAAGTTCAACTTGTTGTCGCCTCTCAAATTTGTGATAAAAAGCATCCTGTGTTATTCAACGACACGTAATGTCTTATCCTTTCTTCCGACTTCAAACTGTTGATGATGACTTGGTAGTACTAAGGGTACCAAGGACAAATGATGTGTATAGTTTAGACATGAAGAGTCTACATTCTTATGGTAGAGCCACATGTTTGGTGGCTAAAGCAACATCTCAAGAGGCACATCAATGGCATAGGAGATTGGGCCATGTGAATTTCAAGAACATCAACAAACCGGTCAAAGGCAATTTAGTTAGGGTTTACCTTCAAAGACTTACTGTGAATGATCAATCATGTTTGGCATGCAAGAAGGGTAACAACACAAAGCTTCCGCAAGAAGCTTGATGAAAGGAATATTAGAGAACCATTGGAGCTATTACACATGGATTTATTTGGACCGTCTCGTAGCAAGTCTAAATAAAAAGAAGTACTTATTTGGTTGTTACCGATGATTGTAGTAGATTCGAGTTGGGTGTTCTTTTGGGCTTTAAAGATGATACCTTTGATGCTATTCAAACTCTTATAATAGCACTTGAAAATCAATTAAGACTCAAGGTTAGAGGTATTAGATGTGATAATGGAACGGAACCCAAGAATATTGCTCAAGCTTTGACTAAAGAGAGCTGGGTTGAAGCTATGCAGGAAGAACTTCTTCAATTTAAACTTTAAGAGGTTTGGGTTTTATGTGACCTTCCAGATGGGAAGAGAGTTATTGGAACAAGATGGGTCTTTAGAGTTAAAAGAGATGAAAGAGGCAATGTTATCAAGAACAAGGCAAGGTTAGTTGCTCGGGGTTATAGGAGAAGAAGGGTAGATTATGATGAGGTATTTGCTCTCGTGGCAAGGATTGAAGCAATTAGAATCTTTCTTGCTTTTGCTTCTTATATGGGTTTTCGTATACCGATGGATGTCAAAAGTGCTTTTCTTTATGGTACTATTACGGAAGAGGTGTATGTGAAACAACCTCCGTGTTTTGAAGATCCTAAGCATCCTAACAAAGTCTATAAGGTGGTTAAGGCTTTATATGGTCTTCATCGTGCACCTAGAGCTTGGTATGAGAGGCTCTACATTTTATTACAACATGGATACGTGAGGGAGCTATAGACAAGAATTTGTTTATCAAGAGAGACAAGAAGGATATCATGTTAGTTCGGTGTATGTTGATGATATTATCTTTGGGGCTACCAAACAGTCCATGGTTAAGGAGTTTGAGCGGTGATGCGAAGGAATTTCAAATGAGTTCAATGGGAGAGTTAACATTCTTTTAGGACTTGTGTTAAGCTACCCAAGGAAGGGATTTTATTAGTCAAGACAAGTATGTTACAAACATACTTAAGAAGTTTAATTTTGCCGATATGAAGGTCATTACTACACCTATTAAATCTATCAATTCATTGGGAAAAGATGAAGATGGGACTGTTGAAGTCAAGTTATATGAGATCTATGATTGGCTCTCTTATGTATCTTATCGCATCAAGGCCCGATATCATGTTTGCAGTTTGTTTATGTGCCGGATATCAAGTTTCACCAAAGATCTCTCACCGAATGTCACAAGAGAATATTCATTATTTGAAACAACAACCTAAGTTGGGTTGTGGTATCCTAAAGAGTCACCTTTTCACTTAGAAGCTTTTTCGATAGTGACTATGCGGTGATAACTATGATAGAAGATCCACAACTGGTGGATGCCAATATCTTGGAAGAAGGTTAGTCTCATGGCAATGCAAGAAGCAAACAATTGCAAAGAACATCATCTATCAAGTCGAATATGTAGCCGCAAGTTGTTGTGGTCAAGTTTTATAGATGCGTAATCAACTCTTGGATTATGGGTTCAACTTTAAGAATACTCCTATCAATATTGATAATGAGAGTACTATTTGTATTGTGAAGAATCTGTGTATCATTCCAAGACAAAGCATATCTGATTAGGCATCATTTTATCAGAGATCGTTATGAGCATAGGCTCATTAATGTGGTTAAAGTTCACACGGATGATAATGTAGTGATCTACTCACCAAAGGTTTTGATGTGTCACGATTCAATCATTTGGTTGTGAGCATTGGGATGATTAACTACTAAGCTATGTTTAAGGGAGGACTATAAGATGTTTGATATAGTCCCTGTATTGCTTGAGGGAGGATGTTAGTTTATACTTAGATTATTTGATGATTTTGGCAAAGCATCGTATTTCTCGAAAGCTCGCTTGAGAAAGTCTTGTTTGGGAAAGTATCGCTTATGTGGAAAGTACCGTTTGTCGTATTAAAGCAATGCTCCAACGGTAATATTGAAGGGTAATTGGTAGTAATGTGGTAACTTTGTTATTTAGGTGTGATTTTCAAATCTCACCTATAAATAATTTCTTTCCGATTTTCCTCTCATATTATTACTTTACATCTTTTCCATAATTATCTCCCAATTACCATCTCTTTAATATTCGATACAATCTTTCTATTGTGCTTTTCTTTCAACAATGGTGAATCGTTTAACTGTTTCGAAGCACAATATGGTGGCTAATTTGGACAAGACTGAGGCGAACGTGGCTTTCTATGATATTATTGATTATCTAGTTGGGTCGCCTATTAGCTATGCTCTTTTAGTTGAGCCGGATGTTATTGAACCATGGATTCAAGAATTTTGGGCTAATGCTAGAGAAAATATGGAGGAGGATGAATATTATATTAGATCCTCGATTCTTTGGAAAGACTATTAAGATTATGAAGCCTCTATTCGAGCGATTTATTATTTGAAGATGAAGATGGGGCTATTAGATTTGATAAGCAACCGATTTGGGATACTTTTAGGAATCTTGGTTATGAAGGTTCTTTGATCGAACAAACTTTTAAGAAGGCCTTATTCTCATCCTCAATGGAAGTTTTGATTCATGTCTTGCTCCATTGCATAAGTTCTAAAAGCACTTCTTGGGAGCAGTTTGGTTCAAATATTGCATCTGCAGTGGTTGGTTTAGCTACGGATAGAGTATTTAACTTTTCACGGCTTATTTTGGATGGAATGCTCTCTCATATATCATCTGGGGCTACTTGGTTGATGTACCCAAGATTTATACAGGTTTTTCTAAACAAGCAATTGGCTGATGTTCCCAAACCTACTGCTTTACTACCTGTCATTGTGCAACAAGCAAAAATTTTTACATTCATGGCTAAAAGAAGTAATTTGTTCGTAGGTGGCGATATTCCTTTAACAACATCCATGATGGAAGTTGTACAAGTCGTCGTGATGCAAATGGAGAGGATGAAGAAAGTGAAGGTAATCGCTCACAGCAGTCAACCGCTTCACAAAGTGTCGCTTCACAAGGTACCGTGATCGCTTCGCAAGGCACCGCTTCTGCTGTGGTGATGTTTCTCCAAGTCCTAAGGTTCAAGCAGAGATTGAGAGAACACCTACTCCATCTCCTCAACCATTTGTTTCTGGTTCAGAGGAACATTCACAAGTTCAAGGTGATGCTCCTACAATTCCTCGTGACGGTGTACCTCTGGACAACTATGCTTTGACAAAGGCACTTGCTAGGTTGAACAAGACTGTTGAGCGTCAAGCTAAAACTATTAGGAAGTTGAAGCGAAACTACTTCTGGTTGAGAAATTTTGTTAAACCCTATATTCAAGGTTTTAACTTATGGGTTACGGAGGAGAATAAACGTCGTAAGGCACTTCGTAAGGAATTCAAAAGGAAGAAAGTTCCTAAATCATCTTCTCATCAACTTGGGAGGAATTTAGAAAAGAAAATTTGAAAGAAGATGTTATAAAGACAAAAGAATCAAGAAGATGTTTTGAAGAAGAAAGAAGATTTTTCCGAGGAACAAGAAGAAGTACAAGTTCAAGGTGCGATAATGATAATCAAGGTATCGATGTTCAAAGTAATTGATGAACAAAGTATTGAACATCAAAGCATCGAGCTTCATGATACATCTAGGCGGATGTTATAACACCAATAACTCAAGGGTTTTGAATTTTGAAGAAGAAGTGGTCCTTCTACAGCTTGTTATAGAGGAAGAGGAGGAACCTAGATTTAAACCTATTCATTCACCAAGTGATGATGAATTAGTTGCTACAATTCTTGATCTGTCACAACCAAGAGGAGGTGTTACTATTAGAGATGTACAAGAAGAAGAACAACCAAGAACCGATCAACTCGCTATTGATCCAAAAGACAAGGAAAAGGTATTTTGGTTGAAGTTAAGAAAAAGAAACTTACTTTGGCGAACTTAGAGCATTTGAAGTTACAAGGAATGAAGTCAGCACTAGAAAAGTTCAAGAAGAGTTAGATGCTAAAGATAGAGAAGAACAAGAAGCTCAAGATGCTTTAAATAGAGAAGCGACTCAAAAGGTACAAGATGAATTGGATGTCAAATCTTTGAACCTTTACAGTCTCCAACACCGTTAGATTCATGTCAAGAAGACCTAATTTGGCTAAAGAAAGGAATGCAATGATGGCATACTTAAAAGGCAGAGGATTTAAAGGATTGCAAAAGCTAAATTATGTGGAGAGATTATATGATGCCGAGAGAGAAGCTTATAAGAAAGATGTTGCAGCATTAAAGACTTTAGAGAAGAAGCTTTTGGATTTGAAGTCGAAAGGAAGAAAAGCTTAAAGAGAAAAGAAAAACCAAGCTACTGGATGTTCGGTTTTCAAAGAAAGAGAAGGTTGAATTAAGATCCGAGACTCGTTGATGAATTGAAGAATTATCTCGAATAGTAGATTTTGATTATACCAAGGAAGATAATGACATGAAGATGAATGATCAAAGATCGGTGCTTTCAAAATTGAGAAATCTAAGAATGGAGATTACGTGGTTTTTCACAAAGAAGATAAAAGTTTCGTAGTTTTTAAAAGGCTATGGGATTTGCTTGATATCATAGACAGAGTAGATCTATTCTACTTATATCATGTTGTGAAGACTTATTTTGAAGATAATCCATTAGAAGGAATTGGATTGGTTTTACATGGGGATCTCATAACCATGTGGGAACCGATGAAGAAAGTAATCGATGATATTTGGAAGGATCAAGAAAACTCGGAAATAGTTCTTGGAGATTCTTTGAAGAACTGGAGTTCATGTCTTGAGCTAGAAAATGGAACAATGATTCACATGTTTGCGGAAAGAAGATATCCTCTTACAGTTGATCTAATGAGAAGAATGCTAGAGCATGGGATGGAAGTAGAAGAGGATGATGAAATTGCTTGCATGGTGATCAATTTGTTTATAGACCGGACTACCATTTCGAGAATGATCTTTAAGCGGTATGAATGTTATTTGAATAATTACTTTTGATATATAAGTACTTTTATTCAAAGTATCGCTAGTCGACAAGATTTCATCAAAGCATCTTGTTCTCGAATTAAACCAAGTTAAATGAATTTTAGAAGAAACCTTTGTTAAATAATAAATATTTTTCAAATAAAGGTTGAATAAATGGTTTTGTGATGATAACATCAATAGGTTATCAATCCACCATGGTTACAAAAGGATTGACTAATCCATGAGCAAACGGCTCGTAAAGATATATCAAACTGCTTTTAGTTGACAACTTGCTAATAAGTTGGATGGTCATCAACTCACCATATCGTAATGTGAAGAGTTGGCTAGCCCACAAGAAATGGCTTGTGGTAAAGGCGTGGAAAACCATTTTTGGTAATTAGTTCACCATTAGATAAAAGAACTAACTAGTCCGTATGGTACGACTTTTGGTAAAGACAAAACAAACTGTTGATAGTCGGTGGTTTGCTAAAAATCATATGGTTATCAATGTACCATGGTCTTACACACCAAAACATTTGGCTACTCCAAAGATAATGGCTTTGGTAAAGAGTTCTAAATCCATTGAATTTTCAATGATTCACTTAGATGTGATGAGAATAGTATGCAACTTAAACTTGAATTATTGTACACATTGTCATATGTTGTCGTGTTCTTTCAAAAGAAGGAGATTCTTTGAATGTCATGTGAAGAAAACAATTCTAAGAGATACTTTGACAAGAGCACGAATTCTACAGAGATATAATCTAAAGACTAAAGAACAATCCATTTTAAAGATGAAGTCATTAAAGATATATTCATAAAGGAACTTGAAGTCAAGCAAGTAGAATTCAAGTTAGGGAGGATTGTTGGGATATGAAAGTGTCAAGACATCAAAGCATCAAGATATGAAAGTATGGAAGTCGCAAATCGAAAGAAGTCAAAGAGTCAAAGCATCGCTAAAGATAAAGTCAAAGAAATCGCAAGGTGAAGTCAAAAGCATTGCTAGGACGTAAGATCTGTTATATTCGTTTATGGAAAGTATTGTATTCCATGTTTAGATTACTTGTCGTACAAGGTTATCAATTGTAAACCGACTAGGATATCCTTGAGCCTATAAAAGGACTCCTAGATTGGCATTAGAGGTACGATTTCGAAAAAGAGTTTTAGAGTTTACGAATTAAGAGTTTAGAGAAGTTCGAATATCTTAGAGTTGTATTAAAGTATCGCATAATAAGCGATTTAGAGTTTATTAATAAAGTTTTCTTCTTAGCTTTGTTAAGTAAATTCCGCATACTTAATAAAGATTGCTCAGTGTTTCTTTGTTAATAACTTAGGATTTATCCGAGGTTATTAAACCTTAACAAGCTAGTTTAGTTTGATTAAAGTATATCGATCCAACAGGAGTGATACACAATCCTATCTTCAAGCTTCTAATGATATTAAGAATGAGTACACTACTCAAGAGTGGGCACTGTTGTCTATTGATCAAAGAGCTAGAATCTTGGGTGAATGGGCAAGAAGGATCAGCAAAGAGAAGAAGCAAGTCAAAAGAAAGAAACCTCCTACAAAGAGCGAGATGAGAAATACTATGATGAAGATTATCAAGAATTCAGGCATACATATTACTGAAAATCTAAATAAATGTTCATTTGAGAGGGTTAAGGAGATTTATTTGAGGTGTATGAGAATTAATGAGGATTTTAATCCTATCGATTCTGAGAAAGAAGCAAAATGGTTAAAGAGAAGAGATGAGTTAAAGAAGGAATCCAGTTCTAAAAGACAAAAGGTGGATGAAGAGTTGAAAAAGAAAGAAATAACTAAACAGTATTTTAAGGAGTCTGATAATCCTAATCCTGAACCTATTAATCCTATTCCTTTAAAAGCAGTTCATCCTATTGTGGATTGGCATATTGTTATAGAAAGGGGTAGAGAAGTAGTTGAGATAACAAGAGGTGATGGATTCAAATCTACTTATTTCAAATTTGGGATCTTACTGGATTGTTTGACTAAGAGTGATTTGGAACAGTTGTGGAAAGTCATGCAGTTCAGATGTGGGAAGCTTGGTCCAAATGGAGAGTTAGCTAAGTTTGTATGGATCGCTATAAAGAACATGTTTCAACCCCGATCTTGATCTTTGAATATTGGGATAATTGTGAGGTGGTTGAATGGTCGTTGTTCTCATCTGCAAGGTTCATGTTGTAAAACTACAAAGGAAAGGTTTTTCATGTTTTTGATAGGGATTATCCTTTATCAAAGAATGTGGCAAGACAAATCTCGGAAGCTAAACTCACTTCAAGAGGAACAAAGGAGACACATCCTATAATTGATCCATTGTTTCAAAAGATAGAGAAGATTGCAGACATACAAGGGCCTTTAGCAATTAAGGCTAAACCTCAGGAATAATTGTAAATATTGGAACCACTGCGAGAGTTAATTAAACCACTGGTAGAAGATTGAATCCACTGCTGATGTTAAACCGCGGCTAGTAGTAAAGTATAACCACTGCTATTGTATTGTAAACACTTCTAGTTGTATAACGGTTAGGCGCAAAAATTTGGAAACCAAGAAATTGATGCAAAAAGGTTAGACGATACTTTAACAGTAAGGGGCACAATGTTATGTTAATGTCTTCGATTGTTCATTTTTTGTTATTTTCGCTATCTCATTTTAAATTAAAATCCTATAGATTGGAGAGGATACCCTGGATACGATGAAAAGACAAAAGATTCAAGACCATCAAACTCTTGAAGACAAGAAAAAAGGTGAGTAAATAAAATGTATTTAACTCCTACTTACTAGGAAACTTTATTGAATAAAGTATCTTACTAGAAAAGCACATACGATATAACACTAAGTACTTGGAAATCAGATACATTATAGCACTAAGTACTTACTAGGGGCATATAGTACTCTTAGTTACTAGGAAATCACATACGATATAACACTTAGTACTTGGCATATCTCACAGTGCTTATAGCGGCAACGTACCCTCAAGCTTATGAATAAAGAAATTCTTGTTTCGAGCACTCACTCTAGTTCATTCGCCAAGATATTCATTTGCATTACTTTGTGTTCACTAAGGGCTTGCTCTGCTTGAAACTCAGCAGCTTTTTGTGGCACCTTCTTTTACGCATTGCCATCTCTTGAATAAGCAATGACCCTTTCAGGATTAACTCTAGCCAATTCTTGAGTTAGGATATTCATCTTTCTTGCCAATTGAACATCTTTGATTGCGGCGTGCACGGTAGTAGTAAATCATCATTTCATCCGATTGTTAGTGTTAGCAGCAGCTCTTATCTCATCACATTTAGGCAGCCCTGACATTGTTTTTGCTTACTTATTTATGGAATGATGTTGTGTGAAAATATACTTGCAAGTTTGCTCTTAAATACACAAATTGAAAGGTAAATAAATAGTCACATGCATACCATTGATGTTACACTATATGCCTGACTCCTATATGTTTTTATAGAAAAGAACAAAAAATATGCACATGTTCAACAGTTGATTGTATAACATTGTCACAAAGTAACATCCAAAAAAGAAGAAAATAAAATGGTGCCTCAATAATGAATAACATTCTCAAAAAGTAACATCCAAAAAAAAACAAATAAAAGCAAGCCACTCCTGTAGCTATTATTATTTAAGTAACAAAAATTGAAAATCCTAGATGATTGATAAGTTGTGCTTCCATTGTGTTAAAGTTCAAATTGAAATAACAACTATAAATCATCCAAATGAACAACATTTTAAGACTAAACGTCACAGTTGTGATCGAATGTTGTTAGGAAGGTTGTTTTCAGGAGTAGATGATTCACATTTCCATACGAAATCGTTGTTTGACTGACCACTTGCTTCTCCCTGTTCGACCTCTACACGTGTCCTCTGTCCTCCTTGTCGTTCTTGTTCCACTGCTTCTTCGTTAGTAGGGGTGCACGATTGTGAGTTTCTTTTACGTTTCTGAGATGTGACATTAGTACAAACAACCATATTAGTAATTAAATACAAAATTATATACATTGAAATAAAATATAGAAACACACTTGCCTTGCTTGTCATCAACGGTTCAAGACATGACCGTCTTGTATGTCCCTGCCTTTCCACACCGCCACGAGTTTTGCTTTTGGCTCTTCCCTATGATCGGACACGTGTTTTTCTTTGGGTCTTCCAGTTGCCGCTTATCCATAGCAGGTGGTTTTACGGTTTGCAAGTCATCAGGAGTACGCCACAAGGATACATCTTTTAGAGGATAAACCCTTGCTTCGTATGTATTTTTTAGTGACGTTTTATTAAACCAATCCATCGCCCAACTGCTAGTGTCAGTCAAGCCTTCAACTCTAGACACAGCACAAACATGACCACAAGGTAGACCCGATAGCCGCCATCTGCGGCAAGTAGCACTCTTTTGTCAAAGTCAACAATATGAACATGTTTCGGATCAGTAACTTGGTAAATCTTGTGCATCTCAATTCCGTTAACATCCCAATTAGCACTCTTTGCCATTCTATTGTTTACTTTTGCATTTGCCCATTCGGTAAGTTCATCCGTTGGAGCATCCGAAGTAAAAAATAATACATTTTCGAGCGATGTACAAATATGTGTGATAAACCAATTATAATAGATAGTTTTTAAGTTACCTTTGTATTTTGCTCGACGTTCAAAATACCATTTTGTAGAAGCCTTGGTAGTACTCCATTAGTCGGGTTATTGGAACCTTCCTAACATCTTTGGTTACTGAGTTTATCGATTTAGCACTATTTAAGGTCATGTAATTGTACTGTTTGCGAGGCGATAAGCACGCCGACCATTTATCAAATCCAACTTCATCTTTTAGTTTTTATACACATCGTGTTTTAATGATTGAATCTCGAAATTGAAGCATCAAACTCCCGCCTGTAAGATTTGCATGTCCTCCAATATATAGCCTTCCACTTTCTAGTTTTCAAATTTCGGTTCATCATTAAATGACGACAACAAAACCATGAAACGCGTTAGGAAAACGGTACTACATGCATGTGCAATTGCTGGATGTCCGCCGTAGATGATGGCCAAATCTTTTACTTCACCAATGCATTCTTTAAGTTTGCTCAAAACCATGTCCATGATTCATTGGTCTCACCTTGAGAAACACCGGTTGCAATAGGTATAATCGGTTGTTTCGTCCATCCCAACAACAACCGATTCGTATCAAGGTATCTCCCTTTAAGATGTGCGGCATCAATGATTAGCAATGGTTGCATAAAACGTAGAAGCTCGAATCTATTTTAAATCGATCGAAATTGCTTAATTAATACTATTTACATAATAATGAAGGTAATAATTAGAAATAAAAGATAATATAATTTATTAAAACTTACAAAGAACACCGAAACCAATGAATACCATCTTAAACCGATCCGTGTGATCTGTCTCAATGTGTGTTATCGTCCCTCATTTTGCAACTTTAAGTTATAGCGAAGAATACTGCAATCGCTCAAAAGAATCCTGTAGGACAACCGCTCAACAACTTTAATGCAATGTTTTTCCCACCCCAAGCTCGGTGGTAAGAAATGTCTACTTTCCAATCAACATTAAAATCTTTTTTTATGTCCTCACCCATATAGACCCTTTTGCAATTCCTCAATTTATCAACAAGTATGTGACCCACTAATTTTTGGGTAGCATTTCGATGATTAGGATGATTTTTTGTTCTGGAACATGTATGACAGTCATTAATGGTAGTAACATAGAAGTATCGGTTAACAACACTTTTTCGTGCGTTAATGTACCAGTTGCAACCTTCTTCAAAACAAGCTACACTATACCTTTTCTTACATGACTTAGAAACTTTAAACTCAAACAAATCAACCAACGCTTTTATTCCTATTGCATAAATGCATCCTTGCTTATCATCAAACCGACTACCCACCTTTAATTTAGATACTACAGGGTGTTTATGGTTACTTAACTTTTAATTATGGGATCAAGTGAACGGGTGGATCGTGATATTTTGAAATGTGGTTTTCGCCAACTAGGATGCACATCTACATTAACGTTTGCACCGCACCCTCATTATTATGATCTTCAACTTTTGGTGTTTGAAAATCGATTCTTGAGGCAACAAAAGAACATTAAGATCAATATCAAGAGGCTTAGAAGAAGTAGACGGCTTTACCTCGGAAGATTTCGATAAGTTTGATGTATAGTGTCTGGATCACGTTCGCTTACAAAGATATTTCATGAACGAAGAAAGAAACATGATCATCGTCACTTACATCAATTATGGTTGAAGCGGACATGTAGTATAAATTGATGATCTTATCTTTAATTTGATATTTGTTAGTAAGATAGGTAATCAGATGTAGGTAGGTGATGTCAACTGGAAGTAAAACTCCACGAATTGATCTCTCAAAATCCAAATAAACTTTGAATTTTGGGGAGTTAGTAGAAGTCATTTTTATTTGGTTGTGGAATTATTGTTTGTTTGACTAATTTGTGTTATGGGATTGTACAAAGCAATAAACCCAAAAAAAATTACTGAAAAGAGGATCTTTAGTCGCGAATATAAAAGTCGCTAAAATTTTCCTCCACAATATTCATTACCCGCTCATTCACAAAGTATATTTCCGCCAAATTTGATGTCACCCTACTAGAAATACCAAGTTAACAATTGGGTGAAATAAAACAATGGCTCCTCCTCCGCCTCTACTTCGGATCCAATCGAAAGCCCTTGAATACTACATCAATGCTACACACCGCGAATGTCCAAAACCATTACCGGTGGAAGTACAAACCTCTTGGACCCGGAATCATCCCGTAGAAGATTCAAGGCGTGTCCAATTTATGTAATATTATTATCCATTATACTTATTTTACTTATTAGGTTGAATATGTGAATTTAACAAAACTTCTTTTAGGACAAAGAGACCAAATGTAACTTCTATGGGTTCCTAGACCCGAACTACCAAGTCAAGATTACAAAGATTTGTTTTACAAGGAACATGAGGAAAAGAAACATTTAATGAAGACGGAAAGCGTTGGGTCTCTGATGAAGTTATTGAGGTTTCAAAGAATGATATCATGAAAATGTTGGATGAGTTGACTTTTACCAAGTCAAGAGTGCAAGTTCATGACAAAGTTGTGTTGGTTTTCGTTTGATTGTTCTCTTGGTCTTTGTATTTTGGTTATGGTAACTGCTTAGCAATAAGTGTTATGTAATACGTAGGTTATGGTCTTTTAGCAATAAGATTGTTTGTAGTCATTTTTCAAATCAAATGGATGTTTGTAAAAACAAACATTTTAGCAATTTACACAAAATGTTTGTTGCAAAGATCACAACACGTATATACAAAACAAGTGCTTAATGAAAGCCTACATGGCTATTAGGAATATACCAAGTTGCACTACACGACATGCATAAGAAGTTGTCTTTTGATGTCCCACATGACATCCAGTTTGTGGTTACATTTGGTTGAACAACAAAAGTCTAAACCCACATACAAGCCATACCCAAAGAGATTAAATGCATCTTTATTCATCACTTGTATGAATGTACCACCTTATACTTCCAAAAGTACTCCACCATATGCTCTCGATACGCCAAAGCAACTCAAGAGGATCATCAACCTTCATGCTTAAGTTGTTACCCAACCTGCAAAAAATACATACCCAAACTCCACAATCAACGTATGCATTGGCTTGTTTAGGGACATCATCCCAACTCAAAATGTGATCTTATAATCGTAAATGATATTGATTTGGCTTGAAGAACTTTACACAAGTTTAGATATTGTGGTAGCATTCTCTCAAAAGTGGCCCTCATTTTAAATTCTCTTCTCTCGTCTCGGGTTCGGCGCATCTAGTGAGTCATAAATTGTTATAACTCCGGTGCAATTTGTAACTCGGCGAGAAACCGAAGGGCACCGGCACGCTCACGTGAAAGTATACCTAAATGTGAACAAATAAACTTTGTCGTAATTCATAACATTTTGAGCATGTATATCACCTAAGTATCTAGAAGAAACTATGGTATTTATATACAAACCTTCTCGACACTAGGCCATGGCAATGGATAGCGTTGACCAGTGGCGTAGTAGGCACGCATAGACCCATCAAGGATAGAAGACGAGAAAATGGTCCAACCATAGCCCAATCGGCATTGCCCGGCCCGAATCGCCACATTAGATCAACCCAAGGATCCGTGATGTCGCAAATGTTTTTATAAAATACATACCGTTAAACTAATTCAAATAAAAATTAATTTTTTATGGAAATTAAATATTTGTTAGTACCTCATCTCCGAGCCATCCTTTTTATTGCCCTTTCTATACCCCAACAAAGCCAACCAAAATTTTCGATGAACAACGATGTCGCCAAGACCCCAAGGAAAGTTATGCGATGACTTAAATTTTTTTATAAAGATATCCATACACGCTGGTTTAGTAATCTTGTTGATATCGCAACCTTCAGGATGTGACAGATCCTGAAAATTTTTAAAAACCAGATTAATGTATATGTCTTTACGATGTCTGTTTGTAAAAGTAGTTCTGCTATACCTCTACCCATGTTTCCAACTGATTATCTTCACCACATGGGGGATTAATATCTTTTCTCAGTATTTTGGAACATCGTTTCGGCAATTGTAGAGTCGTGGGAGGGAGGTTCACGTATGGGTCCTGCAAACACTTGCCTACATGCTTTGTCCTTTTTGAGTCAACTTCTTCTTTCAAAACAGAGTACTCTCTTGGGTAACTTTGGCATTACTCTCTTTGATAACTTTGGCCTTTCTAGTTTTCTTTATTGCTGGGCCATTATAAGGTGATGAGAGCCTTACTTGCATTTCTCTTCCTTTTAGCACGCATGAAAACATCCTATACAAAAAAGTTCATCATTGAAATAACATCAAACTTTTGAACTACATATGGTAACTTTAATAAATAATGTATGTACCTCGTCGAGACAAAGGCTTGTCGCTTGTAGTCAATTATGAATCTTATTGGCTTGTCCAAAGATCGCCTATTACCGCCTTGGTTGACAAACATGGCATGTCTTGCTTTCACAACATGCTTCATTATGAATAACCGTATTATGATTTATAACTTTTCACATACACATCAAACCATAACACAAAGTAGCATATAGATGGAATTCTAGAGAGAGAAAGTTAGAGGTTTAGTGAACTTAGTGAGAGAAAGTGAAAGATATTATTATGAGCTCCAACTCTACCTTGGGAGGTAGAGAGTATTTATAGTCTTACATAAATCGCCACACTTTGGGGTGTGGATCGCATACAGATGGGTAAAGACTCGTCTGTCCTCCACGGTGTTACTTAACTAAATACTACTAAACTTAAATGAACTACGACTACGAGCTTTAACGATTACATATACTTGAGGTGACCGACTTTAATACCGGAATTTCTAATTCCTAACAATCTCCCTAAGGAGGTCACCTCAATTATGTACCAAAATTACATGAATACAAATAGATATTACATTTAACAATTGATCTTGCATTCTTGATGTAGTCTTTTGCTCTAAGCTCGTAGTCATTGATTCTTCACATTGCATGTTTGGTTATTCCAAGTAGAGGTCTTTTATCGATCCACGTGATGATAAGTTTGAGCCATCATTTGAGATCATCGCTATCAAAAATCTCGTGACATCCTTTGTGGATGTTGTGACATTAGGACCGACATGCTCACATTCGGATCATGAAATCTTCTCATCGAGTAGCGGAAGCATTTGTTGAATCATGATATTGCGCAGCAGTAGCGAAGCATGGAGTGAAAATATCGAGTCATTGATGCACTAATCATGATTTCTTTTGAGTTGAATGTGTTAAGTGAGCATGCGGCTATGGATTGACCGCTTCATTCGATCACCGCAAACGTCGGGCACACGCATACAATAGTTAGTTAATAAATCGCACGAAAGTGTCTTTGATCACTTTCGTTGAATTGAGGTACACGCCCACGGTTCCTCGCTGATCAAGACAAGTACCGCTCGTGATCGTATAATTCAAGAATTTCCTTGATGTGGTTTCGCGAAATGATCTAGTCGTTCTCAAACCGAACGTCTCAAAGAAGACAACACGGAGTGAGTGAACCAAATAATTGAGATTCACCGATTGATGAAAATGATTTGAAAAGCAATCGAGTATTGCTTAAGATAGAAAGTGTTTTGCAATAAAACGAAGGTTTTATGGAAAATCAATTATCAATCATAAATACCCTTTAATTTTGAAACATTAGTACACAGTCGATGTGCTATAGAAAATAACTTTTAAGCACAACGACCGGTTTTTCAAAGGTATCCGTCAATCCATAACTCGAACTGTGATTGATTCAAATGATTGAATCGCCCCATTGTTTCGCTCGCTTGTCACATGGTTGATCTATATAATAGATCTCACATGCCACCTACCAGAGCTTGTTTGATGTTGGCTCCGAAGGCTTTCCATCTTCATTGTGAATATGTAAACACATCACTCGGATGTTCGCAATACCACAAGGATAATGCGAGGACTCAAGATATAATCTCTCTTCCACATTGTGTGAAACAGAGAGTCTTCATTGAAAGTGTCCTAATGAGATTTATTGATGATCTCGTGGCTCTAGACTCAATTTGTGCATATTTGGATCCTATAACGGAGACTAGGGAGAGGGTCTCCTTCTTCAATATCAACCATCTCTAAGAGAAAGTCGATAGATAATGTCGGTTCCCGTGAGAATGAAACAAGTCCTTTTAAGAGGAACTTGAGTGGTTTGGAAAGTTGAAGTGCAAGCGCCACCGGGTCCATGACGCCTTGTCTTCAATACCGATGTTACCATCAAGAGCATATGAATTGAACCCGGTTTCGCCCTAAGGTTGAATAAATGGAGGGCTATTTGTTTTCACCCTTTTCTCATTCAATTCTTTTAATTCTTCAACCCTTCAAGCTTACCGAGACTTCATAGCTATTACCTTGTTGGGTTTATTCCAAGACTAGCTCGCCTTAGTCCGCACTCTTCCCATATCTCATTTTTCTCCTTTTATCATCATACCTAAGGACTTCTACACTAACTAGTGGATTGTCCTCGGTAGATCCCTCCGGTTTCGGCGGATCATGGGAACCAATACCTAACCTTATCATCCTTATATCACCGTATATAAAGTAAAGTTGGTCGGTCAATTTGGTATTGTTCATCCGCCATTGGATCCAATTGAAAACCATTTGAAAATCAATTCGGATACTTGTGATATATAATCAAAGCATTTTGTACCGAATTGTTTTTGATATTTTAGAACGAGAACTCCCCTCAACATGTGCATCAAGTATTTGAAAATGTTTTGCACACGGAGGCAAGAGAAAGAATTAACTTCTTTGATTACCATCTTCTAAAGATATCAACATCACTTCCACATCAAATCAAGTAGATATAGCATTTAGGAAGGATGAGGTTTCCATAAATTTGCTCCCCTCAATATGTGCCTCGAGGTTTGAAAAGAGTTTTGCACATACTAGAGGAACATGCACATTGGGATAAATGATCACGTTTCAAATCAAAGGTTTAAGATAGATGCTCCCCTCAACATGTGCATGGAAAATTTGAAATCGTTTGTCACATGTGGGAAGGACAACATGTACATTCTTATGAAACCATTTACCTAATTATCGGTCTAAACCAATTTAAATCACACATTCTCCCCGATCACAATTATCAAAACATTTGAGATTTGTGATCTCGTATAGATTTAAATTGATTTGAAAGCTTTAAGGAGAATTGTGACTTGATTGTGAAAGCGTTTGAACCGATAAGGATCGGATTTAAGACTTTAAACTCCATTTATAAAACATGCATGTATATCTTTTGAAAACAATTTAATGCCAAATAACTTTTAATTTAATTGAAATCATTCTCCCCTCAATCAATGACATGGGTTGTTGATTGAGAGATGAGATTTTGACAAATAAGTCCGATGATTATCAAAAATAGAAACCGAGTTATTTTTCAAAGCATTTAGTTTTCAAAGCAGATAAATGTTTATAGAATCGAGCATAGAATTTGAAAACATGGTAAAACATGGCTCGTTCTTTCTTTAAAACCGGTTATTGCACGAAATGACAATAAACCATTGTTTCTCTTTCTCCCATTTTTTTTTTTTTTTTTGAAGAATTCGAACAACATCTAAAGTCCCGTGTCATTCTTTGAATGACAACACAAAGACCGTAGATATTATCGAATCGAAAGAAACATGACAAAATGACAATATATTTTTTTTTTTTTAAGATTTTTCGATTTTTATGGATTTTGAATTTTTTATGATTTTTATTTGATTTTGAGGGTTTTATAATTTTGTATTTTGTTTTCGAATAAATATTTACAAGAGATAGATGAAGATAGACCTTTACTCCTCGTCTTCCTCCTCAAGACGTTTGAGAGTTTCGTTGAAGGCTTTTCAAACCAAGTCGTGGAAGAATAAACTCAAAACGTTCTCTTGGAAGAGCTTTGGTGAAGATGTCGCTAAGCGATATTCGGACCTCACAAAATATAGTTCCACCACACCTTTTTCCACTTGTTCCCCGATGAAATGATGTCGAATGTCGATATGCTTTGCTCTTGAGTGTTGAACGTTGTTGCATGAGAGAGCAATAGCACTTTATTATCACAAGACAGAGGATTTTGTTGAATTCAAAGCCATAGTCGATAATTGAGATCTCATCCATAAGATTTGAGCACAACAAGATGACATGGCTATGTATTCACCTCTCAGAGGAAATAGAAGTACTCATTTGCTTCTTTGAAGACCACTCACAAGCTTATCACCCAAAATCGAGCACCTCCCGACGTGCTTCGACGTGTATCTTGACAACCCGCATGATCGGATCTCGATAGGCCGTTAGTGACATACTGGTGTCCTTCTGGTACCAAAGACCCATATTGATGGTTCTTTGAGATACCGAAGACCCGCTTAAGCGCTTCAAGGTGCTTTTTAGTAGGCTTAGCTCGGTATCTAGCACACATGCAAACAATGAACAAGATGTCCGGTCTACTAGCGTGAGGTACATCGTGATCCAATCATACTACGATATTTCGTTTGGTCAATCATGATCCCGAGAGGTCCTCATCTAGTTTGGTTCGGTCAATCATGGGGTGTCAACAGGTCACTTGAATCAAATCCAAATTTCTTTAAAATCTCTGTTGCATATTTAGATTGATTTATGAAAATGCCTCCGGACTTTGTGAAATTTGTAATCCCAAGAAAATGACATTTGTCCCATCATTGACATTTGAAATTTTGAACTCATTTCATTAGAAAACGATCACATTCCATTGGGTCGATCGAGGCAAAATAATATCATCAACATAAATTTGAACATGAGTTAAATGTTTGCTCGACTTCACGGTGAACAATGTAGGATCAATCGCTCCTTTGTTGAATCCGGTTGATAGAAGAAACTTTGACAAATGTATCATACCATGCCCTGGAGCTTGCTTTAAACCGTAAAGAGCCTTCTTCAAACGATAAACGTGAGTAGGATGCTCTTGGTTCACAAATCCTTCAGTTACCGACGAGACGACTTCCTTAAGATCTCCGCTCGAAATTCCGCCTTTACATCCATCCGATATACCACCATGTTCTTACTAAAGATTAGCGAAAGATTCGATTGCCTCGATTCGAGCAACAGAGCAAACGATTCTTCAAAGTCTATACCCTCCTCTTGACGGTATCCTTTAGCAACTAATCGAGCCTTGTTCTTCAACACATCACCATGCTCATCAAGTTTTACTTTGAAGATCCATTTTAGAGCTATAATCATAGCACGATGCTGGAGCGTGTACTAACTCCCATACATCAAGTCGATCAAACTCATGAATTTCATCTTGCATGGCATTGAACCATTATCTTCATTCATGGCGGTTTTAACATCTTTTGGTTCGATCTTAGATAGTACGGAGTTGAAGAAACACCATAAGGCATCGGTTGCAAGTTGTTTCCGGGTTGATACAAGACGAGAGGGATTTCCAATGATGTTGTCTAATGGATGATCGTGAGTCCATTTTCCGAGGTGTTCATGTGGCATTTGTTGAGGAACCGAGGTAGTCGAGTCGATGTCTCCAAGAAGATGGTTCGATGATGACACGGGAGTAGCAAATATGTTTTCAAATGGAGCATCTTCGGAGTAGCAAAGGGATTAACTTCATCATTGATGCCGTAAACATTTCCATGATGTACATTTGAAGAATGATGATTTGTTGATGAAATCAAGGATCGATGAGAGTGCTTCTTGACTTACGATATTGAGACCGATGGATTGACTTCATTCATTGGAATATGAACATCCTCTCGTTGTGGATCAAGACCTCATTAGTAATTGAATCATAGTTCATCAAACATAGGATCAAACAATTTCTTTACATCATCTTGGATGGAGGTACATATGGAGTTTCTTGAGATGAGTTTGGAACAAGGGATGAACCAATGGGACTGTTTTGAAGTGCGGGTCCCGAGTGGAGTGTCCTGGAGCCATTTGACCGGTCACTCATCAAACGTAACATGAATTGTTTCCATGATATTTCGGGTTCTTTTGTTGTAGATTCGGTATCCCTTTTGTTTGATGCATATCCTACAAATACTCCAATGTCGCTTTGGCCCTAAGTTTGCCTAAGTCTTGACCCTCATTAGTTGGATAGCACAATGCACCGAACACACGAAGGAAGATAGATTAGGTTTTTGTTGTGGACAAGTTCATATGGAGTTTTTCCATGAATAGTGTGAATTAGTGGAACGATTTTGTGTGTAGCATGCAATGGCAATAGCTTCAACCCAGAGAAACATTGGAACCTTTGAGTAGATCAAGATTGTTCTAGCGGCTTCAACAAGAGTACGATTTCGCCTTTCAACTACACCGCTCATTGAGGGGTTCGTGGAACACTTCTTTGATGGTCGATTCCAACGCTTTCATAGAATTCACTAAGTTGTTTGTTGACAAACCCGCCCATTGTCTGCTCGATAACTCGGCGGTTTTGTTAAGTCTAACTGCAATGTTTGATGAGTTTGATGATGATATCGAGTTTCATCCTTTGTCCTTAAGAACTTGACCGTGTGAATCTAGAGTAATCATCAACCACAACTAACACATATTTCTTCCCAAAGATATTCTCGCACCTCATTGGTCCACATAAATCCATATGAATCATATGAAGAACTTCGTGACGAGTTAGTAGGTTTGGATTTATGGGCAAACATCTTGCTTTTTCCCAATTGACATGTCGAACAAAGATGATCCTTTTCATACTTTAGTCTAGGTAAACCTACAACTAAGTCCTTTCTCGAAAGATCGTTGATGGTGCCGAAGTTCAAGTGATTGAGACGACGATGCCATAACCATGACTTTGTTTTGAAGCCTTAGATAACAAGCAGATTGGTGAGGCTCTCATCATGTCATCGATAGAGATGGTGTAAAGGTTTGAGCCACGAGTTCCTTTCAACAGTTCCTTACCATTAAGATCTCTAACAAAGGTGTATGTTTTCTCAAGGCTACTTCTAGATCGAGTCACGTAATTGACCAACAGAGAACAGATTATGACCTAAACCTTCCACATAATACACTCGGAGATGACACTATCACCAACAACATAATCTCCATAACCCATAATAGCACCAAATGATCATTACCAAATCTAATAGCCCCGATGAATTTGCTCACGGTTCATGAGCGTGACCGGTCTCCAAATATATGCTTGGAACAACTGAGTCCGTGTACCACGTAACGATTTGAACGATCCGCGGTTGAACACGCATAAGAATGGATAATCGGATAATTGGGATCCCCATGCAAGAATGGGTTCCATTTGGTTAGTAGCAACAGTTGGAACACCCACATCGTAAATAGAAGCATTCACATCGATGGTGAGGTAATGGAATCATTGTGAGTAGATGCAATACTAGTGTCTCAGATAGCCTCTGCTTACAGTGTGACCACTTCTTAAGGGAATAGTTCTACCAAGAGGCATCCATTTTCTAGTGGGCATTATCTCGATTGGTCTTATGACCAACAGTATCCAATAAAAACCTATTCTCATGAATGTTCTTCCGTGGGTTTCCATTGTTTTCTAACTTTCTTTCGCTTTTGCCTTTTAGCCTTTTTAGCATGAATTTTAGCATTAACAATATTAACTGGACAATTAACATCATTAGGCAAAACATTGACATCACATCCATGATTAGAAATGTAATTCAAGCAATCATCAAGACAAGTTTTGCAAATAGTATCGAATTCAATTAATTACAAGACGCCTATGGCTAATACTAGAATCAACACGATTCGTTTTATTCGATTCAAACTTAAGGTTCCTAGATTGTTCTTCTACTTTCTTCCAAAGGCACATTCTTAGCTTGAGAGGTCCTATCATTCCTTGTATTGTCTTGAGACTTTGACCTGCTCCCTTTAATGTCACTGATTACTCCTGTAGAGGGAATGGGAACATTAGTTTGTTTTACTACTCTTTGCACCACCTGTTTAGATGTGCTAGGATCTGAGCTACATGCAGGTGCACTAAGGTTCACTTTCTTAACACTAGAGGTACTGGGATTAGCACTCCTAGAAGGCACATTTGAGTTCACTTTCCTAGCATTGACAGATCTAGAATCTGAACTACTCAATGGTACACTACTCCTCACATTCAAAACATTGGGAATCGATTGCATATCATGTTTGGCCTTAGGCATTGAGCATGGAATCAAAGGGTTAACTCTCTCACCTAATGTCTTTGGGCATATTGTGATCAAACATTCTAAGATTTCTTGAGATCGTTTGGCATATAAGCATGCATGTCCAATTGCATTATCATGAGGTTTTCTAGCTTATCCTCTTCAACAATCTCACGCAGCATTCTAAGCAATCCTTAAGGGATGAGAAATATGTTTGAATGGCAAGTTTGTTGTTCCTTAGATGAGGGGACATATGTCACAGATAAAGCATATTTATTACTAGAGCGAACCTTAGATACAACATTCTCCTCATTGATCATTGGCATTTTCCTTTTACCCGACTCTTTGATTCTCAATTTCCTTTTGCAATGAAGTTATTTGTTCGTTGTTTTTGTTATGAGTGACTTTAATTGATTCAAACAACTCATTGAAATGACGTTTAACCTTTTCATTTTCTTCTAGAAAACTTTCGTTTTCCTTTGTAAAGCATTTACTAGGTTTTGAAGATGAAACGTTTGAGAATTCTCGAGAATCTAAAGAAGGAGGCATTTGGGAGCCCGTCATATTGTTTGTTTGGCCCTTTAATTGAGAGATTTGGGCTTTCAACTTTCTCGATCGTGTTGCACCGAGCTTGAATCTGCTCATCACGTTTGTTAATTTGAAAATCGCATCAAACTCGGAGCATCCGAAGATGTCTTGATATTTGAAGTTTTGACATTTTCTTTGAGATGTTGATATTTTAGTTGTAAATTAAAATACTCAACTTCTAGTTTAGAAAAATGTTTAACCAAAGTGTCGTGATCATCCGGTTCAATTTTCTCGTTTAGTTTAGAATTAGTTTTTCAAGCTCAATGACACGATCATGGGAGACTTTCGGCACAGATAATTCATGAAATTTGGAAGCATTAATAGAGCAATTTGAAGCGTTGAAAACACATCTTGAGCAACACATTCAAGAATAAGATTCTCATTTAGTGTATGCAAGTTCTTTCTCTCAATCTCATTATATTTCAAAGGCACGCCATAGTCACTAACTTCAACAACCATTGCATCAAATTCCTTTTCCATTCCCTTAATATCGCCTTCTATTCCCTTTTAAGACTCTCAAAGTGATCTTTTAGAAGTTTAAAGAAGGGCATGACCTCGATTAGATAGCATTCTTTCATTTGTTCAAAACCCTTTCTCCTTCGATTATACCGTGGGTGTGATCCTTTTCTTGCAAGTTTTCTCAAAATCAACAAATAGTTGAAATATCACGTATTGGCTAATTAATGTCTTGCTTTTAGTGGCAATTGTTCTAGGTACAAGATGCATTGGTGTATTAGGAGGATACACATCGCTCTAGGCATTTTCCTAAGGGAGGGTTAGTTTCAACAATATTTTCCGCTTTCGCTTATCTAAATCTTTTTCCGTAAGACTTGTTCGGGAGTCAACAAAGTCTCGAGGCTTAAACTTGTTTAAGGAAACCAGTTTTCCTTCTTATAATCATGAGGAGTGATATTTATGTTTTTCTCTTTGCATTTCGGGTCATCTAGTTTTTTGTTCATCCTTTCCCTAGTGACTTCATCTGATTTCTTATCTTCCTCAGTGCACTCAATGCAACTAGGTTTTTGTCTAGGCTTAAGGATTTCATTTCCATCATAAAGCACCTTATGAGCATTTCTAGCCTTTTTAATTACCTCTGGATTCGGTTCCTAAACAAGGGGAATGCTATGCTTATCGCTTAAGACTCGATGTTTGGTGACCATGTGAGCAGTCTGAATGGTGTTTCCTTGTATGTACAACTTGTTTTCTAGTTTGTTTTTCAAAGTTTTCAGATTAGAAAAATCTCTCAAGAGTTTTGATTCCTTTGCATTAAATTCTTGCTTAAGCATTTTCACATTTTCTTGAAGTTCTTGTTTTTGTTTATTTGTTTTAGAAAGTTTTTCTTGCAAGGAATTTAATTCTTGTTTCAATACTTCTTCTCTAAACTTACTTTTTCTAATTATCGTACTCACTTGGACATCCATTTCCCGCTCACGAGTGGTCAACTCAAATTTTGCACGTTGTTCATAAATAGCAACACGTTCCTTATAGGCATTTAGTTCGTAAATTATGGAATCATCGAGCACATGCAAAGTGTATTCATCAAAGACATAGTCATTGTTGATCGCAGAAGATGCATCACTTGGTACAACTTCACTTTCACTTTGTTTCACGTATTGATCGTATGGGACAATATTGATATTACCCATATTTTCAATATTTGATTCAATAGTTTCATTGGTTGTACTTTGTCATGCATCGATGCACATCAAGATCATCGTATAGCTTTAATACCTCGAGATGAGTTTGTCCTTGGATGGGCCACTTGTGGTGAAGAAGAGATCTTGGGAGAAACCATTGGAGAGATGCTAGCCATAAAGATTGTGTGTGCAGAGGGTCCATCATCTACATCGTAGTCGTAAGCATCACGGTCGGCGACTTGAAAGGCGTTCGATGATTGTGACCTATCTCCGAATAGGTCGCTCATCCACATCTCGCATCATAGGTCTTGGCATTACCCTCAAGAAGAAACAACAATTCCTCTTCATCCAACGCAACACCATTGTCCCGAGCTTGTGCGGCTAAAGATCTTATCTCTCAAGTAATCAAGATTCTATGGACGCTTTGGAGATGTGCGCCTTGCAATGTGTCCTCACCACCACGCTTATAGCATTTGATCGGCTTAGCTTGACCTTGGTTACCATTCCTTCCTCGATTCGATTGCCCACATAGCCTCTACCAAAGACCACCCCTTCCCCGATCATCTGTCTTTCCCGAATCGGTTGCACCACGATCCTTCCATCTTTAACAAGAGCTTGATTGTGTGGGTTAGATGTCGTTCGAGGTTGTTGTTGGTTTGTGGGAGAGAATTCATGTTTTGGCTAATCGAAGAGCTAGTTGATTAATGAAGCTTCCACGTGTGCATCAAGATCAACTTGTTTGTACATAGGATCGGGAATGAGTTTGTGATTACCATTACCCAAGGGTATGACTTGTGAAGCTTTGGTTTTGATTCCGATGTTTGAGTAGAAGGCGCTTGAATCATTAGATGAGCTTGTCTCTCCGGGTTAGTTTTGAACCGATTGAGAATCAATTTTCAAACATGGCATGTCTCTCATTTCAAGGAGGAAGGCATAGAGTTGCTCATAGTTTGTGTTCTTCAATCCTTTAGTAAGCTTCATAATGTAACAAACTTGTGCCATTCGGGATTCATGTTGTTTACAAATTTTGAATTCAACTCGAATGTTAGGCATAGTCATTCGATGTTCCTCATGTCATTAACTAACTTATGAAATCTCACATAGTACTCATATACATTCTCATCCGGTTTCATCTTGAAGTGCTCAAATTCGTCATAGAGTTGTGATTCTCTGCCTTCCATGGTTAATTTCAACACGAGAGAAGCATCTTTACATTATCCCAAACCGCTTTTGCATCGGTGTTATGATTGATCACTTGTAGATGTCTTTAGGAAGACCTTGAAGAACAATGTTTGAAGCCCCGATATCTCGCATCGAATCTCTTTTTCTCCTTATCATCAAGCTCATCATACATCTTAGGTCCGTCCATTCCGTAAACAGAGTACCATCTTCATTAGTATCAAGTATGTCTCTAGTCGTCTCAACACGATATGGTCCTTCATCAATGGATTTGAGAATGTTGACACCATTTTCCTTTCCAAGGCAATACAATCGATTCGTTGAGCCCAAGAATCGTAGTCGCCTCTGCAAGCATGGGTGGACGAGTATCTCGAACCACCGCTTGTACATCCTCGGCAACAAAGTGGAGATGACAAGAGGGACATTGGTAGACATGTTAACAGATTATACGGATTTTATAACTCTATGATTAAACCGGAAATAGATTCTTTCACGGATTTTACTAAATCAAGAGAAACCGTAAACAATCACTCAAGTCGCTAGATGATAATGCACTAAGTCGCTAGAGACAAATGCACTAAGTCGCTAGAGACAGATGCACTAAGTCGCTACCAATTAATTCGCTAGAAAGCCAAGTCGCTAGAAACCCAAGTCGCTAACAGACAAGCAAGTCGCTAAGTAGTAACTCGCTATGCACCAAGTCGCTAACCAAATTTTGGCAAAGAATTGCTACACAAGTCGCTAGAAACACAAGTCGCTAAAGAGCAACTCACATCGACCAAGTCGCTACCACAAGTCGCCACCGTAGTGGAGATTCCACTACTTGTACTTTAACTCGCTAGATCTAACTCGCTAGTTTTAACACCGTAAGTCGCTACAAATTTGTGAAGCAAGTCGCTACCAAGAAACTATTCCAGAGCTAAGTCGCTAGCTTGAAAACCAAATAACCTTCACTTTTCAATCCAAAACAACCCAACCAAGATGATTCAAGCTTACCAAATGAAAACCTAAACACTATTGATGATTCTAAACATAAAAGTACCAACAAAATTCAAACTTTAACACAAGAAATCAACCAAATGATGCAAAAACCACTAAACTTTTTCAAAGTCAAAAACCACCGTAAAACCACTATAAATCCAAGGATGTGCAAGATATGATCTAACCATGGCTCTTGATACCAATTGTTAGGATATTACTTTTCACATACACATCAAACCATAACACAAAGTAGCATATAGATGGAATTCTAGAGAGAGAAAGTTAGAGGTTTAGTGAACTTAGTGAGAGAAAGTGAAAGATATTATTATGAGCTCCAACTCTACCTTGGGAGGTAGAGAGTATTTATAGTCTTACATAAATCGCCACACTTTGGGCTGGATCGGGCATATAGTGGGTAAAGACCCGTCCGTCCTCCACGGTGTTACTTAACTAAATACTACTAAACTTAAATGAACTACGACTACGAGCTTTCTAACGATTACATATACTTGAGGTGACCGACTCTTTAATACCGGGAATTTCTAATTCCTAACAACATCAATATCAATTTTGTCTAATACCGCCTTGGTTGATAACTCATGTGCAACCACTAACTCACCCCCGCTTACTTTCTCATTAACGTGGCCATCAACATTGTATGCTTCATTATGAATAACCAACTCACGTAATTTCTCGTTAACATTCCCATCACCATCCTTATTCTCTCCAACATGATTCATATGCTCATCCCCCATCTCTGCCATTTGTGACACTGCTTCACTTACTTTCTGACCATCATGAGAATCTATAATGTTATTTTGATTACCTTGAACCCCCTCTACAGATTTCTCAAGAACATTCAACACCGCCACTTCATCGTCTCACGATCATGAGAGTGTTGATCAGCAACATTGCAATCAACAATGTCATTTTCATTACCTTGAACGCCCTCTATAGATTTATCATCCACATTTAAAACTACTTCACCTACTTTCTCACGATCATGAGAATGTTGATCAGTAGCATTGCAATCAACAATGTCATTTTCATTACCTTGAACGCCTCTACGATTTATCGTCAACATTAGACACACCTTCACTTACTTTCTCAAGAACATCGGAATCATGAGCATGTATCTCAAGATCTTGAATCGCCTCTCGGGTTTATCATCACCGGTTATCATCAACGTTAGACACACCTTCACTTACTTTCTCCGTAACATTGGAATCATGAGCATTTATCTCAGTAGCTTGAACCGCCTCTCCGGCTTTATCATCAACATTTCCCACTACCTCACTTGGTGTTTCGCCATCTTCCTTGTTTTCAGCAGCCTTTTGTTCATCTTGCTCCGGCTGTTGATCCTGGAATTCCGAAGATCCATAAACAGAGAAATCATCATCAAAGTTTTTGCCCTGTAATTATACAAGAAAAACACAACTATATAGATGACCAAATCTAGCAAACATCTATAGATAGTGCAGGTGAAATTAATATATACGTTCTTCAATGTACCATTGAGAAAAATTTCATTCAAATTAGGTAAATTCATATGACTGGATCATCATCCGGAATGTGATCAACAAACGACAATGGTTCCGTCGGAAGACAAAAATCCACAAGTCGCGACATAGTTGGTGGAAAAGCGGCGAGTCTATATAAGTAAGCCCACCTTGTTCGTTTCAAGATTAACACAACTCGATTTTGCAAGATTGATCGAGTTCGGGCTTAAGGTCCGTAGTTAAGAAAACCGATTTAGGTATGTAACAAAATAACGATAAAATAAAAAGTGCTATTAAAAGAACATAACCTTTTATAATCACCGAATGAACATCATGAGAATGAAGATCAAACAAACTAGGACTACCATTCCAGTTTTCATTATGAATTGGACTTGAAGTCTGAATTTCCATGGCATTTTGGCCAAAACAATCCTCATCCGATTTGTCGTGCATATGAGTTGAAGTCTGAAATTTAAAATATACAATCAATTATACTACTAAAGAAACGAGACCTAAATGATTAACAAATATTAAAGGAAATTACCATGGCATCTTTGGAAGCCAAATTTTCATCAACACATTGCCTTATTTGCAATTGTTCTGCATAACCAGGAGGAACGAAAATCACGTGTGGGTACATAAAAATATATAATCCATTAGTTGGTTTAAAAACGAAAAAATATTCCTATCTAAATGATGTAGATTAAAAATGAAAGTAAATAGCATGTTCACCTTTGACGTTGTATCTTTAGAGCTTCCTCAACAACGGCAAGTCTATTTTAATATCATTAAGGACCTCCACATTGGCTCGGTTTTATCGATCATAAATACAAGTCTGCCTTCAATGCCTCAACCTCGGCATGTATGTCTAGATGATTGGAACTTTGATCTTTATCGATTACTTGCACATCTTTATCGCCTAAGGCCACCTCTTTATCGCCTAAGGCCACATCTCTATCGCTTATCACCACCTCTTCATGTACCTACAAAGCAAGATCGAAGCAGAATGTGCATTGGTCAATTGTCAACGTGAATAGTCGCACAAACCGTGGTTGATACGGATGAAAAATAAATGATACAAAATGGGCAACTTACCTCATTAGTGGGATCATCGGCGGTAATTGATTTTCTAGACTATCCAACTCGCTAAAATAAGCATTACTAGGTGCAAACCATGGTTGCAACCTTCGCATTTGTTGGAACAAGATCCAATCTTGGATTCGAACCCTAGTAAACAAACAATTATAAAGTCAAAACAAATATAAAAGAAGTCGTTAGTTATTTGACAAATACAAACAAATGGAAATGCTTACAGGACCAAAAGTTTGCTATAATCGCGTTTGGCAAATGTTTTACGCTTTGACCAAGAAAGACAACGTGGTATCTTGGTCGGTCTTTGGTCCACCATGAACTGCTAGTGGGATAACTCTCAAGAATCCATTTCTAAAATGAAGGAAAACAATAAAACATTGTTCAATGAAGCAAGATAACAAATTTGTATCCAAAAATAGTAAACAAAAGCGATATGTTCATAAATGTCTACAAGTTAACCTTAAAAGCCAAGAGAAAGCCGTAAATATTATATGTTGCAATTTTAGAAGGGTTTTTTGCGATTTTTCTTTGTAGTGAGCATTGTAATGTCGGGTACCACATTGGCTAATTTTTTTGTAAAAACGGCTCCACATGAACTCTCCCATGGATATGCATTCCATGCCCCAAAATCCTCAACTAATTGCAACAAATGATTGTCAACGATGTACCAAGGTCCACGACCTATGAACACGACCTCACCGACTATCAATGATATACTCTCACCGCATCCTCATCTGATAACTTTGAAAATTGTGTGTCATTCCCAAACAAATCTAAAAGCTCATTCCCTTTTACAGTTACCTTTCTTATAAATTATTTTCAAGAAAGACACGCAAACCAAAAGGACTGCTATCAATTTCTCTGGGGAGGCAACGATCAAACGAACCGGTCATCAATAGAAACTCTCCCCGACCAATTTCAATACATTATTCCCAATTTTGTATAAAATGGGGACAAGAATCAAGCAATTTGGGGATATATACGGTGTTGTAAACGAAATTCACCATATGATTGTCTTTACCTTGTTGAGGAATATCTAACTATGGCCAAAAATAGTTGCTCTAAACAACCTCATTCGATCCGGATTTCTTAACAATTTAGACTTAATCATGAAAGCAACTTAACCAGGAGAACGAACCGTTACCTTAGCATCAAAATATTGGGAATGTAAGCCATTTGGGAGTTTAATGGTGACTAATTAGGGGTTGATTTAGGGTTTCAGTTGGAGAACAGTTGATTTCACAATTTTGAATTGTGTTTTTGTGGTAGTAGAGTGTTGGTGTGTGTGTGTGTGGGTAAAAATTTAAAAAAAAGGGTAAAAATTTAAAAAAGTGTAAAAGTTATGTTAAAAATGTACACTAAAAGGTACAAAAAGTGTACAGTAAAAAAATCGCTAATATTATTTCGCTTAAGTCATTTCAAGATTGGGAAGGAACTAAAAGTATAAAAAATATTTTAGTAAGTTTGACTTTTTTTACTAAAGGACAAAAAAAAATCGCAAGATTCTTAAAAAGTCGTCAGATTCGGTCATTTGGACTATCATAGCTGGAAAAAAGTCGAAACAATAATTGGGTACACAAATTGAGAGGATACTTGTCGCTTAGATTAAAAAGGAAAAGTCGCAAGTCTCAAAGTCTATTTTGGAAATACCCCAACTTTTTCCTATAAAGTTTTGACACCTTGAGCAAAAAGGTGTATTTGCATAATTACCCTTTTTTAATGCTTTTGTGTGAATTTTGATAGTATCGTGTGTATATTTGCTTTTATTTTTAGGTATAAAGAGCCATAATCATATTTATTTATGAAATTCGTTGCATCCCTTAGAGCATGTTCAATCATAACACCATAACACCAATAACACCGTCACGCGCCGTCACATTAGATTTAACATTTAACATTAACATCCCCAAAAACACCCACAACAATAACATCCCAATAACATCAATAACATTCCAAACAATTTACAAAACAACCCCTCATTTAGGGCATAAATGAAAAAAAAAAAAAAAAAAAAAGAAGAAAGAACTAAATAACGCCTGCTAGCCCTGAACGCCAGAACTAACGCAATAACGCGAGTTCTAAGGGCTTAACGCCAATAACGACGTTATTTTGATGAAAATGAGCGTTATAGCGTTATGATTGCGTTTGCTCTTAGGACATAGAGTTAAATTTGTCTATGTAGCTCAGTTTTTAAGTAAATTCTTGCATGCTTATATGCTTTTGTATTTTCTGTACCTATGCATTATTTATCTGTGTGCGGATTTGTTATATGACTTTATGACAAAAGTTGAATATAGATAGATCTCATATTTTTTATATATCTAATGAACAAACCATGTTTATTTATCAAAAGTTAAACTTTCATATATTTTTTTTAAAATTAAATATCTAAAAACCGTAATCATTACGTGAAAAAAATATTATCGCGACGAGATTAATTATCTTTCTATAGGTATGCATTTACATATTTCGATTTTTTTTCAAAATTTTAGCCTAAAAATCACATGTGATTTTTCTCATTAGAAATTTTGAAAAAGGTCGTCAAAAGTATCTAAGTGCATATCTATAGAAAGATAATTTAATCGTCGTAATATATTTTTCAGTAGCTTGAAGAGTAACCTTTGCAAGATATGTTTGTTTTAAAAAATGTGAAAAATAAATTTTATTAATTTTAATGAAAAATAGATGGCTAAGATTAATTCATTGGATTTATAGCAAGTATATGATCTATATTGATCTCAACTCATGACTTTTTTCGTATCTCTGATGATATTGTTAGTAACGTTTACACTTGCTCTTAGAGCAATTGGTATCGTGACCGAGGGTTATGCCATAACTCAGCGTCACATCAGCTTTAACATTTCAATTTTAACTCACAAAAAACACCCCTTATCATAACACAACCATAACACTAACTTTTGAGACCAAACTACACACACATAAACATTACTTTTTTGTCCACAAACAACCATAACTCAATGTTACCATGGTAACGCTTCGGGTAATGCCATAACGCAAAATCAACACCTGATATCATAACTTGAGCTTAACGCAATAACTCAACATGCCACGTAGGCTATAACGCAACCCTTGCGTTAAAATACCGAGGGCTCTTAACAGTTAATATAAGTTATGCTTTTGTGCGTTTCATGCTTATATCTTTTATTCTTTTATGCTTTTACAGGATTTGTCTATATATCCTCTATCCATTTGTATAATATACTAAAGTCGTACATAAGTTTTGCCCAACAAGCAAAACATTTGTCTTATGCTTGTATTAAGTGCATTAAATGCAAACTTTTCAATTAGGAATTAAACAATTTCTCGAGGTTCAAGTGTCATTCAAAGTAAGTCTTTAGCATTAATAATCTTTCGCAACTTAGCAAAAACAGCCCTTGAGGTTTAAGTGTTGTTGCAAACAACATCCTTTAGCAATCATTGCGTCAGCGGGTTTCCAACACTCGTTGTATACTTATACATGACTCTATTCTTACACGCACCCTAACCACAGATATATTCACACACGTTATATTTGTGCATAATTACCCTCGCACATCCACTCATGGGTTGTACCAAAATATTTTTTTAGTGGGAGTAAAGATAAAGAATGCATGTCATAGCGTCAGGTTCTTGACTCCAAGTAATTATTTTCGGTTGGACTACAAATAAACAAAGCGAATTTAGTTTTCACTAAATTTTAATTCAGTGTGATATCCATTTCCATAGAAATACCCAAATTTGATTATAGTGTGATATCCTCTTCCTCATACTCCGTTCTTAGAGCACAAGGTGTTGTAACGCCATCTCCAGCGTTATGCTGATGTGGCAGGCGTTAAGACGGCGTTATTACACCGTTCTTCCGGCGTTATCTCCTGCGCTGCCTCCGGCGTTAGTGTGGTGACATGCGTTAAGACAAAATAAATGACAAATTGAATTAAAAAAAATTACATTACCGCCCCCTAACGGCTAGTTTCATATTTGAATTCAAAGAAAAAAAAATATCAAAACAACCCCCTTGGTTTAAACGGCTACTTGGGTAAAGAAAAAAAATAAATATAAATATTTCAAAACCTTCTATATATACCGACATTTACATATTATTTTTACACACTTTCCATACATTTAACCCAAACACTATTAATCATTATAACACAAAATTATGGCTTGTTCTCAGCCTCATTCCGTCGAAGAAATGCAAACTTATGTTCAGAAACAAATGCGATCAAGAGGATGCGGCTCGACAGAAGGCTATTTTCGAAGTTCAAGTTGTTTGAGCACGCAAAGGCAAAGAAAAAACGTTTGAGAAAACAATACGCAAAATGCAAAGACATTTCGTCGGAAAGACAAGCTGTCATCGACAAATTTTTGAGCGATGAAACCACGAAAGATTACGACATTAGTGAAATGTTATGGAAGTTTGTTTCACAGATACAAGACAATATCAACCACAAAATCGGTTAGAGTTATGAATAAAACAAAATTGTTAGTTTGGTATCACAACAACTGCATCAACTTAGGTTAGATGCATCAACTTCACCGATGCGCACATATTTATTGAGCAACAATATTATCAATTTCTGGTTATGAAGAAGAGACAGTTGATGAGTATGGATTAGCTGCGAGACAACATTATGAAATTATGCATGATGAAGAGGCTTTAAGAGAAGTTGAAGCAGTAGAAGCAAGGATTCAACAAGAGTGGGAGGAGAAACTCAGAAAAAAGAAGCAGAAACGACGGCGTTCAGGTTGGAATTTGGGTTTGTGGAGTCTCCTGAGTATGATTATGCATGCGTGGAGCATTCAGATTAAGCTATGTTTATGTATTTCATATCGTAGTGTATTTTAGTTTGTATGTTTTTTTTTCCGTATCGTATCGTATTTCGAATTGTATTTTATATAATGTTTATTTAATGTTTATGTAATGTTTCAATATTGAAAGCTTGTTTGTTATTTTTATGGTTATTAATAGAATAATATGTTGTTTATTAAATGAAGTATTAGTTTAGGGCTTGAATTTGTAATTTTATTTATTAAAGACAAGTGTGGCCAAAATGTGGTATTACGGTGATGTTATGATAATGAGTGTTTTTTTATGTTAATGTTTAAATGTTAAAACTGATGTGGCATTAATGTAACGCGGTATTATGGTATAACTTGAGTTATGACACCTTTCGCTCTTACAAGGCCGGGTATTGTTGTTGTTGCTTTAGTTACTTGATCAATATATGTTAATTTGAAAAGTTAGATAAGTGAGAAAATAATAATTATATTTGAATGCTGTTTATTTAAGTTAAATAAATTATAAAAATCCATAACACCAATAAATTATTGTTAAACGTTCGAGTGATTTTGATAATAAAAAAATATAAAAAAATAAAGAGTAGGCAACTTAATTAGAACAAAACTCAGAAGCTGCCGCTATTTAATTACATTATTTTAAACCAAAACTTGTAAAGTATATTTATACTACATATAAAACATAAAATATGAACTAAATGTCAACAGAGGTGATACGCGATCATGATAAATGATGTGCACGTCAAAAATATGCATATTTATGGGTATGTTTGTTGATGAATGAAATGAAATGAAATTTAGGCTTTTATTATAATAGAAGTTAAAATTTGTATTTTAGACTTATTTGGCAAATGGTGAAAAAGCTTATTATTACAAAATTACTAAAACAAAATTAAATGAGTTTTATAGTATATGTTAGATATTTTGTGGGTAAATATGTAATTTATTGTTCATAAGTTAATTTAAAGTTTTAACCCCTTTTATAAATTAAAGTTTTAAGCCCTTTTAGGATTATGATTTAAATAGCATGACAAATAAAGAGACTTATTATAAGAAACTTATTTTAAATACAATGCATAAGCCCCTCCCAAAACACACCAGAATGTTGTATCATGTGTATTATAAATGTCATTTTGTAGTATGCACGTCATTTATTTGATGAGTTGGGATCCTATAGAAAATAATAAAAATTAAAAAGTATAGAAAGCGAATTAGCATGTGACAAGTGTTCCATACCAACTTTATCTTTACCTTTTTCTTCTTTTTCTTTTTTTTTTTCTTTTTTTTTAAGTGCATTTGAGTCATTTAACTCATTTTTTAAATTCCACCCTAAACTTTAAACGCAAATAACTTTCAAAAGACAAAATTTTACGAAAAACCGCCTTTCACCATAATTTTTAAAATTTAATCATCTTTAATTTGGTATAAATCTTGTTAAATATTTCAATTTTTTACATTTTAAATGGGTCTTGATTTTCTTTATTTTTTGGGCATTTTCGGCCCTATGTTTTACCCTCATAAATGTTGAATCGTTAAAAACTTTAAACATGAAAATTGTATATTTTGGTTCACTCTTTACACATGTTTTTGAATCACTCAAATCCGATGTCATATAAGTAAGATATCACACGTTAAATATGACATTTTACTCATATTTGTTGCACACAATGTGTTTGATGAAATGTCTATCTTAGATTTTCAGTGTTAAAATTGAGTTAAATGCACTAATTTTTGTACAACAACACACCTTTAATCATTTTATTAATGTAGAATTCAAAAACTGATGTTTTTATTAATTTATTTTGTTCATCAATATTTATTGGTGAACAAATCAAAAACACCGATGAACGTACTTTTCAAGCAATCGATAAGCGGACATAATATAAATAAAACATCGAGAAACATTGATGTTCGTCAATGTATTTCTATGTGAAACCTTATTGCGCTACCTAAAATATTGATGAACAAACACAATTACAAAGATGAACATTATATCCTAAAACAATTTGAACGTCGAGTTCATCAACATTATTCTATGTTTTGATGCGCGTCAACACGTTCGTGGTCAAATGAAGGCAAGTTTTTCAACAACCTAATCGTTGTAGTGTAGTATTGTTTAAGCCTCGGGTATTGATATCGTTCTCTAGGGAATAGGAATGCTAGCAAGAAGTGTACTACGCTAAGGTTGGGGTTGAGGATATGATTAT
Organism: Chrysanthemum lavandulifolium; assembly: GCA_022545495.1. Lineage (NCBI taxonomy): Eukaryota > Viridiplantae > Streptophyta > Magnoliopsida > Asterales > Asteraceae > Chrysanthemum > Chrysanthemum lavandulifolium. The sequence continues at coordinate 155,976,699 of CM040240.1, forward strand.
TATTATTATTTTTTATCTTTTATTGTTTTTAGAAAGCTAAGGGTAAAATCTCGGGCAATTGGTTTGGGGTGGTACTTCGATTATCTACTATTCTAATTATCTATTACTACGGGTAGTTATGTCTATTTGATTGTGTGCTCGTATGATGATTTAAAATGTGTTTACCTAGATACTATTACTCCCTAGTTATCTTTTATTGTTGGTTGAATTGTCACGTCCTTATTCTTAACGCATTATGTTTTCTAAGGTCGTAGGGTGTGCCTTTGTCCTAACTCTTTGAGAATACCTTTAGGTTATTGCCTTGAAATCCTCTAGATGATTCATAAACTAACTTTAAGGTTATCTTTGGATGTTTAGACTACAAAATCCGCTAAATGATTCATAAACTAATGTTCACAAAGATTACTCAAGCATTTAAACACAACGATAGCCTAGTTGCACTCCTAAGTCAATTACAATTAAGATAAGAGACAACCAATCAATAATTATAGATCTAAGTAAACACACAAGAAATTTAGCTAAACATGTTAAACAAGCAAGCAAACACACATTCAATGGAAGACATAATGATACTAATGGATTAAAACACTTATCTTGATGTGTAAAATAGGGTTTGGGACCCTAAGATATTGTCCAAGTCGGACTACAAACGTTTAGGGTTTTTACTCCAAAAGTCTACCTCTTTAAATGCAGAAAAATCGAATTCTATATATAGATTTACACTTGCGACGGCGTCACCTTATAGGTGGGATCTTTGTCAGATCGCCGTCATTAGGGTTTTCGTCTTGGCCAAGTTATCGATGGGATGGCGTCATGTTGTAGTTGTGACGCCGTTGGGCTTCATATGGGTTGCCGTCTTGGTTCTGGATCTGGGCCGTCTGAGATGAAAAGTCTTAGCGACGCCCTTCCTCTTCAAAGTCTGACGTCGTTAGGTGTTGCGAGCAAAAAGTACACTGAGCCGTCAAGTGCATTATTTATCAAATCAATAGAGAGGGACGGCGTTGCCCTTTATTTGGGACGCCGTCAGGTTCAGTTTTAGCAGCTTGAGTGGGTTCGATCTTGACTTTGCCATTTTCTTCATGTATTCACTCCTTTTCGTCCAAATAAGCATCATTCCAGCGTTTTGCTTCCAAGAGACCTAAAAGTGAAAATGAACGAAATTAAGCGAGAACGGATATAAAGTGGTCAATTAAGGGCTTAAATGACCCCTTAAAAGTGTACGCTTTAAATCCTTATCAAATATCCCTACACTTGGTATTTGCTTGTCCTCAAGCAAATGTGCTTTGGCCAATCAATTTATAAGTTAGGGGGCATGAAGCAAAGGTTTAGAATAATTCATAACAAGTAAAAGCACCGCAATAGTCATAACAAGCACGGAATTATATAATAGCACCTCACAAGGGGTGTTTGGATTCTCTCATCTTTCGGGTTTATAGGAAATATGGTAAATAGAAATGGAAGATAAACACTCATTACCTGGCATAGTACATAGATTACCATAGGCTTGAGACTAGATCAAACCTCCACCGCTTTGGTGTAAGCACCTAGGAACAACTATCTAAGAGGTCTTTTCAAGGGTTGTAACGTTAGGCTTACGATAGGGAAACAAAGGGTTTGGTTGGATAGGCGATTTAGTGGTGGCAAGTCAAAAATCTTATGTTACAAGCATGAAAAGCGTGGCGTTGCTAAGCCAAGACACGACTCACTAAACTCTAGATAACTTGAAACAAACATACATAAATTGAAAAACATAAACATAAAGATAGATGTAGGATGGTATCCCGTATGTTTTTCTTCATTTTTTCATTTATTTTTCACTCTCCTTTTTTTTCTTTTTTTTTGTGCATACATTTTTACTCTACCAACCTCTACGATAACATCAAATTATAAGGGATTTATAAGAGCATCCCTACACTTGAGTTTTTTTATTACTCTAACACTAATTTGACCCGATTTGAAAAGATCAAAACACTTGGAGTATTTAATTACGTAAATAAAGGGAATTTGAATTTAACGTTAATTCCGTCACTCCATAAAATTTTACTTTACCCATGAGTCCCAATCATCCCAAAACTTTGTACAAAAGATATGACTCGACTTAGCAACCATGCAAGTAACTAGATAATTGAACTAATGGTTTAGTAATGATAACAATAATGCACTAAAGGTGAGTGCATACAAAGTAGGCTAAGTCGATTTGAGTGTACATTTGGGGTGGATTGTAAACAATGCTCTTCATTGATATTCGGAAAACCGAAACATCACGAGAACCGCTAAAAGGATAGGCTCGAGGGGTTAACTAGGGGTATCGTGTACTAAAGATGAGTACATCGCAGGGTGTGGGGTAATTACTCAACCGATGTGGAAGAAGTAATTAGAATACGGGTTTCAAACAAGCGTTATCCTAATGCCTCTTATCATTTAGTTATTCCTAACTACACAAGTGTAGTCTCACTAGCGATCTCGAAATGCATCACAAAACAAGTTCTAGAATCTATTATACTACCGGTACACTCTCTAAGCATTAAAGGTGAATGCTTTTATTCCTAAAGATCTAGGGCCGAACCTCACATTTTTGGGGTGGAATTTTGAGTGGTAAATGGTTTTTTGTGCTAGTCATATAACTCCTATCCATGAGACGCTTTATTAAGACTAAAGTTTTTACTTGTACATGTCAAAAAAAATTTAAATTTGGTGCTAAAATTGCCCTAACAAATATTTCTCATAGTTTATTACACAAATGACTAAGGACAAGACAAATAATCAAGGATAAGCATAGTTTCTAAGTTCCCGTTTTATTCTCCCTCCCTACACTTAAACTGAACATTGTCCCCAATGTTCCCCGAAAGTATCAAAGTTATGATAAAGGAAGGTAAGTAAAAGAGAAAGAAACTAGTACTCCCCTGTTTAGCTCGGTAGGATCCGTGTGAAGTAGTGGTTAAATTCTTTCCCCAAGAAGAATGTATACGTGATAAGCTCCATCCAATGTTGAGTTTCTTCTTCTTGCCAAATATAACCTGCACACTTTAAGAAAACAGACGAAAACTTTGCGTAAAATTGGCGGTAAAACTATATATGACACAACTACACTAAGATATAATGCTTGTGGAATGGATGTTTGCGATTTTCGGAAAATTAAGACCGAGAATTTCCAAAATTTATACATAGCACAAAAATGAAAAAATTTGATAAGTTGTTTACGCTTGACTGATGTCGTCGTGTGTTCTAACTGACGCCGTTAGGTTGTCATGATAGAAGCTCGTGCTTGCGTTTTCTGGAAAAATTTCAGAAAAATTACATCTTTAAAACACGAAAATATTCTTGCAAAACATCTATTGTGACTCGATACAAGCATTTGACTCTAACAAACACACATATAAATCAATTTCATTAGTTGTAATTCTCATGTTCACATTCTTTTAAAAACGTATGTAATCTTCCCTACACTTATCTTTTTGTAAAATACCTTTATATGTAATTAAGACGAGGTTAAAGACAAGATAAAGCATTTTCACAAATTCAAACATGAGAATAAACAACAATGAAAAGGATATATGACACACAAACAAGCAAACAATTAACCATGGGTTACCTCCACGAAGCGCTTTTCTTTATTTATGAGTCTTGTAGCTAGACTCAAGTCGTGCTCCTACGGACTTCATTTTACCGTCATCTTCCTCCTCATGACATTCTCTATTGGGGTTTTCCATGTTATAGTAGTGTCCTATCGCACTCCTTTCTAGAAAGTCATCTTCCCCAATCGGTTCTATATTCGATCCTAATTTCAAACAATCCTTATAGAACCCAAATATCTTATTCATCACATAATCTACTCCTCTCCTCTTATCTTCCTCATTCCTATAGTAGACCGATAGCTTAAGTTCCTTTTCATCATTGGATAGTGATGAAAATTTCTCAATCTTAAATGGCATTTGGTAAGCTATGTCATCGGTCTCATCCTTGAATCTAACTATTCCTAACGATGGATCATAAGTCATCCTGGTGTTTTCTATGAATGGCTTTCCTAAAGTTACGTGGGACAAGCTAGGATCTATGGCCGTACTAATATCCTCCACAATTATGAAATCCGTAAGGTACGTGAAACTACCTACATAGACGGGCAATCCAATAACACTACCAATAAAATTACAACTAACTCTAGGATCATCGGGGTCTTGCCTATTTGGGATAGGTTTCTTCATCACCCAATTATAGTATGTGCTAGTCATGATGTTTATTGGGGATTTGCGATCAATGTAGGCCTTTGCCACGAAAAGATGTCCTATGCAACATGGTATGTTGAGATTCCAAGGATTTCCAAAGATGATTCGAGGGCTTCTCCTAACATACATGTGACGAAGGTCGCGTACTAAGTGTGGGTGGCGTGAAAGTTCCTCTTCCGTAGGAAACTTATTAAAGTATTCATCACCTACTTTGTCTACTTCATTGGTTGATTCTTCCTTAGGAGTTTCACTAACCTCAAGCATAGTCTCATGGTTTGCTTCGTCACTATTCCTATTTGGTTTCACTAGAGTGATGGCATTGACGAATTGAACGTGCTTAGATGAAGAGGGATCCCTAGTCTTGAAGTACTTGCTTGGGTCCTTCATTTTTACACCGGAAGCTTCGGGAGAATGAGTCGAGATGGCATTAACCTTTTCGGTGGTCTTCCTATCACTATTGGTCATGGCTTTCAAAAGGTTATCTATCTTCCTATCCATCTCGACTTGTTGTTGGTTAAAGCGGTCCGAAAGCTTGGTTATTTGAGCTTCTTGGGATGTTACTAGGTGTTGCAACATCCCTTCTATGTTTTGTTAGCTAGGGCCGTGGGATCATGGGGAATCATTAGAGGTGAATTCTTTTGTTTGTCCCCAATTATAGTCGGGTTTGCCCTCCATGCTTCTCGGGCATCATTGAAAGTCCTAGGTCCGGGTGTTGTGGGAATCTCCTCCCATTCCATTGGTGCGAGGAAGCATAGTCAACGGAAGCTTTTTCAGGGAGTCTCGTGCAAGTACGAGTGTCATGGGGACCACTACATAGCTCACACAAGGAAGAGACTTTGTTCACTTGGTGTGAATACTTAGGATTCTCGTAGGAGCTCATTAGGAATTTGACTTGATCTTCAAGTTCGAGCATCCTACGATTGGAAGTTTGTGAGTCAATGGGAGGCAAGGAGATTGCCTTGACGGTTTTGGGCAACTCACGGGGGTCATTCCAACTTTCGTTTTCATAGAGGGCAAGGTCCTCTATTTTACCCCACGATTCTTTTGCGGTGAGATCACTAAGTTTGCCACTGGCCGCTTGGTCGATGGATTACTTAGTTGAGAAGTTGACATGATCGTAAAAGAATTGGACTTGAAGCCAAAGATCGATGTCGTGATGAGGGACTTTATGGAGCAAGTCCTTGAATCGAGTCCATGCCTCGTAGAGAGATTCACCTTGACGTTGTTGGAACATCAAGATTTCATTCATAAGTTTGGTAGTTCTCCCCAGTGGGAAAAATTGGGCGAGGAAACGAGTGGTGAGATTATCCCAACTTGAGATGGATCCAATGGAGAAGTCGATCAAGCCAATTACTAGCTTGGTCACGTAGAGAAGTGGAAGAGACGCAAGTGCGTGGTCTCCCGTGTGGTAGCATCATGGTAAATGGAATCAACGATTTTAAGGAAGTCATTGAGATGCTGATTAGGATATTTGGAACGAAGTCCATGGAATGCACATCCGTTTTGCACCAACCAGATGGTGTCGGATCGCATGGCCGTAGTTTGAGCTTGATCCGGGAGCTCAATGGTGTTCCTATAGCCTTGGTGGCTCGGTCTAGAGTATTCACCAAGAGTACGGCCTCTTGGCGGGTAAATTGGTGGTGGGTCGATGGGTATTTGGTGATGAGGTGGGGGGTTATTACCTTCCATGATGAAAAGTGATGGGATTACTAACAAAGTCACGAAGAAGGGGATAGACTACAAGGAAGCTAAAAATGAGAAAAAATCTTACTTGATAGGAATCAAGCAAGGGAACCTAAACGAGATAGAAATCTAACTAGCCATTCTATTCCCCGGTAGCGGCGCCAAAAACTTGATGCGCGTACGAAGCGCGTTCGGGGTCAAAGGAACTATTTTTTCGTCGAGCAAGTTTTTCAACACCCTAGGCAGTGAACCTAATCGTTGTAGTGTAGTATTGGGTAAGCCTCGGGTATTGATATCGTTCTCTAGGAGAATAGGAATACTAGCAAGAAGTGTACTACGCTAAGGTTGGGGTTGAGGATGATTCTTTTTTTTATCTTTATTGGTTTTTTAGAAAGTTAAGGGTAAAATCTGGGGCAATTGGTTTGGGGGTGGTACTTCTACCGATTACTTCTACTATTCTAATTATCTATTACTACGGGTAGCTATGTCTATTTGATTGTGTGCTCGTATGATGATTAAAAATGTGTTTAACTAGATGCTATTATTCCCTAGTTATCTTTTATTGTTGCTTGAATTGTCACGTCCTTATTCTTAACGCGTTGCGTTTTCTAAGGTTGTAGGGTGTGCCTTTGTCCTAACTCTTTAGAGAATACCTTTAGGTTATTGATGTTTAGACTACGAAATCCGCTAAATGATTCATAAACTAATGTTCACAAAGATTACTCAAGCACTTAAACACAACGATAGCCTAGTTGCACTCCTAAGCCAATTACAATTAAGATAAGAGACAACCAATCAATAATTAATAACTAGGTTTCATAGATCTAAGTAAACACACAAGAAATTTAGCTAAACATGTTAAACAAGCAAGCATACACATATTCAATGGAAGACATAATGATACTAATGGATTAAAACACTTATCTTGATGTGTAAAATAGGGTTTGGGACCCTAAGTTCTCATCAAGTCGGACTACAAACGTTTAGGGTTTTACTCCAAAAGTCTACCTCTTTAAATGCGAAAAATCGAATTTATATATAGATTTACAATTGCGACGGCGCCGCCTTATAGGTGGGACGCCGTCCGATCGCCGTCATTAGGGTTTTCGTCTTGGCCAAGTTATCGATGGGACGGCGTCACGTTGTAGTTGTGACGCCGTCGGGCTTCATATGGGACGTCGTCTTGGTTCGGGATCTGGGCCGTCTGAGATGAAAAGTCTTAGCGACGCCCTTCCTCTTCAAAGCTTGACGCCGTCAGGTGTTGCGAACAAAAAGTCCACTGAGCCGTCTGGTGCATTATTTATCAAATCAGTAGAGAGGGACGGCGTCACCCTTTATTTGGGGACGCCGCCAGGTTCAGTTTTAGCAGCTTGAGTGGCTTCGATCTTGACTTTGCCATTTTCTTCATGTATTCACTCCTTTTCGTCCAAATAAGCATCATTCCAGCGTCTTGCTTCCAAGAGACCTAAAAAGTGAAAATGAACGAAATTAAGCAGTAACGGATATAAAAGTGGTCGATTAAAGGATTAAATGACCCCTTAAAAGTGTACGTTTTAAATCCTTATCATAAAACATTGATAAAGAAACTAAATGTACTGATGAACAACATAATTACTACACTATCATATTTACATCTTTACGGTCCGCAGCAGAATTCATCAATCACAACTAATTTAAATGACTAAAAGAGATTTATCTTATAAAAGTACATTTAAATGCTCTAATTGGTGTATTACGATACATCTTGTGTTATTTTGTTGCTTTTAGCTTTTTTAAGCGATGAATAAATATTAAATGATGAGCAGACTAAGCGATGAACAAACAACCAACGATGAAGCGATGAACAATGTGATTATAAGCGATGAACATTGTATTTTTTAGACAAGCGATGAATATTATGATTTTTTAAAAGCGATAAAGTGATGAACACTATAAATTTTTAGAAAAGCGATGAGCGATGAACTACAACAATCGATGAACAATATCAACTTTAAATGTATTTTGGTACACCAACAAAGTATACATATACATTTCAACTTATCATATCTTCTTATTTTTTTATTAACATAAGTAAAGCGATCGTGACTCTTGATGAACAAGAATAAAGCGCTTGATGCTATCGAAGAACACAAGTAAAATGGCCAAAAAGCAGTTAATGAACAAAATCTCGCTATGATGAGCAGTATGTTTTGTTCATCACTTAATATTGTTCATCACCTTATCGATCGATTGAACAAGATTAAGCGATGAACAATGGTGATTGATGAACAATACTAAGCGATGAACAAAATTAATTGATGAACAAAGACTAGCGATGAACATAATTAATTGATGAACAAAGACTAGCGATGAACCAAACTTACATTTTTAAAAACGTTAATGATTAAAAACATTACTTTTGAATCTTACATTAATAAAATGATGAATAATGTGTCGTGGTACAAATATTAGAGCATCTAATGCTAATTTAAAATAAAAATCTAAGCTAGACATTTCATCAAACATCTTGTGTAACAAATATGAGTAAACGTCATCTTTAACGGTGATCTCTTACTCATATAACATCGATTTGAGTGATTTAAAACCCGTAAAGAGTGAACCAAACTCTATAACTTTCATGTTTTAAGTTTTTCACGAATCGACATTTATGTGGGTAAAAATATGGCCGAAAATGCTCAAAAAATAAAAAAATTAACACCCATTTGATATGTAAAAAAAGTTTCGAAATTGTTAACAAAATTTATACCAAATTAAAGAGGATAAATTTTTAGAAATGATGATGAAATCGGTTTTTACTAAAAGTTTGTCGTTTAAGAGATATATCGTTTGAATTTTGAGGTGGAAAAGGAAAAAAGGGTTAAATGACCATTATACCCCGGAAGAATTTTTATATAATTTAAAGTGAGGACATGTGTCACCCATATGAGTTTTTACACTTTTTATATTTATAACCTTTTGCAATAGATCCCACTCTTTATTTAAGATGTATATAATCACATCTCAAATATTAAATTATTAAAAATTTAACAACTAAAATTACTTAACTACCCCTGGATATTTTTGCAATGGTACAACAAAATTTTTCTTTAATGTGTTGATATGGTTTCATAATTACATAATCAATATTATAGCAACAAAATAAGATAAATGACAAACTTCTAGAATTACAAAATCTTAATTTCACATTACAAAATTAATGAAAAAGTTAGAAACGATTTTTACTTTCACTCACTAAATCAATTATGCGTATTTATTTTTGGCAAATGTATGTGTATATTATACTATATCACATTTCGCAATGATGTTTATATATTAATGAAGAGACATTTTATTTTGCTCACATAAAAATTCATGTTTATCAATGGACAAATCCTCACTATTCATCTAGTTTGATTTAATGGTGAGTATTAACCTAAAATTTAAAAGATAAACATAAGTTCATGTTTTTTTTTTTTCTTTTCGTCCTTCTTTTTTATTCACATATTCTTTTGTCTTTTTCTTAAATTCACGTTTTTTTATTTTATTCAAGTTTTATTTTTTATTTTTATTTTTTATTTTTTTTTAATTCGTTTTTTTTTATTCACGTTTTTTTAATTAGCGTTTCTTTTCTTCGCTTTCATGCGTTTTCGTCTGTTTTCATACGTTTTCTTGTATTTTTGTTTGTTTTCATTCGTTTTCGCCCGTTTTCATACGTTTTCACACGTTTTCGTCCATTTTCTTTCATTTTCGTCCATTCTCATCATTTTTCTTTACCCTTTCATACGTTTTCGTCCGTTTTCTTACGTTTTCGTCCATTTTCATATGTCTTTGTCCGTTTTCTTTTTTAAACTATGCTTTTTTTTTTCTTTTTCTTTTTCAAGTTTTTTTTTTAAATTCACATTTTTTATTCGCTTTCATACATTTTCGTCCGTTTTCATACGTTTTCATCAGTTTTCATCCGTTTTCACATGTTTTCGTCCGTTTTCTTACGTTTTCGTCCGTTTTCAGACGTGTATTTACGCTTTCATACGTTTTCATATATTTTCTTACGTTTTCGTCCATTTTTGTCCGTTTACATACGTTTTCGTTCATTTTCATACGTTTTCATCCGTTTTCTTTTGTTTTCGACCATTTTATTTTCATACGTGTTTTACGATTTCATACGTTTTGTTCGTTTTCTTCACGTTTTTCCGTTTTCATCACGCCGTCCGTTTTAAATATTTTGACCATTTTCGGATATTTTCAAGCGTTTTGAATATCACAAGTGATATTACGTGATATTCAAAATATCACAGTGGTATTCTATGATATTCGAACATCATGAGTGATAATCTAAATATCACAAGTGATTTTCTGAATATCATAAGTGATTTTCAACTGATGTTTTGTAACATGAAAATCACAAGTGACATTTAAAATATCACAAGTGATATTTAAAAATCACAAGTGATGGATATTCAGAAAATCATAAGTGATATTCAGAATCAAGATCACTTGTGACACGATGAAAATGGACAAAAACATAAGAAAATGGACGAATAAGTATGAAATGCAGACAAAAACTTAAGAAAATCACAAGTGATATTGAGAATATCATGAATATCACTTGTGATAATCGAAATGTATGAAAGCGGATGAAAACGTAAGAAAATAGATGAAAACATAAGAAACGGACAAATACATATGAAAATGACAAAAAGGTATGAAAGCGTAAAATACGCCGAAAACGGACGATAAAGTATGAAAATGGACTAAACGAAAAACGGATGAAAGCAATGAAACGTCGAGAACGAACAAAAACGAAGAAATGGACGCAAGCGTATGAAAATGGGCGGCGGACGAAAACGATAAAAGCGTATGAATGTGTAAAACACGTGCAGCGGACGAAATCGTATGAAACGAGCGGAAATGGACGAAACGTATGAACACGTGCGGCGTATGAAAACGAGCGGCGATGAAAGCGGACGAAGCGGAAAAACGTAAGAAAGCGGGAAAACGTGTGAAACATATGAATACGATAAAACGTATGAAAACAGACGAAAACGTATGAAACCCCCCAATTTGTAGTAATTTGGTCATTACTTAGTTTAGGGTAATGCTCCATTTATTTACCCTCCACCAAACATAATTAATTATTGTTTTTGAGTTTTTCTATTCCTCACCTCTTAATACCCTCCACCATTCCACCAAGCATAATTAATTATTGTTTTCCTATTTCCCACCTCTTAATACCCTCCACCAAGCATGCCATAATAATATAGGGCAACATTATCTATTCTTCAATATATTTAGAATATTCTGACCTTCTCTCGGATTTTAAACTAAAGTGCATGCAATGATCTCCACGATGAGATCGGCATAAGTGCGTTATGCTAGCTTATTGTTCATACATGTGATCTAAACATAATTATTGGAGGTGGAACTATCTCCACTATAGATTGGTAAGACATGACATATCACATTTTAACGTTGAGTTAACCAGGCAGCCATAAATTGAAGGATGACTATAACTATAATGCATAACTTGATTGGGATGATGGGTAGGGTAGTTATGGTCGATCTAATAATTCATAAATCATGATCACGTAACTATCAAATCCAATTTAATTTCCTCACAACAGTAAATGGCAGTTAATTACTTCCTAAATAAGAAATGTATTTGAGTGATTCAAACCAAGTTACCTCATGTCGTGTAAGAGAAGGTCAATGGTAGATTTTGGTCTTATAGAATACTAGGAGATACACTAATGTAAATGTATTCTTCTTAGAGGACTAGCAAGTAAATACGAAAAGTTAACTACGTTAAACACTCTGTAATTCTGTTTTAGTCCTAAATGAGAATTAATAACTGTTTTCTCTCTAGATTGTTCTCAAACGCCATTCTTGTTCTCATGGTATCATATCCCTATCAATAGGAATTTTAGCAGTTAAAAGTTGTTAAAACCTGATTTGACTGGGGAATCCCTTATTTGACCGGGGATGGGGAATCCCCGAATTTTGTAATCGGGTATGGGGCGGGGATGGGGATAACATCAATCCCTGGACCCGAACCTGACCTCGATTCTTTTAATGTATAAATATATGAAAATTATAACATTTACTTTTATATGTATATTTTTATGAGTATTGATATGTAATGTATATGCATGTGTGATATATAAACGATCAAATAGCTTTAAAAGTATAAACAATTAAACACTAATTACTATATATTACTTAACCAATGTTTTGTCTGAATACACACATACACGTTAGTCTCATATTATATGTGTTGTCTCAGTATCTATAATGATTTAAAGTTGAATTTACGCTGTAATTAATTTAAGTATGAGCGATGTACGTTTATTAAGACATTCAAATTCTTTATATTTTTTATGAGTATTTGTATTTTTATGTTTACTTGATAACGATGGAAAATCCCAGAATCCCCACGGGGACCCCCTATCCCTATTGAGGTTGGAGATGGGGATGTAAAACTATTCCCTGATGGGGATGGGGGCGGGGATGGGGATGAGAGTGGAAAACGGGGATGGGGATGGGAAATGCGGTCCCCGAAATTTCTCGACCCGTTGCCATCCCTACTCACAACAGTGAATGGCAACTAATTACTTCCTAAATAAGAAATGTATTTGAGTGATTCAAACCAATTTACCTCATGTCGTGTAAGAGAAGGTCAATGGTAGATTTTGGTCCTATAGAATACTAGAAGATACACTAATGTAAATATATTCTTCTTAGAGGACTAGTAAGTAAATATGAAAAGTTAGATATGTTAAACACTATAATTCGGTTTTAGTCTTAGATAAGAAATAATAACTGTTTTTCTCTCTAGATTATTCTCCAACGTCATTCTTGTTCTCATAAAATCATATTCCTATCAATAGAAATTCTAACAATTAAAAGTTGTTAAAAAGATTGTTAATTGTTACACGAGTGTGATAGTTTGTATCTAGTGTGTTCGATTATCTATTTTTGTTTCGACTCAAAATTAGGTCATTTTTGTTCATGTATGATAATATGATCCTGATGCATTTCGAATTTTTTTGTATTTGCATCCTTTTGATGGTCCTAGTTTGTTGATTGTTTAAGAAAAGTTAATGGAGCTCAGAATTATCAATGGCATCATGCAATTGAAATAGGGCTTTTACAAATCGAAAGTAAGTCACTAGAGGTACTATTCCTCAATCTATTACTAATTCTGATCTTGCTAGATTGTAGGGTACTTGCAATAATTTGGTGATTTGTTGGTTAAAATGTTGTGTAAATGAGACAATTGCTATGTTCATTGGTATTGCTAGTGAAATATGGCAGCAATTAGAGAAAGTATTTAAATAAGTGATGGTTCGAGAAAGTATAAGTTAAATAATGATACACTTGTAATTGATCAGTTACGTGGATCTACTATTGAATGTCAAACTAGAATGAAATGTGTTTGGAAATTATTAGATAGTGTGAACGAGTGTTGAAACCCGCGCTATGCAGCGGGATTGGCTTGAAAGAACTTATTTTGTAGCGACACTTAAACCTCAGGGGTTGTTTTTGCCAAGTTGTGAAACTTTGCATTTAATGTTTGGACTTACTTTGCAACGCCACTTGAACCTCAGGGGCTGTTTTTGCCAAGTTGGGAAAGTTTGCATTTAAAGGACTTGGTTTGCATCGCTACTTGAACCTTAGGGGCTGTTTCCGCCAAGTCGGCAAAGATTGCAATTAATGCGTGGGTGGGTACTGTTTTCCTCCCCAACATTTAGTATATAGTATAATATAATGTGTTGCATGTGAGTCCAGATTTATTTGTTGTTGGGTGGAATACAAAAAAGAAGGAACAAAGATTTTTTCAATTTATAAATATATTGAGTATAGTCATCAAAGAAGCCAAATTATTATGATTAAGCCTTTTTCTAGTGTTAAGAATCCATGCTATTTGGTGCAACAAGAGGAATATCGAATAGACTTGTTTGGTGCTTCTATTGTTCAATCCTGAGGTTCTTTTCTACCTTTGGTAGAGGCAGGAAGCGACCCTCTCCTTAGGGTAGGGTAAGGCTATCTACGTCTCAACCTCCCCCATACACCGTGGAAGACGGTATTGGGACCCATAACCCGTGAAAGACGGTATTGGGAGTTGCTTTACTTTACTTTACCATAGAAATGTTTGGAAAAGGTTGGTGAGCTAAATTGACATCCTAAGAATAAGGTTTTTGTAGGGTATTGGTGGTCACCCTCTTAGTCTATATTGTTACACAACGGCTGATAAACAGATAAAGGTAATGCATACCAAACCCTTAATAACAGATCTCCTTATCAGAGATACAACCTACTAACCCGTATAAAGGGTGTTTAGGACCTATTAACACGTATAAAGGGTGTTTAGGATTACTTACTTGTTTATTCTGCAAATGCATAAGCTCCACAACCTTTTTGATCAGTAAGGAATAACCTTCTTGATCTTCTTGCTTCCATCGAACACTTTAGGGTTTCTTAAGGAGAATCACCACTTGAGTTGCGCCATATATCCACCGATACTGTTAGGTTCCCATTTATGTAACACAAGCATCAATATAATAAGTATAGATAAGAGATAGATCGGTTGAACAAGCTAACATAATACGCGTAGGAATATAAGAAAGGATATGCGTGAGTATTGAGATAAAATGAACAACCAACCATCTAAGGATGGTTTACATGAGGTATTTATAGGAAGGAACCAGGGCAACATGCAAGTTCCCTTCCTTTCCTTATTAGGCTTGGGCCAAGGCTTATGGGCCTTCTACATAAGCCTTAGCATAATAACAAACATAAAGGCCTAATTAAGCTAACTATTACATATTAATTACTAACACTTGTAATCTAGTTTAGGAGTGATTCCAACAATCTCCCCCTAAGTGTTGGTAATTGATGATATGAGTGAAAAACGTTGTAGGTGTTGATGTAATAGTTGCTTTGACGTCTTCTGACATTCTTCTTTCTTGTGAGAAGAAGTGCCTTAATTCCAACAATCTCCCCAGAGTGAGGATCTTGTTTACTTTGAAGATTTCAGCTTTGACGTCTTCATTAATCTTTGTTCTTTGATCTTTGTTCTTTGTGGTGGTAGTGATAGTATGTTGTGGTTATCTGCATCAGGTCTGCTTCATTGCTCCAATGTCCGTCTTTCTTCAACATGCTCACACGCTCTTTAACGTTGGATTTCATTACTGATGTAGTTCTCTTAGTCTTTAAACTTTGTAGATTCTTTGACTTTTACGAAGAATCATTCTAACTTTGTGTTGCCTTTTGAGAGAACTTCAATTAGTGTTGTTGTGGTATGAGCATGTGAAGAATATGCACGATCTTTTCCACCATGAGCATCCATAAGAAGAAAACATAAAACATGGGTTAGAAATAATCCAAGCTTACAAGTTTGAACTCGAGCATGTTAACAAAGATAGTGTGAAAACACATCTCTAATTCTCACTAAGGCTATTCTCGAACTGGATTCCCACAAGTGAGATAACGCGATGTACCAAGTATACCTCTGATTCGGGTGAGTCATTTGAGGTACACCAGCATCACCCCACCGTCAGACCGTTTGAGACACTAAGTGTAACCCACAAGGAGTTACCGAAGTGACTGTTGCCGAGGATGTTTGATGTTGACCCGGCGGAGTTTCCATTCAATCACCGAGGATCACATTTGTGAACCTCTCATAAATGTTCTCGACAGATTGCTAAGATCTGTGAAGGACTCGATAATGTATCATTTGTGTTCTTATTGTTGAACGAGAAGCGATGAATGGTCAAGTGTACCTAAGAGATATTTTGATGAATCTCGTGGCTCTAGACTCAATAGTGCGCTTTGGTTTCCTAAGCGGAGACTAGGGAGAGGGTCTCCTTCTTTAATACCATCAATCTCTAAGAGAAAGCCGATAGTTTACGTAGGGTTTCCTGTGAGAATGAAACAAGCTTCTGTTGAGAGAAACTTGAGTGTTTAAGAAGGTTTAGAGCACGCGCCTTCGGGTCCATGACGACTTTGATCTTCAATACCGGTGTCATCTAGTGACAACCAAGAGTATATGAATTGAACCCGGTGTCCGCCCTAAGTTGAATAATTTGAGGGCTATTTATTTTCATCCTTTCTTTACTTTTCTTTTAATTCTTCAACTCCTTCTTTCTCCGATTCTCATTTTCTCCTTTTAATAATCATACCTAAGGACTTCTAGATTCTAACTATTGGTGGTGTCCTTGGTAGATCCTCCGACTCGTGGATCATGGGACGGTTATCCCAACCTTAATCACCTTATAACCCATGACTAACCTATGTTGCCATAAAACCATTATCATGAAAATCTCTCAAAGTGGTTTTGATTAAGAACATTTTGTACCATCGAAAGAGAGTTTTGTATTTTCTGAAATACTCCCTCTCCACACGTGCTTAAGTGTTTTACGTAACTGCATGGTGAGAGAAGAGCGTGCACTTTGAATTGATCAACTCAAGATAGACAATTCCCGCGAGACACGGTTACGTTGCATAGTTAAAGAGTTACATTGTCGACTTTTAGGTGACAACTAGCTCTATTAACTACCTTGAAGGTGTGGACAACCCGAAAGGTTTTCAAACCCGTCAAAGTTCATGTCTACCAAGAGTTTCTCAAATGGTACATTCTACTAGGACAAGTCCTTTCATGAGACACGCTTACATCACTAGCGAAATAGCTTGAAATTATTACCCGTCCCGGACAAGTATTTTCGAGTTACTAACATTTAAGATCTCGTCAATTCATTGGTAAAGTCTTGTTAGCACAACAATTCATTAGCAATGCACAACATATTTCTTATCACATAATTTTTGTCCCCCTAAAAAATGGCATATAAATGTTATTTTTGACGAAATTTTGATATCGAATATGACCATTTCGAGTTTTGTGAGAAGATTACCATGAAGAACAATTTGTGAACAAAGTTTTAAGCAAATACTCCCCCTCAACAAGTGATATAAACTTTTGAGGTTTTGAAAATCATAAGGGGAAGTACTTGTTCTTTTGAGAAAAACTTTGAAAAGTGAAAGTTTTGATAAGTTTTACTCAAAAGTAAGAAGCTTTCGCTCTTTTTATAAGGATTGTGGCACTGAAGCGTACCACAGGGTTCTTTCATGACACGAACGGGTTGTACACTGTTATTTGTGCACAAGCCATTGTCATATATAAATCACACATCCAAAATATGTGTTAGGTCACTATTTTTACAACACAGGCATCAAGAGAAGAGATAGAGAGGCGGATGAACAATAAACCAAACACACAATACCTAGATAATGATACGGTTATGCGAGAGTGAGTGAAAGAGATAAATTGAACAACCAACCCTCAAGTGAGGGTTATTACAAAGGTATTTATAGGAAGGGAGCTAGGCAACACCCTACTCCCTTCCTTTCCTTAATGGACATGGGCCTAAGCTCATGGGCCTTCTACATAAGCTTAAGCTAATAACAAACATAAAGGCCATAATTAAGCTAACTATTACATATGAATCACTAACACTTGATTTAGGTTTAGGAGTGATTCCAACAATCTCCCCAAGTGTTGGTGATGAATGAATGTAAACGGTGAAGGTCCGATGTAATAGTAGCTTTGACGTCTTCCGACATTCTTCTTTCTTGTGAGAAGAATTGCCTTGATTCGAACAATCTCCCTAGTGTAGAGAAATTGTTTTTTAGCATTACGCTTTGACGCCATCATTAACTTTGTTCTTTAATCATTGTTCTTTGTGATGGTAGTGATAGTATGTTGTAGTTGTCTCGCATCAAGTCTCTCTTCAGTTCCGCTGTTGCTCAAAGGTTCCACATCATTCTTCAACATGCTCACACGCTCTTTGACGTTGGATTTGAGATGATGAAGTTCTTTAAGTCTTTAGCGTTGTAGATTCTTTGTCTTGACGAAGAATCATTACGACTTTGTGTTGCTTTTAGATAGAACTTCCATTAGTGATGATGTTGGTATGAGCATGTGAAGAATCGCACGATCATTCCGCTCGCACCTTCCAAAAGAAGAAAACATGAAAACGGTTAGAAATAAGCGGATTCGGCGACTTACAAGTTTGAACTTGAGAGTGTTAACGATAGTGTGAAAACACAACTCTAATTCTCATAAAGGCCGTTCTGAACCTGGAGTCCCACAAGTGAGATAACGCGATGTACCAAGTACACCTCTGATTCGGATGAGTCACGAGGTACACCAAGCATCACCTCATGATTTGTAGACCGCTTGAGACACACTAAAGCGTAATCCACGGGAGTTACCGGTGACGCTTGTGGCCGCTTGATGTTGACCCGGCGGAGTTTCCATTCAATCACCGAGGATCACATGAGTGAACCTCTCATAAATGTTCTCGACAGTTGCTAAGATCGTGAAGGACTCGATAACGCACCATTGATGTTCTTATTGTTGAACACCAAGTGATGAAATGTCAAGTGTACCTAAGAGATCTTTGATGAATCTCGTGGCTCTAGACTCAATAGTGCTTTGGTTTTCCCGATCGAGACTAGGGAGGGTCTCCTCTTCAATACCAACGATCTCTAAGAGAAAGCCAATAGTTTACGTAGGGTTCCCTGTGAGAATGAAAAAGCTTTTATTGAGAGAAACTTGAGTGGCTAAGAAGGTTTAGTGCATGCGCCACCGGGTCCATGACGACTTTTAATCTTCAATACCGGTGTCACTAAGTGACAACTCAGTAGCATATGAATAACCCGGTGTCCGCCCTAAGTTGAATAACTGAGGGCTATTTCTTTTCACCCTTTTTTGCATTTCTTTTAATTCTTCAACTCCTTCTTTCTCCGATTCTCATTTTCTCCTTTTTACAATCATACCTAAGGACTTCTAAATTCTAACTATTTGTGATGTCCTTGGGTAGATCCCTCCGGCTCTAGCGGATCATAGGACGGTTATTCCTAACCTTAGTCACCTTATCACTTCATGACTAACCTATGTTGCCATAAAACCAATTTTCAAGAAAATCTCTCACAACGGTTATGATTGAAAACATTTTGTACCACTTGTAAGAGTTTGATCTTTGCGTAATACTCCCCTCCACATGTGCTTAAGAGTTTTACGAAATCAGACTGGTGAGGAAAGAGCGCACTTTATGAATTGATCAACTCAAGATAGACAATCCTCATGAGACACGGTTACGTTGCATAGTTAAAGAGTTACATTGTCGCTTTTAGGTGACAACTAGCTCTAATAACTACCTTGAAGGTGTAGACAAACCTCTAAAGGTTGTCAAACCCGTCGAGTTCATGTCTACCAAGAGTTTCTCGATTGGTACATTCTATTCGACAAGTCCTTTGTGAGACACGCTTACATCACTAGCAAACTAGCTTGAAATTATTACCCGTCTCGATAAGTCTTTTCGAGTTACTAACGTTAAGTATCACAATTCATTGGTTGTCAATAGCACAAAGATTCATTTGCATTTACACAACATATTTCTTATCACATAATTTTCTCCCCTTAAAATGGCATATAAAATGTTATTTTGAAAAGTTGAGAACAAATATGACCATTTCGAGTGTTCGGGAAGATGACCACCGTGAACAATTTAGAACCAAGTTTTAATTCAAATACTCCCCTCAACAAGTGATATAAACGGTTGAGGTTTTGAAAATCATAAGGAGAAGTACTTGTTCTTTTGAGCAAAACCTTGAAAAATGAAAGGTTTGATAGGTTTTACTCAAAAGTAAGAAGCTTTGTTCCTTTTATAAGGATGTGGCAATCAAGCGCACTACGTGGTCCTTTCTTGACAAGAACGGGTTGTACATCGTTATGTGTGCACAAGCCATTGTCATAATTAAATCACACATCCAAAAAATTATGAAATAGAAGAAGTTCAAGGGTACCGTGAAGTCCATCAAGCTTGCCAAGAATGCGAGCAGTATGCTGATAGCATGCAGAGCAATCCGGGACGACCACCTACAAAGCTCTCTAATGTTCTGAACGGATCCCTTCAATACAACCTTTCATCAATCATAGTGATGATCCTCTGCACATCCCTTTTGTCTTGAGAATTCCACTTGGAGACCCGATGCCTTCATGTATCGCCTTCAACCGATAAGCCAAGCCATCCCTAACCTTCTTTAATGTGTGATCCCCAAATTTGTGAAGATCTCTACACGCTATCAAGCAATTTCATTGAAGTTCACTGCGATAAACGACGCCGAATGGTTTGCTGATGATGGTGTACTGTGAAAGCTGGTTGATGTCGGGAAGATCTAGATGTGGTGGAGTGAAGTTGACACGGGTCCGATATGATTCAACCGCAAGTCGAGATCTTCTACACATTCTTTGATTACCATTCTTCGATGAAGATAAGCAAGGACTTGATGTATTCACGTTGCACTTCATCGAGAATTGTCTCATGCGACCTGCACTTTTGCAAGGTACATGTCTTCAATGTCGTTGATAGACAAATTCTCAAAGTCCGCTTCAGAGAATGCATAATCCCTTTCGCCTTGCCTTTTGACCACGATATTCTTGAGGAAAGTGTAGTCCCATTTAGACGAAAGATCAACATGTTTAATAGCCACAATTGCTTTAGTCTTCAACACTTCATGTTGAGACTTCAACTCGGCGACACGTAGTAGATTCGTCTGCTCCGCCAATGGTGAATCCCATACAATGCATCACGGTCATATACTTCCACATTGTCGAGAACATGTGGTTAGCCCTTTCCTCGATGGCTATGCGCTAGAGTATATGGTCTGCCGAATGGAAGTGTCGAGATGTAGCTTATTTCTTGAACCATCGCCACCGTAGAAGAAATTCCAAGTCTTTGTTGAAGAAATATCGAATGGAATCCTAGGTCGATCCGTTGGCCAATTGTTGGTAGAGGTTTAGACCGATCGGTGTAATATGGAGGGTTGTCCCGTTTGGTGAAGTCGATGTTTGCTTCGTGGTTGAGCCAATCCATATTGTTAGACATAGCTCGTGCTATATTATCAAGATGATACTCAACTTCAATAGCACTTTCCGAGTTGTCCTCGAGCGCTTGAAATGCTTCATTCTTGATTCGCTTCAACTCGGATTTCGCCATCTTTTCACACGGAATGTTTCTTGCAAGAACTTAGCATGCTCCAATGTACTACCGCCTTCCGGATCTTGACCTTCGTGGATAGGAGTAGAATTAACAAGTGTAGAAACCAACAGAGTATTCCTCGTGTCATCTTCGTCTAGCCATGATACGACGTCACCCTTAGGCGCCTTCTTCTTCTTCTTCTTAGGCCTAGATGAAGATTCCGGTTTTTAACTTTGTCGGAGAGGCGGGTTGTTGTTGGGGCTCATGGAATTCCTCATCGTCACCACCCGTATGCTCAAAGTGATCACCGGTTTTACGAGTCTCGGTGGTAACTCGTAAGAATCTCGAGGTTTTCAAGAGAAGAGCGAGGAGGAGACCTTTGTTGAAATGGAGTCCGTTGGGGTGGAGGTTGCATAGAAGATGATTCACCGGACTTCTTGAGGCGCTTATGCTCGCCATTCTTATCCCGATCCTTATCTTCATCGTCGGCGTGGACGCTTAGGCCTTTCACCTTCTCTCGCATGCCGATTTTAGTTGGTATTCCAGCAATGCTTCAAACAATTTACCTTCGTAGGAGGCAAATGTTGCGATCGTTTCGACATTTGAGCTACCAACCGTTAACCAATTCAAAGATCCGAGAAGATTATGGGATCAACTGGATTGATGCTCACATGCATTGGAGTTGATTTCATAGTCTGTTTGGCTGTGTGTAAGAGATTAGGATAGAGTTGTTTGGTGAATGGCTCCTTTGTAATTCCAAGAACGATGTCAAGAAGGTACTTGTGAGTGTATCCTTTGATCATCTCGTCCATTTTCCTTGAAGATCATCTTTCATGAGCTCGACATATTCCCTTTCAACTTGCATCTTTTCATTCTCATCATGAAGATATCGAATCGATCGTCAAGAAATTCATCTTCTTGTAGAGCACGCCTTCTTTCTTCGACCGCTTGATGCCTTTAACGATTCGTGTCTTAGCCCGAGAGATCCAAGATGAAGTTGGCTTCTTCACCGATTTGGATGTTGATTTGGTTGATCTTTTGATGGTGGTGGTGAGGAGTGAGAAGATGAACTGATGATGATGAGATGTGAGGAGACCGGGTCCTTTGGTGGTTGAGAAGTTTCCTTCTTTGAGCGTGTAGGATCATCCGTAAGAAACAAATCATAGTTAACATCTTTATCTTTCTGACTTTTCGCTTCGTTCTTCAATGTCATACTCAATAGAATCTTCCACGCTTTTGTTGTTGCTCCAAAGTGGTGGCACAGCTCCCTTATCGGGTCGACAACCGTATCGATCCGTGTAGGTGAACATCACCACTGATCTCCGGCCACCCATTTGATCCTTAGCAAATTCTTTCGCAACGTGTTGGAGTCTAACGAATTTGAACTTCTTCCGTAATCGGTTTCTAGTGGCTCTTCTTCCGAGCTTTCCTTCGTGCTCAATCACTAGAGTCTTCCCTTTGCCCGTGATCCGCTAGTGGACTTGGAGGTTTATGCACCGCTGTAGTGTCATCTTTAGTGCTTTGAGTAGAAAATCTCTTCATCTCGATGCAAGATCCTCCGAGTCCTCGTCTGCTAGCTTTCTTTGCGGTTCAAGCTTTGAATGGGAATAGGAACAGCTTCCTTGAAGGAACTTTCCTTTGCTTGGAGGTTTCCTCTGTGGAACTTCCGCTGGCTCTCGGTGCTTGCGGCACTTCCTGCACTTCCTCTTCGGTTTTCTTGTAGGCGTGCTTTAAGATTTTTCATCAAGAAAGCCAACTTTGTTCTCTTTCATAGCTACCATATATCTTTATAAGAGTAGAGTTGCTTGAGTTCATCCGAGAAGGAGATCGGTAACACAAAGACCTTGTTTCTTGGTAGTGGCCTCCTTAAACCGATTGCTAGAGTGGGTTCGGACAACACATCAAGATTGTCGGGTCATTGATTCTTTTGGGGATATCGTGGTTGTATCCAAGTGCTCTTTCGATCAACAGCTTTGTATATCCGATATAAGGAATCTTTGAGCCAAGCTTTTAAGGAATGTCATCATGTCATCCCATATCGTAGCTTCAACTCGATGTGTTTCATGTTGATCGAGCCCAAAAGATTTGCATAGCCCACGAGCTTGATGCTCATAGTCGTTGTCACGACCGTAAATGGATTTTGTGATGATGATATAAAGGGTTATCCAAGGTCGAGGAATGTTTTAAGATCCACACGAGAATGCTTATTAATAACTCCTGTAGCTTCGCCATACCCAATATCAATCAAAATTGCGAATGCCTCTTCAAGAGGTGCATCGAGAATTCGGTTGGTATGATGTCGAATGAGGAGGATGCCCTTAAGTCGCAGGAGTGATGGTGAGTTTCTTGTGATCGCGCCACCGTCACATCATTTTGTCCTTTGATCATCTCGCATTGTTTCCGCAATTGTGTATGTAGATCTCCCAATGGCAAGTAGTGGTGAGCATGTTTCGATAGGGATGATTCTTCTAATATCCACCGCAATGAGACAAGAAGATTCCGAAGCGTGTGAGAGTTTCAAAGTCAACTCGAAATTGTTCTTTCCAATCTTCATTGATAGCCATGCGGAAAATATCAAGAATGGTGAGAACGTCTGTGCATCCACATTCATTTGAGCTTCCATGTCGTGATCTCAAACATATTTAGCCAAAAGAACCAACATATCGAAAGACATAATGTTATTCAACGTAGGGTTTTATTGTCTAATTATTGAATGTGATGAGTCAATGATTGTTACGAGTCCAAAGTCACTTGTTTGTCCAATAGTCTAATGAAGTCGTGATAAGTTTCGTGAGTTAGTTAACTTTAAGTTTTAAAGTTTATGTTATCACATATTTTTCACAACACATTACACATTTAAGTTTATTAGTGATGATTGGTTTCGTGACGCTATGATTTATTTATTTACAAGTTTGCACGCGTAACAATTCATAATGAAGGTTTGATCAAGGATTAGCGAGAAATGGTAGCTTGCGAGGATCCTTACTTACGCGTAAGAAATATTACGCGAGGAAAAAGGGGACCTTATGCGTAAAGCTTACGCCAGTGGCGATATAAAACCTTACGCGTAAGGCTTACTCGTAAGAGTAGACCTTATGCGAGAGAGTCATTGTTACGATATCCTTCACGGTGATATGCGTAGTCCCTTTGTAGAACCTTATGAACGCTACGCCGTAAGATTTCTCTACGATAACATGATACGCTGTAAGGTGATCCTTATCGTAGATGGTTAACAACCTTGATTCGATTTTTACGAAAAGAAACCCGAAATAAATTCATCATAACATCAATATTTACACATTCATTCATTCTAAAATGTATCATGGCATGAAAACTTATCAACATTTTACGCGTAAAAATTTTACGCTGTAAGACTAAACCCTAAAGTTCATGAATTAAGCATATGAATTCTAGCCATAGGATTTGCACCAAAGTTTTTCTAGTAAGTCTAGGAAGCCTATAGAGTTGTTTTATCCAAGTTTTAACATCAAATAAGTCATGAATCAAAAATACCCAAACCGTATGAACATAAACCCTAAATTTCAATTTATGAATCATTAGTATTTCTGGGTGAAATCTGGGCCTAGATATGATCAATTCAACTTGACAACAACCTATTATAACAATCTTTATTACCAAAAACGTTCACATATGAAAACACCCAAACCCACGATAAACCCTAATTTCCAAAATCCATCAATTGTGTATCGGGTGCATTTTGAGGATAAAATGATGTCATTGATGTAATAGAAATGTTTTGACACTATCTTTTAACCACAAACACACAATCTTAATCATGTGTTCATACGCATATCGTAGAACACAAAATCAAGCATATACAACATTTTGACCGTTGATTTATGTAAAATCAAAACCATTGTTTGAAAATATGTAAGAAACATTAAACCACTTACGAAATTATGATCCAAAACACGGATTTGTTGAACGATTCTTAGGCGTAGGATGAGTTTGGTTGTGTAATAAATGTGATGAAATAAATGAGGTTGGTGGAGTGTTTTTATTAAAAATAACTTTAAGCTTTTGACACTTTCAGTCCCTCCACCTTTTCCATTTTCATTCAAAGCCTTTTAACTTCCATTTTGGTTACCAAACGAAAGATATTTGGAAATAACTTTGACGACACTCCCCCTCGACTTAAGAAATAATGAAAGGTTATAAATTTTAGTTCGAGGAGTGTCAGAAACCAGAAATGTGACCACCAATATTAAAGAAACAACCGGGATAAGGTAACATGCAAGTACACTGTTAATTTGAAATAGTTAAGAATTTATTTTCCCTCAAAACTTGATCGAAAAAATATCGAATTTTGAAAGATTTGAGTGTTGACTAAGAAATGTACTTGCCATGTTTGAAGAAATATAGATAAAAGAATATTTTTGTTGTTTTATCCGATTTTCTATTTTGTATTTTGTTTTGAAAATTATTTGCAAAAGAGATTTTGGTGTTTGACTGGTTTTAAGATTGTTTTAAGAGTTCATCCAATTCCTCTTGAGTAAACACCGTGATACCAATCCGTGGACCAACTCATTAAACCAAGCGGAGGCAAGGCTTTGGTGAGTAGATCGCCAATTGGTATTCTGTGACTCCATCAAGTATAATTCAACTGCACTGCTCCACGTGGTCCTTGATGAAATGATAACGTAAGATCGATGTGCTTTGATTTGAATGTCGAATCGAGTTGCACGAGATCGCAATAGCACCGATTGTCGCAAAGACATCGGATTCCGCCAAATACGTAACCATAGTATTTGAGTTGCGTTCTCATCCAAATGACTTGAGCACAACACCGACATGGCTACATATTCTCGCCCGGTTGAGGACGACATGTACAATCCTCGCTTCTTTGATTGCCATGACACCGCTTATCACCAAGAAATTGTAGAGCTCTCAAGTACTTTTATGTGAATCTAAGCATCCCGCTTGGTCACGTCGAAAAAGCTATTAGTTCAAAACTTAATCCTTCGGATACCGTGATTCCCAAATTAATGGTTCCCTTGATGTACCGGAGGATTCTTTAGCCTCAGAGAGGTGAGTTTCGATAGGTCACTAGTTTTACAAACACAAGTAATTTAGAAAGAGATAAGGCGATTGAACAAGTAAACAAGCACACATACACGATAAGAGTAGTACGGTTAGGCGTAGGAATATGTGTGAAAAGAAAACTTGAACAACCAACCCTCAAATGAGGGTTTACAAGAGATTTATAGGAGGAAGCTGGGCAACACCCTAGTTCCCTTCCTTTCCTTTATGGGCTTGGGCCTAAGCTCATGGGCCTTCTACATAAGCTTAAGGCTAATAACAAACATAAATGCCATAATAAAGCTAACTATTACATATTAATTACTAACACTTGATTATGGTTTAGAGTGATTCCAACAATCTCCCTCAAGTGTTGGTGATGAACGGTGAAGGCGCTGATGTAATAGTCGCTCGACGCCTTCCGACATTCTTCTTTCTTGTGAGAGGAATTGCCTTGATTCGAACAATCTCCCAGTGTAGAGATAGTTGTCTTTGAACAGTTATGCTTTGACGCCATCTTTAACTTTGTTCTATGATTATTGTTCTTTGTGGTGAAAGTGATAGTATGTTGTTGTTCGCATCAATCGCTTCAGTGCCTTCACGCTCCAAAGGTCTCCACGCCATTCTTCAACATGCTCACATGCTCTTTGACGTTGGAATTCAATACCGATGAAGTTCTCTAAGTCTTTAACTTTGTAGATTCTTTGGTTCGACGAAGAATCATTTTGACTGATTGTGTTGCTTTTGAATGAAGGCGTGAGCATGAAAAGAATCAAGACGATCATCCCGCCTGAGCTTCCATAAGAAGAAAACATTTCAAACGGTTAGTAATAAGGTGTTCCAAGACTTACGAGTTTGAACTTCAAGAGTGTTAACAAGATAGTGTGAAAACACAACTCTAATTCTTACAAAGGCCGTTCTCGCATCGAGTCCCACAAGTGAGATAACGCGATGTACCAAAGTACATCTATAGCTCAGATGAGTCACCGAGGTACACCAAGCATCACCACGATCAGATCTGTTTGAGACACACTCCGTGAATCCACGGGAGTTACCAGTGACTCGCCGTCGTGGTCGTTTGATGTTGACCCCGGCAGAGTTTTATTCAATCACCGAGGATCATGATGTGAACCTCTCATAAATGTTCTCGACAGATTGCTAAGATCCGTGAAGGACTCGATATGAACCATCAAGATCTTATTGTTGATCAAAAGTGATGAATGTCAAGTGTCCCTAAGAGATCTTTTGATGAATCTCGTGGCTCTAGACTCAATAGTGCATTTTGGTTTTCCCGAGCGGAGACTAGGGAGAGGGTCTCCTTTTTCAATATCAACGATCTCTAAGAGAAAGCCAATAGTTTACGAGGGGTCCCCGTGAGAATGAAACAAGCTTCGCTGAGAGAAACTTGAGTGGCTAAGAAGGTTTAGTGCATGCGCCACCGGGTCCATGACGACTTTTAATCTTCAATACCGGTGTCACTAAGTGACAACCAAGAGTATATGAATTGAACCCTGTATCCGCCTAAGTTGAATAACTGGAGGATATTTCTTTTCACCCTTTCTTTGCATTTCTTTTGATTCTTCAACCTTCTTTCTCCGATTCTCATTTCTCCTTTTTATAATCGCACCTAAGGACTTCTAAGTACTAACTATTTGTGATGTCCTTGGGTAGATCCCTCTCCGCTCAAGCGGATCATAGGACTGTTATTCTAACCTTAGTCACCTTATAACTCCATGACTAACCTATGTTGCCATTAAAACCATCAGATGTGAAACATCTCTCAAAGGGTTTGTAAATGAAAACGTGTTTGAACCATTGTGAGAGATAGGATTTTGCATAAATACTCTCCTCCACATGTGCTTAATAGTTTTAACGGTTAAATGCACAAAGGAGGAAAGAGCGCACATTTTGAATTGATCCACCGAGATAGACAATCCCTCATGAGACACGGTTACGCTGCATAGTTAAAGAGTTACATTGTCGCCTTTTAGGTGACAACTAGCTCTAGTAACTACCTTGAAGGTGTAGACAAACCTCGAAAGGTTGTCATACCCGCGTCGAGTTCATGTCTACCAAGAGTATCTCGAATGGTACTTTCTACTTGGACAAGTCCTTTACGAGACACGTTTACATTACTAGCTTAACTAGCTTGAAATTATTACCCGTCTGTGACAAGTCTTTTCAAGTTACTAACAGCTTAGTACCATCAATTCGTTGGTTAAGTCTCAAGTCCATGATTCATTTGCATTTTGCACAACATATTTCTTATCACACAAATTTTCTCCCCTAAAAATGGCATATAAAATGTTATTTTTGAACGGTTGAGAATAAATATGACCATTTTGAGTGTTGGGAAGATGACCACTATGAACAATTTGTGAACAAAGTTTTAATTCAAATACTCCCCTCAACTAGTGATATAAACGGTTGAGGTTTTGAAAATCATACGGAAGTACTTGTCTTTTGAGCAAAACCTTGAAAAGTGAAAGGTTTGATAGGTTTTACTCAAAATAAGAAGCAGCTTTTTATAAGGATTGCACCGAGGCGCACTACGTGGTCCTTTCTTGCAAATTACGGGTTGTACATCGTTATGTGTGCACAAGCCATTGACATATATCATCATACATCCAAAATTTTAATGAAAGAACCAAATCAAGGAGTACTAGGAAGTGCAAAGTGATGTTCCTGTGAGTACCAATGTATGCTGATAGCCGTGATGTTGATCCCAGGTCGACCACCAACAAAAC
Source organism: Chrysanthemum lavandulifolium (assembly GCA_022545495.1). Taxonomy (NCBI): domain Eukaryota; kingdom Viridiplantae; phylum Streptophyta; class Magnoliopsida; order Asterales; family Asteraceae; genus Chrysanthemum; species Chrysanthemum lavandulifolium. Next base: position 156,005,409 of record CM040240.1, read on the forward strand.
TTTCCAACTTTCTCGAATCGATCCCTTCTCGAACAACCGCTCATTAATCATGGTGATGATCCTTCTCACATTGCTCCGATCCCGAGAATTCCATCGCTAGGTTCCCAATGTTTTCACGTATATCCTTCAATCGATAAGCTAATCCGTCCCTAACAATCTTCGAGTATCATCTCCAAATTTGTGAAGCTCATTACACGCCATCAAGCAATTGCGATGAAGTTCATCGCGATAAACGACACCAAACGGTTTGTCGATGAGCGTTAATTGTGATAGCCTGGTTGATATCGGAAGATCAAGTCGCGTGGAGTGAAGTTGACACGCTTCGATATGATTCAACGGCAAGTTGAAGATCTTCAACACGCTCTTTGATGACTATGCGTCCGATGAAGATGAGCAATGACTTGATGAATTCACGTTGTACTTCGCTTGAAATTGTCTCATGCGACCTTGAACTTTGGCAAGGTACATGTCTTCAATATCGTTGATGTTCAAATTCTCAAAGTCGCCTTCAGAGAATGCATAGTCCTTTCGCCTTGTCTTTTGACCACAATCTTCTTGAGAAAAGTGTAGTCCCATTTAGACGATAGACCAACATGTTGGATGGCCACGATACTTTTAGTAATCGAACACCGCATGTTGAGACTCTCGACCAAGCGACTTGTAGTAGATTCTTGACGTTCCGCCAATGGTGAATCCCATACATTGCATCTTGGTCATACGCTACCACTTTGTCGGAGAACATGTGGGTAGCACGCCTCGATGGCTATACAATCGAGTATATGGCGCAGGGAATGGAAGTGTCGGAGATGTAGCGTATTTCCTTGAACCATCGCCACCGTGTTGAAGAAAATCTAAGTCTTTCTTTCAAGAAATGTCCGAAAGGAATCCTAGGTCGATCGGGTTGGCCAATGGTAGGTAGAGGTCGAGACCGACCGGTGTAATATGGAGGATTGTCCCGCTTGGTGAAGTCGATGTTTGCTTCGGGTCGAGCTAATCCATGTTATTAGACATGACTCGAGCAATGTTTTCAAGGTGATATTCAACCTCGATTACACTTTCCGAGCTGTCTTTCAAAAGTAGGAATGCTTCATTCTTGATGCGCTTCAATTGATTCGTCATCTTCTTCAACCGAACCTTTCTTGCAAAATCTTTGCATGCTCCAAGGTACCACCGCTCACCAATTCTTGACCATCTTCGTGGGGAGTGTTGTTAACAAGTGTAGCAAACCATTCAAATTTTTAGTTTTATCGTCATCTAGCCATGATACGACGTCGATGAAGCGCCTTCTTCTTCTTTTCAAGGCTTAGATGATGATTCGGTTCTGTCCTTGTTTGGGAGAGGTGGGTTGTTGTTGGGGCTCAAGGACCTCTTCATCGTCACCACCCGTATATTCAAAGTGATCACCGGTTTTTGAGTCAGGGTGGTAACTCGAGAATCGCCCCGAGGTTTATCGGAAGAGCGAGGAGGAGATCTTCGCTGAGAAGGAGTCCGTTGAGGTGGGGTTGCATAGACGAAGATTCACCAGATTGCTTCCGACGCTTAGATGCGAGTCCTTGTCCTTATCATCGCCATCTCTTGGCGTTTGGGTTGATCGGTGACTCCTTGCATGATGATCCGAGTTGAAAAGCAAGTAGACCTTCGAAAATTTAGCTTCATCCAAGTAAACGCTCCCATCGCTTTGACATTTGCATCACTAGTTTAGCGATTAACCGTATTCGAGAGATCGCTTTTGGCCATTGTATGTTTAACCAATGCGACGATGTTAGGGGTGAGTTGTCCGAAAATACTTCTCTAGTCACACCGGGACAAAGGTCGAGAAGAAACTTGTGGTATGATCTCTTGTCGTCTTCTCCAGCCTTTTGGACTTTAGGAACAATATCTTGAAGGTACTTTTGAGTGTAACCTTCAATCATTTCATTCCGTTCCTCTTTACGATGACCTTTCATGAATTCTCGGATAAACTTCCTTTCTTCTTGCATCTTGTCATGCTCGTTATCTGAATGTCAGATGTGATCAAGAAAGAAATTCAACTTGATGTTAAGTACGCTTTTCTTTCCGACTTGTTTTACGCCTTTGGCAATTGCTCATGAGCATGAGAAACCCAAGATTTAGGTGGTTTCTTCACTGATTGGATGATGATTTGGTTGACTTCTTGGATGGTGGTTGTGATGAATGAGACGAAGAACCGATGATGATGAGATGTGAGGAGATTTTGGGTCCTTTGGTGGTTGTAAGTTTCTCTCACGAGCGTGTAGGATCATCCAAACACATCGTCGAAGCAAGATCTTTATCTTTCTCGCCGGTTCCTCAAAATCATATACAATAGTATCCTCTGCTGTGCTTTTGTTGTTGCACAAGAGTGGTGGCACCAGCCCCTTATCGGGTTGATTAACCGCATCAGAGTTGGTGAAGATTGAGTTGCACCACTTGACCCACGGTGCCACCCATTTGGTCTTTAGCAAATTCTTCACCTTTTGAAGATGTCCGACGATTTTATACTTCTTCCGTATGATTTATCCAGTTGCTCTTCTTCTTCTTGAGCTCTCATCATAGGGTACAATTGTCGGAGTCTTCCTTTTCCTTGACAAATTGGAGGACTTGAGGTTTTGCACCGAGGCGGGTGCTTGGTTGCGATTCTGAGTAATGAACCTCTTCATCTCAGACAAGATCTTGAGCTCTCGCCCACAAGCTTTTTGCGGTTCAAGTGTGGGAATAGGTTCGGCTTCCTTACGGAACAATCCTTTTAGAAGGAGGATTCCTTTAGGAAACTTCCTTTGACTCACGAGATTTGTTGCGCCTCGCACTTCCTCTTACGGTTCTCTCGATGAGTGTGTAAATACTCATCATTTTGTACAAAATAAACGCAAAATCATCTCGAAAACACTCGAAACACATCAAAATGATCAAAATATCACAAATCGGTGTTTTATGTGTTTTAAATGCAAAATATCAAAATCGATGAAAACATATCAAATTTGCAAAATTGGCGCTTCGATCCCCAAGTTTCTAAAATTGTCAAAAATAGTCCCTGAGTCAAAATCACCAAAGGTCCTTTTTAAATCATAACTGGTCAAATTTAGTCCTTTGGTGAAAAATATCAAAAGTTTGAGAAAATTACAAGTTTGGTCCTCCAAGTTTGAAAATTGGCAGAAATGGACCCTGGAAAATTGCAAAATGGCAAAATTGGTCCTTATACTTTTTGAGATTGTCACTTTCAACCCTTGGAGCAACTTTTCAGAATTGGCAGTTAAGGTCCCTTGATTTTTAGATTTTACAACATTGGTCCCTATTATTAAACCTTAAACTAATTTGGACCCTTGCCTACCATATGACCCCCTGTCAAATAAGCTTTTGGACCCCCTTTTATATTTAGCTCTGGTCAATGGCAAGTCAAACTGACACCTCATTGGCGCCAAAAACCTTATCCCCTTCCTGCTTTCTGCTAAACCTCTGCACACTCAACCCCCCTCCTCACCTTATCACAAACCCTGTCCCCCCACATCTCCTACAATCCAAGATACAATAATTCTTTACCTTCTCCACACTCAATCTCACCTACAACTGTCAAATACTAACTTTCCCGCCAAAAAGGCTAAATGGCCAAGATCAACTCTTAAGCCATCCAAGGGTCAGAAAAATGGTGGGATTTGCAGAGAGAGAGAGAAGAAGTCAAGTGGGACTATAAAAAAAGGAAGAGTAAAGCAAGAAAGAGGAGTAGTAGTTTTACAAAATTTCCTTTAATGTCGTTTTTTATTTAAATGTCTTAGTTTAGTGAAAAATTGTTGTAATTTCAGTTTTTGTATCAAATTCAAGTTGAATTCTTATTTTGATGTGTCATATGATCAAGCCAAGTCTTTATTCAAAGTTCCAAGTTTTTAGTCACCGCTCAAAAGCTATTTTCATATTCTCATATTTAAGCTTCAAATAGCTTATTTAAAGTTCACATCGATTAACTTAAGCTTATTAAAGTCTTTGATAAGCTTTGGAAGAAGTTCCAATCATATATTGAATGAAGGTCAACAAAAGTCAAGAAAAGTCAAAACAAAAGTCAAAACAGAGTTAGATAAATTTTGGCTCCAATTCGTTGAAATGTTGAGTGTCGAGTTTGATAGAGCATGATAAGTCAGTTTTGGTCAACAGATACTTTAGTTACTTGAAGTTGTTTGTATTTTGGGTCTTTAAAAGAGTGTTTGGTTTAAGCTTATTTGAAGAACAAAAATGCTTTTTCACCCATTTTGACTCTCAAGTCAAACTTAAATTGAGGTTTTTGTGAGTTTCCAAAAGGTTTTAACTGGCATCACAAGTTGGTTCAAGTTTTGATAGCAAAAATATTGGTTAGTCACTGTCTCAAGACACTTAAATAAATAGCCTACAATCGCTGCTTAACAATTTTCTCCACAGCTTATTTTAGGTCTAAAACTTTTCTAAATCATTTTTCTTGAATCTTCACATACCCACCTAGATATAGCTTTAGCTTATTTGGCACTTAGGATAGTTTAGCTTAGTTATTTTAGCACTCAAAATCTGTCCAAACTCATATATAGTAATTATTATCGCAATCCATTAAGACTTGTTCATGTTTTATTTATAAGTCGCCTTAAGCTTTTCATAGGAATCCAAATAGTGTTTTAGGAACCCCTCCATACCTAGTTGCATGTTTAGGTCTCCTTGTAGGTGTAGGTGCTCAGTAGTCATCTTATTTTTAAGTCCAAAAAGCCCCTCAAGGCCTGTTTTTATGTGTATATCAGTAGCATATTGCAGCCCTTGTTTTAGCTTATTTAAATTTCCCATTAGCTTATTTAGGTATCCTTAGTGCTTATTAGGTGATTTAGATTAGGTGTCATTAGATTCTAGCTTAATTAGTACTTATTTAGGCCTAGCTTATTACTTTGTTTGTATGCTTAGTACTCTTAGGATTTCCCATATCCCACAACTGCTCAATCCCTTTAGTTAGCTTCTCCCCTTAAACTGCTTATTGCCCCCTCTTTCCTGTTCATTCTCATCATTGATAAGCTTATTGTTGATTTTTAGATATGCATGCCTCACTTATTTTCCTTAGGACCGCTTATTCATTGCTCAAAACTGCTAGTGGGTGTTTGGTTAGCTTCGTCATAATTGGAAATAAGCGGTTGTAAACCGCTTATTCAAGGTTTTGAACAAAGTGTTTTCACAAATAGTGCTTATTTTGGTCTTATAGTTTGGTTGCAAAAGAAAATTTCAAAAAAATAGTTTGCAAAAGGTGCCAAGTAATGATTCAACACGGGACCTCTTGCTCACGCCACAACACAACACCTCAACACCATCTCGCTTCTAGGGTCTTTTCGTGTTTAATATTGCACCATTTAATATTTAAGTACCAAATCGCTTTTAAGCTTGTTAGCTTATTTGCTTATTAGTTGCTTATTTCAGAAAGTAGTGTACCCTTTTCATTTTTCCCAAAACCAAGAGGGTCTTAAAGTATTTTCTGTGAAAATTTTATTTTTCTAAAAAGTTTAGTATTTTTATAATTAAATTAGATTAAAATAGTTTTAAATCATAATAAATAATTTAAAAGTCTAAAAATACCCGCTTTTTCCTAAAATTTTCTTTTGTCATGTAGTACGTGAGAAAATTGTTTTACATCAGGACTTTATTTCATAAATTTTACGCTTTTTGCTTATGACTGCTGTAATTTTTATAAATAACGACGTTTTCATTTTAAGTTACGCTTTTAGATATTTTAAGTTTACGCTTTAGTTAAAATAGTTTATTTAAGTCATTTTGTTTTATAAAATCACAAAACATCATTTTGTAAAATAGTGATAGCGTTTATTTAATATTTTTATCTTTTAATTTCCTTTAATTTGCATTTAAGCCGTTGTAATTTGTTGCCTTTTCCGTAGTTATAATATCATTCAAACCTTTTCTCGCTCAAATTCCTCGATCACTAAACGCTTGGTGATCCATTGCATAGCTCATTGGGACATAACGACCGGGAAACACTATACTCCCCGGATCTTGATTGCATTTGTGCTCGAACTGCTTTAAGTTCATTACGGCCGGTCATTCAAAAGTGACCGTTTGTTTGATTAGACTTGACGGTTTTGCATGATCATTCTCCTTACAGTGTTCCGTAAGATTTTTCGTCGAGATGACCAACTTTGCCTTGTCTAACCGCTTCCGAGATACCTTTGTATGCTTCGAGCTTTTCGACATCTTCGCTAGAAGGAAATCTGCAACACAAAGACCTTGTTTCTTTGTAGACTATTCCTTGATTCCGAAAGATAGAATAGGCCCACAACATATCGTGATTGTCGGGGTCATTGAGCCTCTCGGGAATATCGTGATGAAGTCCAAGTGCTCTCGGATCAACAGCTTAGTATATCCGATGTAGGAATCTTTGAGCCAAGCTTGTTGAGAAATGACATCATGTCATCCCAAATCGAGCTTCGATAGCGATGTGTTTCATGTTGACCAATGCCCAAAATATTTGCAGCCCATGAGCTTAGGATGCTCATAGCCACCGCCACGACCGTAAACAGACTTGGTGATGATCATGTAGAGTTCTCCATGGTTGAGGAATACTCTTAAGCTCTACGCGAGAATGCTTGGTGATTACTCCTCGTAGCCTCGCCATAACCGATATCGATTAAGAATTGGAGAGTGAGCTCTTCAAAGGTGTTGCATATAGTTTGGTTGGTTCGACTTCAGAATTAGGAGAATGACCTTAAGTCCGCAGTGTAATGGTGACTTGTTTGTGATTCGTAGTCACCACACAAAGAATCATCCTTCGACCTTCGACCCTTTCCATAGTGTTCCGTAACTGCTGATATAGATCTCGTGAACAAGCCAGAGTGAGCGAGCATATTCTCGATACGGATGAGTCCTCGTAATATCAATAGCAATTAAACACGAAGACTCGAAAAGTGAGGTGTCAAAGTCAACACGAGATTATTCTTTCCTATCTTCATTGGTGATGACGCATCTCCGATCAGTCGAAGGACCCCTTCGGCCTCACCGAATTGCATTACTTAAGACCCAAGTCTTTCTTTATAAGTCATTGGTGTATGAAACCATTCATCATTGACATGGTTACCCGCTAGTATCGCCACCAAGGCCTATGCCCTTCGGTGTCTCTCAAGATGCCAAGACAAACAAGAACCTTGACTTGGTCTTCCTCCACGCTCCCACTATGTCCTTAGCTTCCCGCCAAGTCCGAGATAGTGGGGATGAAGCCCTAGCGGTTACCATAAATCGTGACGCCCATGATCTCCTAAACGCTTGCTAACACTTCAAGCTATTTTCATCACCTATAAATAGATCGACGAGTCATTTCAATGGTATGTTCACTCAACACGCCTTTCACATACATCATATTATCCATAACTCATATCACATACTTATTCACATCGTCGGAGGTGGTTCGCAGGCCTAACCCTGCGCAATCACTTAACGGAGTGTCTACTATTTCTTATTGCAGATTGACTACAAGCTTGGCGCAAGCATATCACCCTTATACCCTTCGATCACCATCAAAGGCCCGGTCGCATTTAATTATTGTACAATCGGTGGCGCCATCCGGACCCGCTACTATTGGTCTCGTATTCCAAACTTACACCCAATAATCGCTCACTAGTTTTACGGCATGACTCAAGGAAGAGAAGATACACCCCTCCGGTTTCTCGACCTTGACACCAATCCCGCCAATGATCCCGCAACCTTCCCAATATAACCAAGATCCACTTTTACCACACGATCTCACCTCGAAATAACTCCCAACAATCATGCTTCAACCTCGCTAACCCCGAACCGTAATCATCCGGCGCTTGTCAAGCTAACATCAAGCATTAGAATCTTTACTAAGAGCTCAAGGAGGCAAGACCGAATGTGGAAATGCGAGTGAGTTAGAATACCAAGCGATGAGTACGACGAAGAGTTAGAAATGAAGGCTAGGTCCTGGCTCCGGGTTACTCGCCGTTGTTAAGAGTAGGGTCTCCGAGCAAACGAAGGCCCAGCGGAAGGTCGGTTGGTTTCGAAGATGCTCGAGCGGCCCGACAAGAAGCGGAAGGAACGATGGAAGGCTCCAATGGAAGGAGTCACCAAGGAAGCTACGGAGGTTAATTTGCCACCACTCTTGGCGGCTCATCCGGGAAGAACGGAAGGGTTCCACCGCAGCCTTTCTCACGATCCGGGCTTAGAGGCGATCCATCTCAATTAAACAGGAGGAAGTCTTCCTCCTCATGGTATGTACCTCCTTTCGTGCCCAATCTACCCTCGCGGGTTTATCCCCACCCAATGGGCAAGCTAACAACCCCAATTTTAGTCAACCATACGGAAGCATGCCCTATGGACAACCTATGGTATACCCTTCATATCCCGTGGGAAATCACCCACCTTATATACCTACCGCTTATCCCCAATATGTTAACCAAAATATCGTTGGAATACTCCAAATCATAACCCATACAATGTCGCCCCTACATACATGCCACCTTATAATCGCTTTATTCGAGCCCATGGGCTCCACAACACCCTTCAGAAGATGGATGAAGACTACCCTTTGCCCGATGGGTTGAAAATGCCGTAGAATATTGGTACTTATGATGGAAAAGGGATCCTGATAACTTTTACACTTGTTCAAGGGCTATTAGAATGCGTAGTGGGTAATGCCTCATTCGTCACATGTTTACATACACCCCACGAGACTCGTCAGATATGGTGGAACGGGCAAAACCGTAGCATTGTGAATTTGATGATCTCAAAGCAAGTTCAGTCACATTTCACCAAAGTAAAAGTTCACAAGAACGCACCTAACAAAGGCACAACATCAAGCGTAAGGAGAACGAGAGCACAAGGGCTTTCATTACTAGATACACCGATGACACCTTGCGATAATGGCTTGCACGAAGACCAACAGATCTCGTGTTTCGTACATGGCCTACGGAATGTAAGCTTGGTTGAATTCCTTTCCACCGATCTTCCCGCAACCTATAAAGGATAAGTGGAAAAGGCTTACACATGGATCAAGCAAAAGAAGTGTCCACCAACGGGCTCCGCCGAAAACAAGGAAAATCACAACAAGGCCTCAAGAATCCTTCGTGGAAGGGTCAAGGAACAAACACAAGAACAGGGACAGTTTACTCCATACCACAAAACATCAACCATAGCCTCCTCGCTAATCGGTCCAAATCCCCAAGGAAATACTCGCTACCGAAAATGTCATGAAGGCCTTTGACCCTCCTCCTTGCTTGGCAAGCAAAGGAGGCCAGAGACACTTCCAAGTTTTGCCATTTCCATGACGATTACGGTCACGACACCAATCACCGCCGAGAGCTCAAAAGCGAGATAGAGGAGGCCGTGAAGTCCGCCAATTGGGACATTTGGTGAAGGGTATAAAGAGAGGCAAAGAAAAGCCTCCGACACACATTGGGAAAGATACCACACCGTCAAGCACCCATCCTCATGGTTTATAAAGAAGACTCTAGTTCAAAGAGAAAGGAAGCAGAGGAAGCCTTGTGTGAGTAGAGATGTCACTTTCCTTCAATCACGTGAAAAGTTCTTTCAAATGACCCCGTGGTCATCAAAGTCTTGATCTCCAAGAGAAGTAAACAGAGCCTACCTTGATCATGTAGCCCCGCAGTTATCTACGAACGGTGTTTCCTAAAGCTCAAACCTTCAATAAGGTCAAGAGAGTAGATTCAAAGGTACCTTTAGTAGGGTTCTCTGGGAACACTCATGGCCCTCGGGAGAAGTCCTCTAGAGGTTACGATCGAGAAGGGAGGCTAAAAAGAATGAAACTCGCTTTCACGATCGTAGGTCGGAATCTCCTACAACCTATTGATAGGAGAACAAGAATGCGTAAGATGGGCATCGTTGTCTCAACCATACATGCAGCGATCGATTCCAAACACCTTTCGCATTGGAACGGTTTTCTCCGGCTATAAGATGAAGGGCTCACGACGTAAAGCAAGAGGGTCAAACAGTTTCGAGGAACTTTGAAAGATGTTCTCGCTGCACTAACGTCAAGAACGATCGTGGTAAATGATCTCACCCCGATCGACAAGAGTAATCGAAGCAACTTCCAACCTCCTTTAAAGCGTAGTTGAAAAGATACTGCTAACGCAATGTCTTCGCATGGACCTATTCTCGACATGACGGGGTCCCTAACTCTCACCATAGATGGACAGCCTTCGCATCGAACACAAGCTCAATGAGTTCAAACATATTGAACCCATCAAACAAAAGCGTCAAGTCTAGCTCCCGAAAGAAATGCCCCGCATGCAAAGAAGTGGACGAACTCGTGGCAGCAGTATACTCGTAGAGGTGAAGTATCAAACTTGGGTGGCCAATCCGTGATGGTCAAAAGCATGACGGGGATGGAGAATGTGCGAGATTTTACCGACATTAACAAAGCTCGTCCAAGGATCATACCTCTTCCGTAAGTTGATTGAAGGTGGAACTCACGTGGTTTCGACTAAAGTGTTTCTAGACGCTTATAAAGGTTACCATCGATACAAATGGTCAAGAAGACGAAGAGAAGACAGCCTTTTTACGTGAAAAGGCGTTTATTGCTACAAAAGATGCCTTTGGTTTGAAAATGCAAAGCCACCTACCAACGATTGGTGGACAAAGCCTTCCACAAGCAAATAGGGTGAATCTAGAAGCCTACGAGACGATATGGTCATCAAAGTAGATCGAGGAAGATATGCTCTCCGACATCAAGGAAACCTTCGATCGCCTTCGTGCCATCAATATGAAGTTAAATCCCAAGAAGTGTTCCTTGGTGTGGAAGAAGGACAATTTTGGTCCGATCACCAAGGTGGTATTAAAGCCAATCCTTCGAAAGTCAAAGCCATCACAGATTTGCGCCTCCTAAGTCCCTAAAGGAAGTGCAAAGTCTTAACGAAAGCTAGCAACCTCAAAGTGTTTTTGTCGGGGTGCGGATGATCTTTGCCGCTCTTCAAAACACTCAAAGGATGCACGGACAAAAGACGCTCCAATGGAGCATAGATGCATGACCTTTCAAAAGCTCAAGGAATTCATGGTTATTCTACCAACACTTACACCCCAATCAAAGGCTAAGTGTTGTTCATGTATATTGACCTCTTTCGAAAGCATCGCCGTGTTATCGCGTAAAGGAGAAGAAGCAAATCATATACTTTGTTAGTAGAGTACTACAAGGAGTCGAGCTAAATTACCCAAAGATTGGAGAAGCTAATTTTGGCTTTAGTTCATGCCGCGAGACGCTTCAAGGTACTTTCAAGCTCACCCCATAACCGCATTTCACCGACAAGCCAATTAGCGAGATACTTTCAAAGCCGAGAAACTGGAAGGATAGCTAAATGGGCTATCAAGCTAGGAGAACATGATATTGAATACAAAGGCAGGAGCTCGGTTAAAGGGCAATATTGGCACTTTTTAGCGTAAACACACCAAACGAAACATGACAAAAGGTTGTTGAAAGGAGCCCGCCATGGCAAACGAAGGATGGAAACTTTATATCGACGGAGCCTCCATCTCCGATGGTTCGTGCGTGTCTCATGCTCATGATCCCAAAGGGAAGGAATACACTTATGCACTTCGCTTCAATTCGATGCTATAAACAATGAAGCGGAAGAAGCCATGTTAGCGTGTCTCCGATGGCCATGATATGGAAGTAGAAAACTTGGCTATTTTTGTTGACTCACAACCGTGGCCAACCGTATAAAAGGCTCCTACGAGGCGAGACAACTCGTGATCAAGCAATATCCGGATAAGGCCAAAGAAATGCTCAAGGGTTCACATCTTAAAACATAGAGCATGTTCAAGAAACCAAAACAAGAAGGCGGATGCACTTAGCAAACCGCATCAATGGCATTTGCTCATTTAACAAAGGAAGTTTTGGTCAAGTATTGATGATCGGTCCATCGCTCGAAAGGAGGTGTCCGACGTTATATCGAGGAAGACTCGAATTGGATGACTCAATTAGAGAATATCTAATAAGTGGCATACCGCCGAAGATACAAAGTTGGCTCGAAGGTGCGCATCAAAGCACCACAAGACAGATCATGGGAAATTACTTATACGTAAGATCTTTTCTATCCCCGCCCGTTGTGTAGGGCAAGGGAAGTCGCCAACATCATCCAAGAAGTGCATGAAGGATCCTGCGGACTTCACGCAGGCCTCGCCCGTTGTCTCTAAAGTAACGAGGGTCTGATATTATTGGCCTTCGATGCACGTAGACGTCGCCGACATCATTCGTGGCGAAGCTTGTCAAATTCACTCAAGAGTCCCAAGGCTACCAAAGCAAGATATGACTTCAGAACATCCGCATGGCCCTTCAAACCAATGGGGATAGATATCGAGGCCTCTACCGCTGTTCTCTGGAGGAGTAAAGTTCTTGGTCGTAGCCATTGATTACTTCACTAAATGGGTCAAGCGAAGCCTTTAGCATCCATCATGTGAAGACACATGGAAAAATTCGTGTGGGAACACATTATCTGAGGTTCGGAGTACCTCACATCCTCATTTCGTATAATGGAAGTTTTGTCAAGGGTATTCCCAAGATTTTGCGAGAGGCCCAATGTCGACAATCATTCACTTCGCTTACCATCCTCGTGGTAACGGTCAAGTAGAGGTTACCAACAGAGACATCATACAAGGAATAGAACGAAGGTCGGGATCATTCATCACGGTTGGGTAGATGAACTACCTTAAGTGCGGGCACATAGAAGCATACAAAGTCAAGTCATGGAGAAACGCCTTTCACCGACATATGGCACTAAGTCGCCATCCCTTGAGTAAGTGTTGAAGCAGAAAGGGTCATGAACTTTGAAGTAGCAGATAACTAAGAAAGACCCGTAGTAACTTGGACCTACTTGAAGAACGGAGAGAAATAGCTCCATTGAGAGGCTATCCACAAGAAAAAGATTGAAAGGTACTATAATAAGCGAGTTAGGCCTTCGACCTTCAAACTGTGGGAATATGTCCTCCGACTCAATAAGCGCAAGCAAAGTCGAGTACTGTGGTAAACCTGGGACCTACATGGGAAGGACCCCACGTTATTAAGGAAGCGATGGAAACGGAGCCTACAAGTCGGAAACCTTGGCAGAGACGTTATTGATAGAACTCGAATGGCACTACTCTTCGTAAGTTCTACGTATGAAACTTACAATGTCTAAGGACACATTTTATTTGCTTTCAATCAATGTATTTTCATTCTTCTCACTTGGGGAAAGAAGCATTAATGGTAGGCGTCTAGTATTCATTTCTTAAAATGATGTAATCCTCCCTACCCACTTAATGATAATAACACATTTCCTCAAATCTCTTGTTTCGCTCAATACAACAAAGATTTGCCCACCAAGTCGCTTTTATAAGTTTGAATGTCAAGGATGTACAAAGACTAAACAACATGTCTTGCTCATATGCATAACATCCATCTCAACTTCACATTAACTTTCCTATATGGCCTTAAGGTATTTCAAACCTTCACGCCCAAAGGATCAAGACGAGTGGGTCGACCCTCGTCAAGAAATAAATTATACGATTGCTAATATTCTTGGTGAAGTAACTATACACAATGAGGCTATGCATCTACCATACGCCTTAGGTTGTAAAAATATTTTACGCAAGTAAAAGTAAAAAGAGAAGAATCACACATAGCAAAATTCGAGCCCTAGCGGCTTCGTAGTAGATTTATGACTAGTTTTACTAGTCTAAAATAGGCCATAGCCTTAAAACATCCAACATTATAAACTATTGTCTTAGGTCGTAGCCTACTACCAACATGCAATAAGTAATTGTTTCATCAGCACGAAGCCCTGAACGGAACACGCATAATTATTTTAAACAGGTACATACCACTGGGATCAAATTACAACCACATGGTTGCCTTCTTTAAACCTTTGAATGAGTGGGGTCACCGAGCTCGAGATGGAACCTGGGTGACGGAGTCCTCTAGGAGGAAGAAGGAGGTCGGACTTTCCTTGGCTTTTGGCTAGCGATCCTCAATCGAGGCCGATGGGTCCTTCGTCACATCCGCAAGGAAAGGGAACTCTAAAGCGCTTAAATGATTACCGCATCATCATATTCTTTTCATGAGTTGCCTGTAATACGGAATTTTCTCCAAAGACTATTGGTTCCCGACCTTCGCCACCTCCTCCAAAGTGGTACACTTGCCATGGAAAATGGCAAGATTCACCACATTCCCAATAGCAATCCCACATCATCGCTATGGTAAAGTTCCATAGCAATGTAGGGATCGCTTTGTTACTGTGTCCACCCGTCCTTATTCAAAGATCTTCATACGGAGGTTTAAGCCATCTACCTTTCTCGGAGCTTGATCTCTTGGGCCAAGAACTTTGACCTCTCCTGCTCGAGACCTCCACATTTGGATGAAAGAATGATATCCGCTCCTTGTAACCAACAACCATAGAGCTTTTGACAGATTAACTGCTGCACTCGGCCTCACTCGTTGCCAATTGACCTTGAGCTTTTCATTCTCACTCTAAGATCTTGAACCAAGGATTCTTATCAAAATCCTCCAATGCCTCCTCACACTTCTTCTCCAAGTCTCGCATACTTTTGATCTCTAACCTTCTCCCCTTCAAAGATAGCATCCATTTCTTCTCAAGTTTTGGTGATGTCATGAGCAATTCCCTTGTCCTAGCATTGAGTTGGTTGTCAAGCATGCCCCGCGAACATAGATTTTATCATGAAGATCACAAAGCCTCTATAGACATGTTATTCATCACCTCCTTCCACTTGAGGGATCACATGGCTCATAAGTTGGTGACAAGCTTGGGAGAAGGAAGCTCCTTCGATCGTGAAGTCCTATAACAAAAGTAAATTTCATTAATATATGATCTTGGGTATTTAATTTTATTTCACGTGTAAGAAGTTTACCATGGAAGTCATCACACTGGGTCCCTCGATGGTCGGAAATACCACGCCTTACCCCGGCACTCTTCACGGGTAGTTCGAGAGGAGGAGAGGCGGCTTTTTCTTTGAATCGATTTCATATCCTTGGCACTAGCACTTTCTGCTTCCAACCCTCTCACCTATGCCGAGGGTCCTACAATGGCCAACGGTTGATCGGAGACCGGTTCGCCTCGAGTCAACAATATTCTCCACTAGCCGATCTTCTACATCTATGGGTTCCTTTGGTGGAGGAGCGAAGATATGTGTTTCGGCGGGACGGGCTTCCACCTCGCTTTGTTTATAGACACCGACGGGAGCCCACGCCATAGCTTGTTTCTTGGGGATTCTTTGAAGAAAACTAACCTCTTTGGCACCTCCAATACGACAAAGTTCCCGAATGACATCTCTGCAAAAAGAAGCGATAAGATAAATATCGAAGATAAGTTTTTGTTTCTTATGTTAATTTAAAAATACATACTTTCTCCATCACAAATTATCTCAGTACCAACGGAGACCCTTCCCATCTCTCAAGAATGCTAGCCATGAACAGATTGGCTCGTGGAAGGTCCAGCGGTCGGTGGATAACGAGCCAAACGCCGATACGGTGGGTTTCTTCTCAAAGATAAGGCAATGGATCGATGAACCTTTCTCATCATATTGAAAGTCCGGGTTTAACAATGCAGTATCCGTGAGGGATAATGGTAGTCCGAATATAAAATAACTTGCCTTTCCAATTCCTTATGTTCGTAAAAGGCCTATCTATCAATATGGGCACATCCCTTTCACCCCTCTTGGCCAAGGTTAACCAATCTCCTCCCGGATATAGATTTAAAAAACCCCTAAGCACAATCAAGGATTGTTCAAACCCATAGGCTTTACACATCACAATGTATGTTGTCAGCTTGGCTAGGCCAAAAGGGTTGAACCTAGAAATGTGTACCTCATAATATCGGAGGAATTCTAAAATTAAAGGATGCAGTGGTATCCTAAGATTGAAGTGGTGAAAGCATGGATATACAAGCCTACATAATTTTCGGGGGCATCGAATATCCCTTGATCTTTACTTGGTAGCATTACTTTGTGTTCTTTTGGAATGGGATAATCGGTGAGGAACGCTTAAGCTCCTTCCGGTTAATGTGCAACCTTGTTGTTTTATCACAAATTTTTGTTGGTTGACATGACACCTTCTACAAAACACAAAAATATTTGAAATATGTAAGAAGAAGGAGCGTTTTACCTTGTTTGGTGGGAGGCTTGATCGAAAGGAATTTTAGTAGGTGAAAACTTTGGCGAGAGTTACTTTGTTAGGGTTATTATTTTGCAATTTATATACCCTACAAGATGAAAATCTCGCCCTACACGTAATTACTTATCATCTTACCACCGGATTTCAAAACTATTTCAAATTTTGAAAAGACGTTCTCTTTACCGAGGAAAAGGGTGGTTAGGATAATTAGTTGCATTAATTACGGTCAATATTAGCGAGACTTTCTATCTTCGCTCATTCTTGTGACGAAGGGACGTTTCATTTTATTTCGAGTCGTAGCAATATTTCTCGTCAGTACATATCACTTTCGACCGGGGCTTGATGACGACCCTCCGATCAGTCGAAGGAACCCCTTCGCCTCACCGAATTGCATTACGAAGACCCAAGTCTTTCTTTATAAGTCATTGGTGGCGAAACCATTCATCATTGACATGGTTACGGTTGAAATTCGCCACCAAGGCCTATGCCCTTCGGTGTCTTCTCTTGAAGATGCCAAGACAAACAAGAACCTTGACTTGGTCTTCCTCACGCTCCCACTATGTCCTTAGCTTCCCGCCAAGTCCGAGATAGTGGGATGAAGCCCTAGCGGTTACCATAAATCGTGGACGCCCATGATCTCCTAAACGTGTGCTAACACTCTCAAGCTATTTTCATCACCTATAAATAGATTGGACGAGTATTTCAATGGTATGTTCACTCAACACGAGTCTTTCACATACATCATATTATCCATAACTAATATCACATACTTATTCACACGGAGGTGGTTCGTAGGCCCAACCCCAAGCAATCACTTAACGAAGTGTCTACTATTTCTTATTGCGATTGACTACAAGTTTGGCGCAAGCATATCACCCTTATACCCTTCGATCACCATCAAGGCCTGGTCGCATTTAATTATTGTACAATCAATTGATAGCCATAAGGATAGATATCGCAATGGAGAGAACTTCGATGCATCCACATTCATTTGTTCACCATGTCGTGATCGAAATAACATTAGCCGTAAGAACCAACATATCGAAAGACATAATGTTAGTCAACGTAAGGTCTTATTGTCTAGTTATTGAATGTACGTTGTCAATGATTGTTACGAGTCCTAAGTCACTTGTATGTCCAATAGTCCAATGACGCCGTGAAATATTTCGTGAGTTAGTTAACTTTAAGTTTTAAAGTTTATTTTATCACTTATTGTTCACAACATATCAAACGATTTAAGTTTATTAGTGACATTATTGGATTCGTGATTTATATGATTAGTTTATTTACAAGTTTGTACACGTAACAATTCATAACGAAGGTATGATCCGTGCTTATGCGTAGGATTGGTAAAGTTATGCGAGACAAAATGATATATGCGTGAGGCGTAAACTTACGCCAGGATCCTAACTTACGCGTGAAGAAATATTACGAGTAAGAAAAATGGACCTTATGCGCAGAGGTTACGCGTAGGCATATATTAACCCACGCCGTAAGGCTACTCGTGAGAGTTGACCTTATGCGAGAGGTCCATCACACGATATCCTTCACGGGATACGCGTAGTCCCATATGTAGAACCTTATGTAGAATCTACGCCAGAAGACTAATCTTACGATAACATACTACGCGTAAGGTGATCCTTATGCGTAGAGTTACAACAACCTTGATTCTCGAATTTTAAGCGTAGCAAGCCCGAAACAAAACATCATATCATCAATTTTGACACATAACATTCATTCTATGATGATCAAAACACAATTGCTCATATTAACAAGTTGTGAAAACCTTACGCTGTAGTTTAAAACCCTAAATCTACGCGTATGAATTTTAGCCATAGAATATGCACCAAAATTTTTACGGTATGTCTTAGATGTTGTGAGAGTATAGTAACCAAGTTTTAACACTTAGTTTGCAAAGTGAATCAAAAATACCCAAACTCAAGAACCTTAAACCCTAATTTCTAATTCGACACAATTAGTGTTTCGGGTGGTTATAGAGCATGGAAATCATCAATTCATCATCATATAAACATTACACAACAATATTTTTGAACAAAACACTTCTCATTTTGAAAACCAATTAGACTTATAAACCCTAATTTTGCAAAATCACCAATTCGTGTTTCCGGGTGGGTTTTGATGGTTAAAATGGTATTAATGATGTATTAGGAACGTTTGACACAAACCATTTCACCGTAAACACACTCACACCGATTGTGTGTTCATACGCGATACGAGAGCACATAATCACTCTAAAACACCTTTTGCCGTTGGATTTCCATGAAATTAAAACCTTAGCTTAAAATCATGTCATAAACACAAAACAACTTACAAAGTGGTGATGAAATGCACGGATTTCTTAAACGATTTCTATCGTAGGATTCTTTAGGTTTTAGTAATAAATGTGAAGTGAAAGTGTTAGGTGGGTATTTTATTGAAAATACTTTCGAGGTTTTGTGCTTATAGTCCCTCCACCTTTTCCTTTTTCAAACAAAGCCATTTAACTTCCATTTTGGTTACCAAACAAAGTTTTTTGAAAGAAACTTGACGACACTCCCCTCGACTCTAGAAAATAATGAAAGGTTATTAATTTTAGTCCGAGGAGTGTCATTGAACCAGAAAACATTTACCACCATTGAAAAAGAAATAACCGAGATAAGATAACATGCAAGTACACAGATGTTTTGAAACAGTTGAGAGATTATTTTCTCCCCCTCAACACTTGATCTTAAAAATAATGAATTTTGAAAGATTGTAGTGTTGAAGGAAGAACAGACTTGCCATGTTGAAAGATTATAGATTAGAAGAATATTTTTGTTGTTTTATAAGATTTTATATTTTTGTATTTTGTTTTGAAAAATATTTACAAAAGATGTTTTGGTGTTTGATGTGTTTTAAGACTGTTTTAAGAGGTCATCCAATTCCTCTTGAGTCAACACCTCATACCAACTGGTGGATCACTCATTAAACCTAGCGGGAGGCAAGGCTTTGGTGAGAAGATCGCCAATTGGTATTCAAGACCACAAAGTATAATTCCACTGCACCTATTCCACGCGTGGTCCTTGATGAAATGATAGCGAGATCGATGTGCTTTGATTTGAGTGTTGAACCGAGTGCACGAGATTGCAATGGCACTCCGATTGTCGCAAAGACATCGGGATTCATCAAATACGTAACCATAGTCTTTGAGTTGTGTTCTCATCCGGATGACTTGAGCACAACACGCGACATGGCTACATATTCTCGCCTTGTTGATGACGATGATGTACAATCCCTCGCTTTGATTGCCAAGACACCGGTTTATCACCGAGAAATTGTAGAGCTCTCGAGGTACTTTTCTTGACTCTAAGCATCCCGCGTGGTCGGTCTCAAAAGCGATTAGTTCAAAACCGTAATCCTTCTGATACGGATCCCCAAGTTAATGGTTCCCTTGATGTATCGAATGATTCTTTTAGCCTCGAGAGGGGGTTTCGGTTGGTCGCGATCGATAACGGAGCATAGATAAACGGAAAAGACAATATCGTGTGCTAGTCGTTAGATACATGAGGACCCAATAATACTTGTATTTGGTAGGGTCAACTAATTTCCCATGTAAATCAGCGCTCTAGCTTTTGGTATGAGTCATTGGTGTGGCATAAGTATCACGGTGTTTTCATTCCAAATTTGTTTAACAATTCAAGGGCATATTTGACCGACTCAAGAAAATACCACTGGGTGATTGATGAACTTGCAGCCCTAGAAAGAACGTGAGTTCACCCATCATGGACATTTCAAAATTTTATTCATTAGTTTTGCAAAAGCGGTTGAAAACTTTTATGTGTAGACCCAAAATGATGTCATTCACGTAAATTTGAACAATTAAGATATGTACCCGTGATATTGTATAAAAGAGTTGGGTCAACCGAGCCTTTGGTGAAATTATTAGCAATGAGGAAAGATGATAGCTTATCGCACTCATGCCCGAGGGCTTGTTTGAGACCATAAAGAGCTTTGTTCGGTTTGTAGACATGGTTCGGGCACTGGATTAACGAATCCGTCGGGTTGGTCGGCGAAACCGCTTTTTCGCTTGTCCGTTGAGAAACGCAGTTTTGACATCCATTTGAAAGACCGTCATATTCATATGAGCCGCGAACGCGAGAAATATCCGAACGACCTCAAGAAGAGCAACGGGAGCAAAAGATTCTTCAAAGTCTATTCCTCTTCCCGACGATAACCCTTAGCAACTAGACGTGACTTGTTTGGGATGACGCCCTTCAAAGATCCAATTTGTTTTTCCAAATCCATTTTAGACCAATGACGTAGACCCTCGTTGGTCTTTCAACCGCTCCCATACTTCAAGACGCTTGAATTGATTGAGTTCCTTTTGCATGGATTCAATCCGCTTGTCTTTTGTCATTGCGTCTTTAATGTTTTAGGCTCAGATGGCGACGGTGAGTGCATAAATGCAATGTTCACCATCGTGTGAAGACATTGTCTCGTAATGATGGTTGATTCGGATTGCCAATAATGTTAGCCGAGGATGGTCTTTGTCCATCGGTGTGTAGAGGGTTGATGTTGGTATACATTGTGCCGATTCGAGGATTCAAATGGTTTGTTGAAGATTCGCGACATCCGTGCAACAGCCTCATTAGCAAACGGGTTAAAGAATGCATTTGGATCAAAATCGCATGTGGGGTACTTCATTCGTAATATCATCACCGGTTCATCATTGTTGGAAGCGTGTGTTCAACTGTTGTGTTAGAGTCAATGGTGTGGTGCATCTTCAACAATAGTTGTTGTAGCAGTGTATCGTATAGGAATATTATCGGGTTGTGCGGAAGCAATGGATACACCGAGAACGTTCATCAATGTCGTCACGTAATGTAGGAGCAAATAACCTTTCCATTTGTTGACGAGTTAGCCGGGGCTTTGTTCACCGATGATGGGGATTGAGGAAGTTTAAACGGTTGTGACGGGTTCTAAGATGTTATACTCGAAGCCATTTCGTGAGTTCATCAAAATGAGCATGAATCGTTTCCATTACCTCCTTAGTTCGACGATTCCAGATTCGGAAACCTTTAGAATTGTCACGATCCAATAAAGACCCAATATCGACTTTGGCTTTGAGCTTTCCAAAATCATCACGATCATTATTCGGATAGCAAAGGGATCCAAATACATGAAAGTGTTTGAGGTTCGGTTTATAGTTGTGGACAAGCTCGAAAGGTGTTTTGTTGTGGCGTTTGTGATCATAGAACGGTTTTGAGTATAGCATGCAGATATCGACACGCCCATAAGTAATCGGAAGTTTAGCATTGATTAACATTGTTCTTGCGCCCACTAACGCTCGGTTTCGCCTTTCAACAACTCCGCTTTGTTCGGTGTACGTGCAATAGATGTTTGATCTTTGAATTCCACTTTGTCATAGAATTCTCGAAGAGTTTTGTTAACAAATTCGGCCTTTGTCTGCTCGATTATCCCGACGGTGTTATGGAGTGAACTCAGTATTTTGTGAGAAAGGTGATGATCATTTGTGGAGCTTGGTCTTTGCTTCAAGAAAGTAGACCCAAGTCCATCGTGAGTAGTCATCAACAATTACTAAGATGTAGCGTTTGCCATTGATCGTTTGCACGCGCATCGGGCCACACAACCATGTGAAGAAGATGAAGCACATGTCGAGAGTCAGGTTCCACCTTTGAAGGAAAGTGAGCACAAGTGCTTTTCCTTGTTCTGGGCGATCACGGTGATATTTGGAATACCGGAATCATGGGAGTCCTTCAACTAGTTTGTGTCGAGCAAGATTGGTGATGGTTTGAAAGTTTAGATAAGAGAGACGACGGTGTTATAGCCGTGATTTTGTAGATGTTGCCTTTGAAAGTAAGCGAGATGGGATAGGAAGCAACCATGTCTTGCATAGAGATAGTGTAGAGACTAGAATTACGTGAGCTGGACATAAGGTCATTTCCATGTAGATCACGAATGAAACAAGTTTTCTCCCCGAAAGCAACCTCCAAATCACCATCACAAAATTGACCCATCAAGACAGTTGTGACCGAGGCCTTCCACATATTAAACCTCTGCGATTTCGATGTTCCCATTAACATAGTCTCCGTAGCCCATGATAGTTGCAAGTGATCATTCCGAACTCGACAGTGCCAATGAACTTTGCAATAAAGTTTGATAACAGTTTAAGGTTGCCTATCATGTGTCGGGAACATCCGCTATCAACAATCTAGAATGATCTCAGACACCGCATTACACATGGCGACACGGATGGAATAGAAGTAGATGTGGAACCCAAATGTTAGAGGTTCGAGCGGTATATTAGACATACACACATTAATAATTTTAGGCATCCATTTAAATCCTAGTGTGTTATATATCCATTTCGCCATCTATAACTACTCTTTGCTTTAGTCTTAGTGAATGCACTAGGTGGTACTACATTCTTAGAAGGTGAAACTGGAGCTACAGGATAAAAAACATGCCTTAGACTCTAAAGAAGGCGGTTTACTGCCACGTACTTAGACCGATTAGTGGGCCTAGAGGTATTCGGTTCTTAGGATTCCGTAATCGAGATGATAGCTTTAGCAACACATTTGTCATGACAATCCAATTCATACTTTTACGACAAATATCACAAGGTGCATTAGGCGAATATCAAAAGTGCTTAACGGTTTAGCATTTGTTACATCACTATTTCTATTACATTTGCCGACGCAACATCTATAGTGGAAGCAACATGAGTCTTATTCGTAGTCCTAGGGTGTTCTTCTACTTTTGCATTCCTTATTGATCTTTTCTTAGGTCGCAACTCCTATTCTTCGATTGAGTGCTCCTAGGCCGTGAAGTGCGGACGCTTGGAAAAGACGCAACTATTCTGTTTCAAGAGAGGAAACACGTTAGCAACTTGTGATTTGGCGGTAGGGATTCTAGGTTCACGATTACTATGTGTGGTGGTACTAATCTCTTAATCACAAGAGGCGGAAGTTGTTCATACTTTCCTAAAATTTCTCTTAACTTAGAGATAGTGTGAATAAAATCTTGATTTTCGTAGCGAATATTACCAAAGAAAATTCATGACTTCTCTAGTGTGAACAAGATAGTGATCAAGTTCGTTTGATGCTTCATGACTAGTCTTATTGAGAAAATCAAATATGACACCATATTCTGTTTAACTTTTGAAAGTTCTTGTTCATATTTTGAGATTTGACTTTTCAAAACACGCTTTGATCATCCGGTTGCTCAATTTTAGGATCGAAGATTTTGCACTCAATCGAGCGATTTTCTTTTGAAAACTAAGTTGATGATTGTGAATATCTTTTCACACCAATGAAGACGACGTTTGGCATTGTAAATTTCGTTGAGTAATCGTTTATTTTCGCTTTTAAAGACTCGATCTGAAGCACATTATCGGTGTTCTCAACAAGTTACAACATTTTCAACAATATCGCAGAGATATAATCGGATGCATATGGCAAAGAATGAAACAACACAACATTATGGACATCAAAGATGATAAGGTCTTCCAAGAGTTGATCAACATCTTTCTCAAAAGTTTCTTTTTTCGCTTAGTATTAGAAATAGATGTTTCATTTTCTAAAACGACCTTCATAGTTCCAAGTTCCTTATGAAAATCCTGCTCCTGTGCTAATGCACAACTTTTCAAGTTTTTAACATTAGGTAAAAGATTTTCGAAAAATGTCTCTTTGTTCTCGCGCCAGAGGCGATTGAAAGTGTTCAATTTTGATTTCGTAATCGATATTCTATCTCATGTTGTAAAATTTTGAGGTCACCATGAAAATGTCAAAATATCTAAGAATATTTCGATTTTCGTGTTTTGAGTTTACTTCACTAATTGAAGGTAAAGGACCATAAGTTTGTGCATAACTGCTTTGGGATTAACATTAGAAGACTCGGTGTTTTGATGATAACCCTTGGTGTGTTAGAAGAATCCGTTGGTGTGACGAAAGTGACCGCTTTTATAATTAAAAGGTTTGTTGTAAACAACGCTTAATTTTGATCGACTCGCCTTCTTCGCATCTAATTCCTCTTGACGATGATATTCAACAACACTCATAACAAGATTATCAATTTTGTATTCTACATCGAAACTTGTGAGTTGGTTTGAATGTTTTTAGTGAAAGCTTTGTTTGTAATCGCTAGATTTTTTCCATATCCTTTTGGATTGGGTTTTAAGGTAAACTTTTCAATAGTTGTTACCGATTCACCATGTTTGTAAACAATGCTTTAAACTCTATAAGTTTGTTTTGCAAGTCGATAATTTCTTCAAGAAGGTCATCTACCCGCTTCGTTGAATGCTTTTGTATGCGGAGAACTGCTTTTGAGAATTTAACAACTCACCTTAGCTTTTGATTTTCCAAGGTGAGAGCGTTAATTTGCTTTTTATGTTCATGTTTCATTGTTCTAATTCGCACAACAAAGCATTCTTCGAGGCGGCTAGATCACGATCTGCTTCTCTAAATATTTTTCGCTTTGATGAGATTTTGCAAAGCGGCTTCAAAACCTTTTTCACGGTTTTCTTGAGTTTTGAAAAGTTGAGTTGCATTTGTAAGCATTCAAAATCCTTGGTTAGCAAAGGCATTTTACTTTTAAGGTCCGATTTAATGCAACACATTCAAAGAATTTGGGATTGTTGGTCTTAAGCAATGTAACAAGATCTGGATGAGGCAAAGGTTCAACAGTGTTCAACGTGAGTCACAACATGATCATTATGTAGATCCTCAAGTATAACCACGAGTCAATTTGATTATCAAGGGAAACTATAAGGTCATCCGGATCACAAATGTAACTACGGGTTTATTTGAAAATCGCCGAATGAGATGTAGATGACTCATTTGAATAATCTGAGCCGCTCAATTCGTGATATTATGGAGATATTAGTTCGAGATATGATGATGGTTTGTTCGGCATTCGAGACAAGCCATCGTTGTCCTCTTGGGCCTGTTTCACTCATGTGTAACTCTTGCATATTAGCCATCAACATAACAATTTGATTGGCTCGCAAGTCCTCCATATCATCATCTCGAGAGTGCATCCGCCATAAAGCTCGTTTTGTCCGTGAGAGATCCACCACTTCATCCTTAAGAGCCAAAAGTAAAGCCTCTTTGAAATAAGCACGCCCCTAGTCCTCGGCTTTGGGCATGCATTAGCCAGTGTCCCTTCTCATTGCGGTTGTAGCATCTAAGACCATTTAACCGATTTTGAGCATTTCTGCTCCACCACTTGAGCTCTGTTGTTATTCGACCCACAAGATTAAACCCTTGACCACCGCCCATCGACGACCATAATCACGATTACGAACTTCAACACGTCCATTGTTGACAACGACTTGAGTCCGTGTGTTAGATGAGGAACGAATACGATTGTTAGATTTGTTGGTGTAACGCCAAAAGCATTAGCAATCATCACAAATCCTTATTGCAATGCTTCGAACGGATCGATTTCTCGCCGCTTCAATCGACATATGCTTGAGCATTGTTGTTGTATGGAACCAATTGATTTTGTTGAGGTTGTTCTTTGTGAAGGTGTGTTTGAAGCGCTTGGTTGAGTTGCTTGTTGAGTAGGATAATTCGCTGAGCATACAAGGCAAGTTGTTGATTATCCGGATGTGACCGCTTAGCAATTTGAGCACGGAGAATCCTTTCCGATCAACTTCCTTTTCATGAGGCTTCAAGTAATCGTACAACAATCCGTAAGTAGAATGATGCATATTCTTTGCTTGACGGAGAAAAATGACATACTTCTCCCATTCGGGACCAAGACTACTCGAAACTTAGTATTCACTGCAATTCTTGGCATGATGATGTTGTGTTTATCCAAATCATTGATGATGTCTAAAAATCGATGATGATAGGATTCTAGTGTCTCTCCGTGTTCAATCATGAAGTGTTCATAAGCCAAGTAAATTTTGGATTCCAAATCCTCCCGATTGAGCACGAGATCCTTCCATAAGAAGACGAATATGATCCCACATTTTTGTGATCTTTTGAGCATCAACACTACGAAGAATTGGGTTTGGTAATCCTAAGAGGATGTATTCCATTGCAAGTTCATCACCATAGTGTAGAAGTTCAGAGCATTTAGATCCGCAACAAGAGCAATGTTGGTTTGTTCATCTCTTGGTGGAACATCATTAGGATCTCCGGCACAATGACAAGAGGCATCTCAAATGGACCTTCCAAGATAACCTTCTTTAAGAACTTTCCATGTGGTTTCTTCGATCACAAAACCTAAAGAACCTTATCACCCATTGATCGTAGTTTCGGAGTGAGCATTGGAGGTCTATCAAGTGATCCGACTTCATGAATTGATTGTTGGTTGCTTAAAGCTTCACACATCTTTGCAAACCAAGTGGGTTCCTTCATAGTGTTCCTTGATGGATGTTGATTGAAATCATTTGTGTAGGGTTGAACTTGAAGGCTTGGTGGTGTTTGAACCATTTGTGGTGGTGGGATTGCACCAATTTGTGGATTATGTTGTTGATAAATAGCTTGTTGTTGATTCCATTGTTGATGTTGTGGAGTTAATTGTTGTTGTTGTTGATGATTATAAGTGTGAGGGAAATAGTTAGAGTATGGTGGTTGAGACATGTTGATAAACTTGTGTAGTGAAAATGGATCTTTGTAGTCGAATGAACCTTTGTTGATGAAGTGTCCTTAGCGAGAAAAGACGAGAACCAAGTAGCACTTATGCGTAAAACACCAAAGTTACGCCGTAACAATTAGGAGTTACGCGTAGGATTTAGCTTACGTGGCGTGGAAAAGACTCTAAAGTTATGCGTAGACACAAGTTAGACGTAGAAACTTAGGCGAGGATTTCCATATCGTAGAACTAGGTTTATGCGTAGTGAATCTTATCGTAGGATTTCTACGGCGTAAGCTTATGCTTATGCGTAATTTTAGGGTTTTGCCCAAATGATCTTTTACACTATCACAAAGGCAAAGGATATCCAAAGTCGACGATTTTCGGACTTATCCAAGTAAGAAAACACGGAATAAACCAGAAAATGAAGATCAAACCAAGGAAGCACTTACAGCGTAGTTTTAGGGTTTTACTACGCCAGAAATGCTCAAAACTTTGATTCTGTCCAAAAGTGTTTCTAAACCGGTTTTGTGTGATAAAATAGCTTCAATAACACCAAAATACACAAAAGTGTGAAACTTGATGAACCAAAGCCTCTAAAACAGCTAAGCGTAGAATGAAACCCTCATTAAAAACCAAGCTTAAAACGATATCCACGCCAGAAGGTTGAAACGTTTTGCCAAAACAAGTATTTTAACACCTTAAAACATTGAAAGTACAAGAATCTTGATTAAAAGTGTAAAAACAAGTTTTAAGCTTAACCAAAGTATCACTGTTAGTTTTACGCGTAGGACCAAAACCCACTTCAAAAACAAAACGATTCACCCAACTAGTAGGCGATTGATACCACCGATAGGTCACTAGTTTTACAAACACAAGTAATATAGAAAGAGATAAGGCGATTGAACAAGTAAACAAGCACACATACACGATAAGAGTAGCACGGTTAGGCGAGGAATATGTGTGAAAAGAAAACTTGAACAACCAACCTCAAATGAGGGTTTACAAGAGATTTATAGGAGGAAGCTGAGGCAACACTCCTAGTTCCTTCCTTTCCTTTATGGGCTTGGGCCTAAGCTCATGGGCCTTCTACATAAGCTTAAGGATAATAACAAACATAAAGGCCATAATAAAGCTAACTATTACATATTAATTACTAACACTTGATTATGGTTTAGGAGTGATTCCAACAGATTCAGTTGGTCTCGATCGATAACGGAGCAAAGATATCGACAAAAACAATATCGTGCCCGCTAGTCATTAGATACATGAGAGACCTAATAATACTTTGGTATTTTGTTTGGTCCACCAATTTCCCATGTAAATCAAACATCTAGCTTCTTGGTATGAGCCATTGGTGTGGCGTAGGTGTCCTGCTTTTCATTCCAAATTTGTTTAACAATTCAAGGGCATATTTGACCGACTCAAGAAAATACCACGGGTGATTGATGAACTTGCAGCCCTAGAAAGAACGTAAGTTCACCCATCATGGACATTTTAAAATTTTTCTTCATTAGTTTTGCAAAAGCGATTGAGTACTTTTATGTGTAGAACCAAAAATAATGTCATCCACGTAAATTTGAACAATTAAGATATGTGCCTCGTGATATTGTATAAAAAGAGTAGGGTCGAACCGAACCTTTGGTGAAATTATTAGCAATGAGGAAAGATGATAGCTTATCGCATCATGCCCGAGGAGCTTGTTTAAGACCATATGTAGCTTTGTTGGTTTGTAGACATGGTTCGGGAACTCGGGATCAACAAATCCTTCGGTTGGTCGACATAAACCGTTTCTTTCAGTTGTCCATTTAGAAACGCAGCTTTGACATCCATTTGAAAGACCGTCATATTCATATGAGCCGCGAATGCAAGAAATATCCGAACGACCTCAAGACGAGCAACCGAGCAAATGATTCTTCAAAGTCAATACCTCTTCCCTGTTTATAACCCTTAGCCACCAGACGTGACTTGTTTTCGATGACAATCCTTTCAAAGATCCAATTTGTTTTTCCAAATCCACTTTAGACCAATGACGTAGACCTCGATGGTCTTTCAACCAGTTCCCATACTTCAAGATGTTTGAATTGGTTGAGTTCTTCTTGCATGGATTCAATCCATTGTCTTTTGTCATTGCGTCTTTAATGTTTTTAGGTTGATTGGCATACAGTGAGTGCGCGAATGCAATGTTCACCATCCGTGTGAAGATGTTGTCTCGTAACGTTGGCCGATTTGGGTTACCAATAATATTTTCCGAGGATGGTCTTTTGTCCATCGATGTGTGAGGGTTGATGTTGGTATACTTTGTGCGATTCGAGGATTCAAATGGTTTGTTGATGATTCCGCGACATCAGTGCGCAGTTTCATTAGCAAACGGGTTAAAGAACGATTTGGATCAAAATCTGCAGTGGGGTACTTCATTAAGAACATCATCACCGGTTCATCATTGTTGGAAGCGGTTTGTTCAACTGCTGTGTTGGAGTCAACTAGTGGTGCTTCTTCAACAAAGCATTGTTGTAGCGGTGTGTGTATGAGAGTAGTATCGTTGAGCAATGAAACAATGGATACACCGAGCACGTTCATCAATAAATCCACCGAACAAAGGAGCAAATAACCTTTCAATTTGTTGACGAGTGAGTGGGGGCTTTGTTCAAATTGATGATGGGGTTTGAGGAAGTTTAAGCGGTTGTGACCGGGTTCCAAGTCGTTATACTCGGAAGCCATCTCCGTAAGTTCATCAAATGAGCATGAATCGCTTCCATAACCCGCTTTGTACGACGATTCCGCATCCGATAACCTTTAGAATTCTCACAATATCCAATAAAGACTCAATGTCGACTTTGGCTTTGAGCTTTCCAAAATCATCACGATCATTATTCGGATAGCAAAGGGATCCAAATACATGAAAGTGTTTGAGATTCGGTTTATGGTTGCGGAGAAGCTCAAAAGGTGTTTTGTTGTGGCGCTTAGTAATCATAGAACGGTTTGAGCATAGCATGCGAGATACATCTTACGCCCATAAGTAATCTGGAAGTTTAGCATTGATTAACATTGTTCTTGCAGCCCCACTAACATTCGGTTTCGCTCTTTCAACAACTCCGTTTTGTTCGGTACGCGCAATAGATGTCCGATGCTCAATTCCCACTTTTTCATAAAATTCTCAAGAGTTTGGTTAACAAATTTAGTTCCTTTGTCATTCTTATTTGGCGGACGGTGTTCGAGTCGAACTTGAATTTTCGTGAGAAAGGTGATGATCATTTGTGGAGCTTGGTCTTTGCTTCAAGAAAGTAGACCCAAGTCCATCGTGAATAGTCATCAACAATTACTAAGATGTAGCGTTTGCCATTGATCGCTTGCACGCAGCATCGGGCCACACAAATCCATGTGAAGAAGATGAAGCACATCTTCGAGAGTTGTGTTCCACCTTTGAGGGAAAATAAGCACGAGTGCTTTTCCCTTGTTCACGTGTCGAGCAAAGGTGATCTTTAGAATACCGGAATTGTGGAGACCTTCAACTAGTTTGTGTCGAGCAAGATTGGTTATAGTTTGAAAGTTTAAATGTGAGAGACGACGGTGCCATAGCCAGATTTTGTTGATGTTGCCTTTGAAAGTAAGCGGATGGGAGATGAAGCAACCATGTCTTGCATAGAGATAGTGTAAATACTGAGTTACGCGAGCCATACATAAGGTCGCTTCCTTGTAGATCACGAATGAAACAAGATTTCTCCCAAAGCAACCTCCAAATCTCCATCACGTAATCGACCCATCGAAATGATTGACCAAGGCCTTCCACATAATAAACCCCGCTAATTTCGATGTTCCCATTGATATAGTCTCCTAGCCCATGATAGTCGCAAGTGATCATTCCCAAATCGTGGTGCCAATGAACTTTGCAATAACGCTTGATAACAGCTTAAGATTGCTCGTCATGTGTCGGAACATCCGCTATCAACAATCCGAGAATGATCAGATCACATGCATTACACATGTATTTACGGATGGAATAGAAGTAGATGTGGAACCCAAAATGTTAGAGGGTTTGGAGCGGTTATAGTAGACATACACACATCAATAACTTTAGGCATCTATTTAAATCCTAGTGTGTTATATTTCCATTTTCGCCATCTCCAACTAGTATTTGCTTTAGTCTTAGTGAATGCACTAGGTGGTACTACATTCCTAGGAGGTGAAATCGAGCTACAGGGGACAACAATGCGCTTCTTAGAATCTAAAGAGGCGGTCTACAAGCACGGACTTAGAATGATTAGTGGGCCTAGAGGTATTCCGATTCTTAGGATTCCTTAAACGAGAGATGATAGCTTTAGCAACACATTTGTCATGACAATCGAATTCATACTTTTATGACAAATAACACAAGGTGCATCGATCGAATATCGAAAGTACTTAAAGGTTTAGCATTAGTTACATAACTATTTCTATTACATTTGCCGACGCAATATTTATAGTGGAAGCAACGTGAGTCTTATTCATAGTCCTAAGGTGTTCTTCACTTTAGCATTCCTTATTGATCTTTTCTTAGGTCGCAACTTCCTATTCTTCGATGTAGTGCTCCTAGGCGTGAAGTGCGGACGCTTGGAAAAGAGGCAACTATTCTGCTTTTAGTAGAAGGAAGCACGTTAGCAACTTGTTTTTGGCAAGAGGCATTCTAGGTTCATGATTACTAAGTGTTACCGTGCTATTCTCTTAATCACGAGAGGCGGAAGTTGTTCATACTTTCCTAATATTTCTCTAAACTTAAAGATAGTGTGAATCAAATCTTGATTTTCGTAACTAATATTACCGTAAAAATTCATTCCTTCTCTAGTGTGTGCAAGATAGTGATCAAGTTCGTTTGATGCTTCATCACGAGTCTTTTTAAGTAAATTAAATATGACACCATATTCTGTTTAAGTTTTACAAGTTCTTGTTCATATTTTGAGATTTGACATTTCAAAGACACGCTTTGATCATCCGTTGCTCAAATTTTGGATTAAACGCTTTGATTCCAATCGGTTGATTTTGTTTTGCAAAGCAAGTTCACGATTATGACAATCTTTTGACACCATTGAAGACGACGCTTTGCATGTGAAAGCTCGTTAATCAATCGCTCATTTTCACTTTTAAAGACTCGATCCGATGCACATTATCGAATACTCAGCAGTTGCTACTGTAATCAAAGTATCAACAGAGATATAATCGATGCATATGACAAAGAATTCAATAACACAACATTATGGATATCAAGACAGATAACATCTTTCAAGAGTCGATCAACATCTTTTCTCAACATTTTCTTTTACGCTTAGTATTAGAAATAGATGTTTGTTTTCTGAAAACGACCTTCGTCCTCAAGTTCCTTATGAAAGTCCTGTTCCCAAGACAATGCACAATGTTTCAAATTTTAACATTTGGTAAAAGATTTTCGAAAAATGTCTCTTTGTTCTCGCGCCAGAGGCGATTGAAAGTGTTGAACTTTGATTTCGTAATGATATTCTATCTCATGTTGTAAAGTTTGAGGTCACCATGAAAAGGTCAAAATATCTAAGAATTTTGCGATTTTCGTGTTTTGAATTTACTTCATCGATGGAAGGTAAAGGACCATAAATTTGTGCTTAATCTGGTTGGGGATTAACATTAGAAGACGAGACATTTTATGATAATCCTTGGTGTGTTAGAAGAATCTGTTGGTGTTTAAAGTGACCGGTTTTGAATAATTAAAGGTTTGTTGTAAACAACAGTTTTAATTTTGATCAACTCTCGCCTTCGCATCTAATTCCTCTTGACGATGATATTCAACAACACTCATAATGTAATTATCAATTTTATATTCTCGACCGGAAACTTCAGATTTGGTTTGAATGCTTTGGTTGAAAGCTTAGGTTTATAATCGCAAGATTCGTCCATATCCATTTGGATTGGGTTTTAAAGTAAACTTTTCAATAGTTGTGACCGACTCACCATGTTTGTAAACAATGCTTTAAACTCTTTAAGTTTGTTTTGTAAGCCGATAATTTCTTCAAGATGATCATCTATTCGCTTAGTTGAATGCTTTTTGTATGCAGAGAACTGTTTTTGACAAGTTAACAACTCAAATTTTAGCTTTTTGATTTTCCAGGTGAGAGCGTTAATTTGTTTTTATGTTCATGTTTCATTGTTCTATTTCGACAACAAAGCATTCTTCAAGCGGCTAGATCACGATCCGTCTCTAGATATTTTTGTTTTGATGAGATTTAATAAAGCGGCTTCAAAACCTTTTTCACGCTTTTTCTTGAGTTTTGAAAAGTTGAGTTGCTTTTGTAAACATTCAAAATCCTTCGTTAAAAATGCATTTTACTTTTCAAGTCCTGATTTATTGCACGACATTCCTCTACTATGGATTGTTGGTTTTTAAGCCACGGATCAACATCTGGATGAGGCACAAGTTCGGCGTGTTCAACGTGAGTCACAACATGATCATTATTTAGATCCTCAAGTATAACCACTGAGTCAATTTGATTATCAATGGAAACCATAAGGTCATCTTGATCGTCAAATGTAACTACGGGTCTAATTGAAAATCGTCGAATGAGATGTGGATGACTCATTTTGAACATTCCGAGCCTTGCCGGATTCGGATGTTGACTTGAGATATTAGATCGTAGATAAATATGGTTTGTTCGGGTACCGAGACAAGCCATCGTCATACATTGGGCCTGTGTCACTCATGTGTAACTCATGCATATTAGCCATCAACATAATAAATGCATTGGCACGCAAGTCCTCCATATCATCATCTCGAGTCTGCATCCGCCATAAAAGCGTGTTCTTTGTCCGTGAGAGTTCCACCAACATCATCCTTAAGAGCCAAAAGTAAAGCCTCCTTGTGATAAGCACGCCCTTGTCCTCGGCTTTGGGCATGCATTAGCCAGTGTCCCTTCTCATTGCGGTTGTAGCATCGAAGACCATTCAACCCATTCTCGAGCATTTCCTTGTTCCACCACTTGAGCTGTTGTTATTCCTACCCATAGCATTAAACCCTTGACCACCGCCCATCCGACGACCATAACCACGATTCTCGAACTTTAACTCGTCCATTGTTCACATGACCGATTCCTTGTGTTTGATGAGGAACGAATGCGATTGTTGGATTTGTTTGTATAACGCCAAAAGCATTAGCAATCATAACAAATCCTTGTTGCAATGCTTGAACGGATCGGATTCCTCATTAGCTTGACTATAAAGTGCACGATCATTGTTGTTGTTGTAAGGAACCCATTGATTATGTTGAGATTGCGTGATTGATCATTTGGTGTGATAGTGGCAGTTGGTTGAGTTCTTTGGTTGAGGAGGATAACTGTTTTGAGCATACAAGGCAAGTTGTTGATTTTCCGGATGTGAAGATGAAGTAATTTGAGCACGGAGAATCCTTTCCTTATCAACATCCTTTTGATGAGGCTTCAAGTAATCGTACAACAATCCGTATGTCGAATGATGCATGTTCTTCGCTGACGGAGAAAATGACATACTTCTCCCATTCGGGACCAAGACTACTCGGGAACTTAGTATTAGCGCAATTCTTGGCATGATGATGTTGTGTTTATCCAAATCATTTATGATGTCGAGAATCGATGATGATAAGACTCTAGTGTCTCTCGAGGTTCAATCATGAAGTGTTCATAAGCCAAGTAAATTTTGGATTCCATATCCTCCGATTGAGTCAGATCCTTCCATAAGTAGATGAATATGTTCCCACATTGCCTTTGCGGTCTTTTGAGCATCAACACTTGAAGAATTGGGTTTGGTAATCCTAAAAGGATATATTGCATTGCAAGCTCATCGACTTCATAGTGTAGAAGTTCTTGAGTTCTGTGTCTGCAATGATGAGCAATGTTTGATTGTTCATCTCTTGGTGGATTAGCATTTGGATCTCCGGCTACAATGACAAGAGGCATCCGAAATGGACCTTCCAAGATAACCTTCTTTAAGAACTTTCCATGTGGCTTCTTGAGATCACAAAACCTAAAGAACCTAATTACCCATTGATCGTAGTTTCGGAGTGAGCATTGAGGTCTATCAGTGATCCACCTCATGAATGTATTGTTGGTCGCTTAAAGCTTCACATCTTTTCAAACCAAGTGGGTTCCTTCATAGTGTTCCTTGATGGATGGTTATTGAAATCGTTTGTGTAGGGTTGAACTTGAAGACTTGGTGGTGGTTGAACCATTTGTGGTGGTGGAATTGCTCCAAGTTGTGGAGTATGTTGTTGATTAAATTGTTGTTGATAAATTGCTTGTTGTTGATTCCATTGTTGATGTTGTGGACTTAGTTGTTGTTGTCGTTGAGTATAAGTGTGAGGAAATAGTTAGAGTATGGTGGTTGTGACATGTTGAAAAACTTGTGTTATAAAATGGATCTTTGTAGTCGAATGAACCTTTGTTGATGAAGTATCCTTAGGCGTAGAAATCACAATAAACCAAGTAGCACTTATGCGTAAAACACCAAAGTTACGCGTATGACAAGAGTTACGCGTAGGATTAGCTTACTGGCGTAAGTAAGGAAAAACACTAAAGTTATGCGAAAATAAGAAGTTAGGCATAGAAAATTTAGGCGTGGGATTACCTTGTCGTAAGACTAAGCTTAGGCGTAAGATAAATCTTATCGTAGGATTTTCACGCGTAAGCTTTATGCTTATGCGTAATTTTGGGTTTTGCTCAAGTGATCTTTACACTATCACAAAGTGCAAAAGATATCCCAAGTCGACGTATTTTCGTGCTTATCCAAGCAAAAACACGGAGTAAAGCACTGGCGAAGATCAAACCAAGGAGTGAGTTACGGCGTAGTTTTAGGGTTTTACTACGCGTAGAACTACTCGTAAAAATGATTGTTGCCCAAAGATGTTTCTAAACCAGATTTTTGTGATGAAATAGCTTCAATATCACCAAAATAACACAAAAGTGTGAAACTTGATGATCAAAGCTTAAAACTACGTTCTGCGTGATGCGAAACCCACGTCAAAACCAAGCTAGAAAACAATGATCCACGCGTAAAGTTTGAAACTTTTTCCAAAAGCAGTTATTTTAACACCTTAAAGCGTTGAAAGTACAAGAATCTTGGATTAAAAGTGTAAAAATGTGTTTTAAGCGAACCAAAGTATCACGTGTTGTTACGCGTAAGACCGAAACTCACATAAACAACAAACACGATTCACCCAACTATTTGGCGATTGATAGCACTGTTAGGTCACTATTTTTACAACACAAGCATCAAGAGAAGAGATGGAGAGGCGGATGAACAATAAACCAAACACACACACACGAGATAATGATACGGTTGTCGTAGAGTGAGTGAAAGAGATAAATTGAACAACCAACCCTCAGTGAGGGTTATTACAAGTTATTTATAGGAAGGGGAGCTAGGGAAACACTCCTACTCCCTTCCTTTCCTTAATGGATATGGGCCTAAGCTCATGGGCCTTCTACATAAGATTAAGATAATAACAAACATAAAGGCCATAATTAAGCTAACTATTACATATGAATCACTAACACTTGATTTAGGTTTAGGAGTGATTCCAACAATATGATAAGAGAAACAAATCAAGGGGTACTAGGAGTCTCAGGTATTCCAAAGAATAACTCCGTGAATGCGTTACGGGCGTTGGTAGCCGTGAGAGATATGCTTGGACGACCGCCTACGAAACTCTCCAAGGTTCGATGTGATCCCTCGAACAACCTTTCATCAATCCGCGTGATGATCTTCTTTACATCCCTTTTATCCCTCGAACTCCATCTCTTCTTGACCCTATGCCTTCATGAATCTCCGTTAACCGATAAGCTAATCCGTCTCGACTTTCTTCAATGTATGATCCCCAAACTTGTGAAGCTCTTTGCACGCCATAAAGCAATTGTGATGTAGTTCACTTGGTGACTACCCCAAATGGCTTCTTGATGAGGGTGTCTTGAGCAAGTTGGTTTATGTCGGAAGGTCGGTGAGGTTTTGTGAGATTGACACGTTTCGATAAGATTCCACGGCAAGTTGAATGTCTTCACATGTTCTTGGATCACGATGCTTCGATGAAGATTAACAATGACTTGATGTATTCGCGTTGTATTGTTGTGAGAAATATCGCATTCGTCCACGCACCTTGGCGAGATACATATCTTTAATGTCATTTAGCGAAAATCTCGGAAAATCCGCTTCACATAAGTCATATTCCTCTTCGTCTTGTCGTTTGACCACTATTTTCTTGAGGAATGAGTAGTCCCATTTTGACGAAAGAGAAATATCTTTGAATAGCCACGATCCGTTTATCACTGAACACTTCCTTCTTCGAATTAAGAACCTAGCAGCTTTTGTAGTAGATTCTTCATTCGGGCAAATGATGAATCCCATACAATGCATTGAGATCATACTTTCCACCGTGTCGACAAAACATGTGTGGCATCTTCCTCGATGGCTATCTTTGTTAGAGTATGATGCTACCGGGAAAGGAAGTGTGAGTGATGTAGCGTATTTTCTGGTAACATCGCTACCGTGTAGAAGAAACTCCAGGTCGTTATTAAAGAAATAGCGGAATGGAATCTTGGGTTGATCCAGTCGGTGAATGGTAGGTAGAGGTATGGTCTAGTCTATGTAATATGGAGCCTTGTCTTGTCTGGTGAAGTCAATGTTAGCTTCAGGGTTGAGCCAATCAATGTTGTTAGACATGGCTCGTGCAATGTTGTCAAGATGATATTCGACTTCAATGGCACTTCGAAATGTCTTTAAGTAGTTGAAATGCATCATTCTTGATTCGCTCAACTCTACCTTAGTCATCTTCTTCACGTTAAACTTTTCCTGAATAAGCTTCACATGCTCCATTGTTCGGCCATCTACCATTTCTTGACCTTCTGGTAGTGAAGGGGTGGCGTCAACAAGTTTAGAAAACCAATCATATTCTTCGGTTGTGTCTTCATCTAGCCATAAGAGAACATCAGTCTGCTTCATCTTTTTCTTTGGCTTTGATGATGATTCTGGTTTCTTTGTTGTAACAGAAGAGGTGGGTTGTTGTTGGGGCTCAGGGATCTCTTCATCGTCACCACCAGCGTATTTGAAATGATCACCGGTTTTCTCTGTTTGGGGTGGTAACTCAGAGTCTTGAGGTTTTTCAGTAGCGGCAGAACGTGGAGGAGATCTTCTTTCGGTGGAGGTCCTTTGGGGTGGTGGAGGCATGGAGGAGGATTCACCAGACTTCTTGCGTTTGGACTCTTTATCTTTATCCTTATCCTGATCATCATCGTCTCTAGGACGCTTAGCCGTTTCAGCTGCCGCTTTGCATGACGTTTTAAGTTGGTAATCCAGCAATGCGTCAAGCAGTTTACCTTCGTCAGAGGTAAACGTTGCAGATCATTTTGACATTTGAAGTACAAGCTTGGAAACCAATTCATATCGTAGAAAGTCGTAGGATCGGTTGGGTTGATTGTAGCTCATAAAGGCGTTGATCTTATTGTTTGCTTGGCCAACTACATGAGATTCGGATAGAGTTGTGCGGTGAACATCTCTTGTCACGCCGAGGGACGAGGTCGAGAAGAAACTTGCAGTATATTCTTTGGCGATCTGTTCATTTCACCATGTATATCTCTATTAAAAATTTGTTGAATTTGTTCCTTTCGCCAACATCTCGTTTATCACTTTACAAGTAGATTGATTCGTCATGGTGATCCAGTTTCTTGTTGACCACAGTCTTCTTCCTTGCTTGCCTGACAACTTTAACAATCTTAGACTTAGCTCGTGATGCCCAAGTGTCGGTAGGTTTCTTAACTGATTTGGATGCTGATCTTGTTGTAGCCTTTGATGATGGTGGCGAGGAATGAGAAGATGAGTCTGATGATGATTGTTTATGAGGAGTCTCAGGGTCCTTTGGTGGTTCAGGAGTTCGTTCCTTGCTACATGCGGGACTATCTAGAAGATAATCTTTAGCTTCTTTCTCCGCTTGAGCCTTTTCTTCTGCTTTAACTCCGACTTCTTCATCCGCTTGAGCTTGAGCTTCCATTTACCTTTTCTTTAGCCGCAGCCTCAACATCTTCATCAAGTATTTTCTCCGACTTTTCCATTTTCGGTTCCTCAAAGTCATAGGTGATAGAATCCTCAAGTTGCTTTTGTTGTTGTTCGTGGGTGGTGGTACCAGTTCCCTTATCGGGTTGATTAACCGCATCGAAAACTGGTGTAGTTAGTACACCACCACTTGACCCTCCGGGGCCACGATTTTGTTACTGATTCAACTCTTTAGCAACATGTTGGAGTCTCGAGGTTCTTAAGCTTCTTCTCGTAGTCTCGTCTTCGTCCGGTGGCTCTTCATATGAGCTCTTTTCTTATTCTCGGCTCAACAACCTGAGTTTTACCTTTATCGACTTTTGGACTAGGAGATTTTCTACTCTTAAAGTATCATCGATAGCAAATTCGAGTAGGTAACCTCTTCATCGATTCGATGTCCTCCGAGTCCTCATCCATTAGTTTGGGTTACGGTTTAGGATTTGGAATAGCAATTGTTGATGGTACTTTCCTTTTCTAGAGGATTTCTCTTTGGATACTTTAAGGGACTTTCAATGCTTGTAACACTTCCCTGCCGCCTCTCTGGTCTTCCTAACGGTGTACTAGAAGACTTAGCATCAATGAAACCTACTTTGCTCGCTTAACTGCTACCGGATATCGTTTGTACGATTGAAGTCCTTTGATAGCATCGATGAAGATAATCTGTAACACTACACCTTGTTTCTTCGTAGTTGATTCCTTAAATCTTACCACATTGAGTGTGGGTTCAAGTAGCATGGAGTGATGTTTGGGGTCTTCAAGTCTTTGGGGAATGTCTGGATTGGTTTCAAGAATCCTTTTGATCAACAATTTTATGTATCTGACATAAGGGATCTTGGAGTCAGGCCTTTTCAGGTAAGTCATCATGTCATCCCAGATCAGAGCTGCAAATTCGATGTGTTTCATGTTGACCATGCCCCAAAAGATTTGAAGTTCCATGAGCTTTGGATGCTCATAGCCACTTATCGCGTCCCGGAAACGGATTTAGCAATCATAATGTCGATGTTCTCCATGGTTGAGAATATTCTTGAGATCTCTCGAGGAGTGTTTTGTGATAACTCCAAGGCTTCATCATAGCCGATGTCGACCATGAATTGGAGAACGATCTTTCCATAGGATTAGCGAGAGAACTCGAGAGGCTCAATGGTTGGAAGAAAAGAACGATCCCTTGAATGCGGCAGTGATGGTGACTTATTTGTGATTAAGCGTCACCGTCACATCACTTTGACCTTTGACCTTTTGTATCGTGTGCGAATTGGTGAACATAGATCTCGGACACACGATGCGAATTTGTGAGCATGTTACGGTATGGGTGAGTCTTTAGAATATCCACATCAATCGACAAGATGACTCGGAACACGTGAAGTTGTCAAAGTCGACTCGAGATTATTCTTTCCAATCTTCATTGGGTAACCATTAGGAAGATGTCTTCAATTGAGAGAACATTTGGTGCATCAACATTTTCCATTTGGACGTCCATATCGTGATCGAAAGACATTTAGCCAAAAGAACCAACATATCGAAGACATTATGTTAGTTAACGATTGATTTTATTGTCCAATTATTGAATACGTTATGTTAATGAATATTCTGAGTCTAATGTCACTTGTTTGTCCAATAGTCCATAGTAGTCGTGAAAAGTTTCTTGAGTTTGTTAATTTTGAATTTTCAAGTCCAAATTTTAACTTATTTTCACAACATATATACCATTTAAGCTTATTAGTGACATTTTGGTTTCGTGACGTTATGATTTATTTGTTTACACGTTTGTACTCGTAACAATTCACAATTTAGGCTAAAAAGTTAGGCTTAGGCGTAGGATTTTGCAAGCTTATGCGTAAGCAGATTATATCATGCGGCGTGAGGCATAAGCTTATGCGAAGGATCTTGACATACGCGTAAGAAATGTTACGCGTGGGAAAGAGAACCTTAGGCATATAGCTTACGCGTGGCGTATATGGGAGCTTCGCGTAAGGCTTACTCGTAAGAGTGAACCTTATCGTAGGCCTCACTATTTATGCATATCCTTCACGGGATATGCATAGTCCCTTTGTAGAACCTTACGCGTAAAGGTTACGCGAAGATTTCTCTTCGTGTAATATTCTATGCGTGGGTGATCCTTATGCGTGGAGCTCATGTTAGCCTTGATTTGGAATATTTCACGCGTAATAACCTGAAACAAGTGAATCATAACACTTTCATTAACACCACGTTCAATCTCTTTCAGTCAAACATGAAGTCTCAATCAAAACTGGTTACGCGTAGGATATGCATACGCGTAAGACTTAAACCCTAAGATTCAAAAATTACGAGTATGAAATCTATCCATAGGATTGACACCAAATCTTTACGGGATATCTAAGAGTCCTAATGAGTTGTTTTAAACAAGTTATAACATCAAAACCCACATGAATCAAGAATACCTAATTAGTATGAACATAAACCCTAAATCACAATTACTTAAGTTTTGATGTTTCGGGTATGTTTCAAGCTTGGATTAAATCAATTAAACATGTCTAAAGTATATATTAACCTTCATATTGACCGAAACTCTCCCAAGTGAAAAACACCCAAATTCACGGTATGAACCCTAATTTGAAAATGATCAATTTATGTTTACGGGTGGATTTGATTGATAGAAATGGTTATGGCACATAATTTTGAACATTTTAACACCATTTTATCATCACAAACACCCTCTTATGATTTTGTGTTCATACACATATGCGTAGAACACGAAATCACACATAACTTGAAATCAAACCGTTGGATGTTTATGAAATTAAAACCAACGTTTGTATTACCACGAGATCAATAAACACTTACAAATTTGGATTACAAAGCACGGATTTGAAGATAAAATATTAGGCGTGGGATTGGTAGATGAAGTATTAAATGTTTGAATTTAATGTGATTGAAAGGTTGGTGGAAGACTTTTGTTAAAATTAGTTTAAGCATTTGACAACTTTAGTCCTCCACTTAACCATTTTCATCCAACACCCATAACTTCCATTTTGGTTACGCAAGGTATGATATTTGAAAAGAAACTTGACGACACTCCCCTTGACTTAAGAAATAATGAAATTTTACAAATTTGAGTCCGGGAATGTCAATTAACCGAAATGTGACCACCATTACCAAAGAAACAACTCGGATAAGGTAACATGCAAGTACAAAGGTTTTATAAAATTGAAAAATATTTATTTTCTCCCCTCAACACTTGGCCAAGAAAATCTTGAATTTTGAAAGAGTAAAGTCTTGACGGAAGAATTTGTACTTGCCATGTTGAAAGAAATATAGATAGAAGAATATTTTGTAGTTTTATCGATTTTATATTTTTGTATTTTGTTTTGAAAATATTTACAAAAGAGGTTTTGGTGTTTGGTGGTTTTAAGATTGTTTTAAAAGCTCATCCGGTTCCTGGAGTCAAACACCGCATACCAATCCGGTGGACCAACTCATTAAACCTAGCAGGAGCTAAGGCTTTGGTGAGAAGATCTACCAGTTGGTATTCGATACCACAAAGTATAATTCAACGGTACCCTTTTCCACGTGATCCTTGATGAAATGATATCGAAGATCGATGTGCTTTGATTTAGAATGTTGAAAGAGTTGCACGAGATCGCAATGGAACTCGATTGTCGCAAATATATCGGGATTACATCAAACACGTAACTATAGTCTTTGAGTTGTGTTCTCATCCAAATGACTTGAGCACAACACGCCAACATGGCTACATATTACGCTTACGTTGATGACAACGATGTACAATCCTCCTTCTTTGATTGCCATGACACGGTTTATCACCAAGAAATTGTAGAGCTCACGAAGTGCTTTTACGAGAATCTAAGCAACTGCGTGATAAGCGTCTAAAAGCGATTAGTTCAAAACCGAATCCTTCGGATACGGAGGCCCAAATTAATGGTTCCTTTGATGTATCGGAGGATTCTTTTAGCCTCGGAGAGGTGAGTTTTCGATTGGTCTTGATGATAATTGGAGCAAAGATAAACAACAAATACAATGTCGGCCCTCTTGGTGTTAGATAAATGAGAGACCCAATAATACTTCGGTATTTGGTAGGGTCAACCAATTTCTCATGCAAATCAGCATCCAGTTTCTTGGTATGTGCCATTGGTGTGGCATAGGTATCACAGGTTTTCATTCCATGTTTGTTTAAGTATTCAAGGGCATATTTGGTGACTCAAGAAAATACCACGGGTGATTGATGAACTTGAAGTCCTAGAAAGAGCGTAAGTTCACCCATCATGGACATTTCAAAATGTTTTTCATAAGTTTTGAAAAGCGTTTGAGTACTTTAGATGTGTTGACCCAAAATGATGTCATCCACATAAATTTGAATGATTAAAATGTGTGCCCCGTGATATTGTATGAAAAGTGTAGGGTCGACCGAACCTTTGACGAAATTATTGGTGATAAGAAAGGATGATAACTTATCATACCACGCCTTAGGGTCTTGTTTGAGACCGTAGAGAGCCTTTTTAGTTTGTAGACGTGATTTGGGAACTCGGATCAACAAATCCTTCCGGGTGGCTAACATAGACCGTTTCTTTTAGTTGTCCATTGAGAAAGCGGTTTTGACATCCATCGAAAGACCGTGATGTTCATGTGAGCCGCAAACGCCGAAAAATCCGTCTGACCTCAAGGCGAGCAACCGGAGCGAATGATTCTTCAAAGTCAATACCCTCTTCTGTCTATAACCCTTAGCCACCGACGTGACTTATTTACGATTCTTGTTCCTTGACATCCAATTTGTTTTTCCAAATCCATTTGAGACCAATGGCGAAGACCCATGTTGGTTTTCAACCAATTCCCATACTTCAAGACGTTTAAAGCGATTGAGTTCTTCTTGCATGGATTCAATCCGGTTGTCTTTGGTCATTGCATCTTTAATGTTTTAGGTTCGATTGGTGAGCGGTGAGTGCATAAATGCAATGTTCACCGTCGGTGTGAAGACATTGTCTAGTTACGATGGTTGATTCGGGTTACCAATAATGTTCTCAAGACGATGGTCTTTCGTCCAACGATGTGTGGAAGGTTGATGTTGATATACATTTTGCAGTTGGGAGGATTCAAATGGCTTGTAGATGATTACGCAACATCGGTGTGTGTGATACATTAGCAAGCGGATTGAAGAACGCATTTGGATCATAATCTGCGGTGGGGTACTTCATTGTTCGAATATCATCGACTTGTTCGACATCGTTGGATGCGGTTTGTTCAACTGTTGTTGTAGAATCAGCTGGTGGTGCTTCCTCGATAGTAGTTGTTGTGGCAAGTGTATCATGTATTGGATTTTAATCGGGTTGTGCGGTGAAACATTTGATACACGGAGCACGTTCATCAATATCATCACTAAATAGAGGAGCAAATAGTTGTTCCATTTGACGTCGAGTTAGTTGTAAACTAGGTTCGGTGATGATGGGGTTTGAGGAAGTTTAAGCGGTTATGACCGGGTTCCAAGTGTTATGCTC
Source organism: Chrysanthemum lavandulifolium (assembly GCA_022545495.1). NCBI lineage: Eukaryota > Viridiplantae > Streptophyta > Magnoliopsida > Asterales > Asteraceae > Chrysanthemum > Chrysanthemum lavandulifolium. The sequence continues at coordinate 156,049,656 of CM040240.1, forward strand.
GGAAGCCATCTACGTAAGCTCATCGAAATTTGCATGAATCATTTCCATAATCTCCCTTGTACGACGATTCCATATCCGGAAACCCTTAGAGTTTCACAATATCCTACAAAGACTCCAATGTCGACTTTGGCTTTGAGCTTACCAAAGTCATCACGGTCATTATTCGGATAACAAAGAGATCCAAATACATGAAAGTGTTTGAGATTCGATTCTGGTTGTGGATAAGCTCATAAGGTGTTTTGTTGTGGCGTTTGGTAATCATTGAGCGATTACGAGTGTAGCATGCAGTTGACACGGCCACCCCACAAGTGTCTGGAAGTTTTGCATTAATTAACATCATTCTTGCAGCTTCCACTAACGTCGGTTTCGTCTTTCAACAACTCCGTTTTGTTCGGTGTTCAAGAATTGATGTTTGATGCTCAATTCCCACTTTCTCATAAAATGCACGAAGAGTTTGATTCACAAATTTAGTTTCTTTATGCATTACGATTTGTAGTCTGTATTCGGGTGAACTTGAATTTTCGTGAGAAGGTGATGATCATCTATGGTGCTTGATCTTTACTTGAAGAAAATAAACCCAAGTCCATCTTGAGTAGTCATCTACAATTACCAAGATGTAGCGTCTGCCATTAATCGTCTGCACGCGCATCGGGCCACACAAATCCATGTGAAGAAGATGAAGCACATGCTGTGAGTTGTGTTCCACCTTTGAAGGAAAGTGAGCACGAGTGCTTTTCCCTTGTTCACAAGCTGAGCAAAGGTGATCTTTAGAATACCGAAATCTTGGGAGACCTACAACAAGTTTGTGTCGTGCAAGATTGGTTATGGTTTGAAAGTTTAAATGTGAGAGACGATGGTGCCATAGCCAAGATTTTGTCGATGTAGCCTTTGAAAGTAGGCAGATGGGCGATGAAGCAATCATGTCTTGCATTGAGATTGTATAAAGACTTGAATTGCGGGTGCCGGACATAAGATCGTTTCCTTGTAGATCACGAATGAAACAAGTTGTCTCCCGAAAAGAAACTTCCAAATCTCCATCACAGAACTGACCAACAGAGAAGAGATTATGACCAAGACCTTCCACAAAATAAACCATGCTAATTTCGATGTTGCCATTGATGTAATCTCCGTAGCCCATGATAGGCTGCAAGTGATCATTCCGAATCTGACGGTGCCAATGAACTTTGCAACAAAGTTTGATAACAATTTGAGATTGCTGTCATGTGCGGGAACATCCGCTATCAACAATCAGAGGATGATCGTATCACACATTACACACAGGCGACACGGATGGAATAGAAGTAGATTTGGAACCCGAAGAGTTAGAGGGTTCCGATGCAGTTATAGGTGAAACACACATGTTTATGATTTTAGGTATCCATTGAAATCCTTGTGTATTATGTAACCATTTCTGCCATCTCCAACTAGTCTTAGCTTTGGTCTTAGTGAATGCACTAGGTGATAAGTTCTTCCTAGGAGGTGAAGTGGGTGCCATAGGTACATCAATGATGTTTGCAGAAACACTAGAAGGCGGTTTGCCTAGCACATACTTAGAAGAATTAGTGGGCCTAGAGGTATTACGTTTTCTAGTATTCCGCTTATGAGATAAGATAGCTTTAGCAACACATTTATCATGACAACACAAGAAGCTTCAAACAAAACATTAAGAGTACTTACAGATTGACATTCGTTACATCGCTTTGTTCATTACATTTGTCGACGCAATATCTAAAGTGGGTGCAACTTGAGTTTTATTCAAAGTCCTAGGGTGTTCTTTACTTGACATTCTTTATTGTTCTTTTCTTACGCCGCAACTTCCTATTCTTCCTTGTATTGCTCTAGGGCGTGAAGTGCGGGCGT